>VFFE01007017.1:328222-444667 GCA_008921705.1 Burhinus oedicnemus
CTTCATGGGTAGGAGCAGAAAAGACTAAACGTTGTGAGCTTTTGGGTTTGGTTTTTTTTTTTTTTCCTTCTTTTTTCTTTTTCCTTTGAAGGTTATGGATACTTTAAGCAATGTGTGAAATGCTTACACTACTGAAATGAAAAATTTTACTAAAGGTGGGACTACAACACTGTCTAGCTTTAGCAGAGGTGCAGTGCAACATGATATCTTACACTAAAAACCTAATGCAATCTGTCCTTTCTTTTATTGGTTTCATAAGTCACGTGATACTGTTCATATTCTGTAAATGGAGAAACTTAAGCACTAAAATCCAGTTTCTCACTTAAATTCTAAGTAAAATAAATTTTAAGTTAATCTGTCATTTATAAGAGAAGGTGTAAAACCTGACTTTGTGGCTTTTTGTTGAAAGAAACCAAAAAGAATGTAAGTATGGCTGCAAATCATTTTTTAATTTAAGCTCATGTGAATAATTGTGGGAAGTATTTTGAATTATTTACCTGGCTGTGGCTTAAAGATGTATTTCTGAATTTCTACCTTTGTGCATACGAAATAAGAGAAGATTAAGCAGTCTTTCCAACTGAGTAACTCTTGTTGCAGCAGATAAAGTATTGAGTGGCTGAAAACCTTTATTGCCCTTGGGTTGAATTACTCTGTACCCCTTTTGAATAAATGCCGTATCTAATAAATGCCATTGTAATTTTAGTGAAGAAAGACAAACCTGTCCTTGGAACCTTAATGAATCTTTCAAGCTTTGCCAGGTTTTGTTCACCATTCGAAGTCTGTAAAAGGGCTTCAGACCAGTTCTGCAGTTGCTTGACTTAGTGGCTTCACCCCAGACTCTTGGCTGACACAGGTGTAAGCAGAGAATCAAATTTGGTTTGCACATTGCAGTTATCTGAGTGGTCTCTCTTTAACAGAGCAAAGTCCATGTAATATTTAATTTAGATTAAATTGCCTACTGGCAGTGTCCATCAGCTGACTCTTGCCATTTTGCTGAAGCAAGGCTAGTGCATCAGATCCAGAACACTTGACAAGTGCTGAGTTAAAAGAATGGATGGCCACATACAGATGCAAGGTCTTGGTGAGCAGGGCTGTAACACAGGGGTAGAGACCACTGAAGTTTCCTCCTAAGGAGAAGCTATAACTGGAGAAGTGAAGAACAAATTAAGCTTTAAATGACTGGGGTTTGATTTGGCTGTTTAAACAGGATCTCCTTCGTAGGGTGCATATTTACATAAGTAACCTCTGTCTTTTCCAAGTTTACTTTTATGGGTGAGATGTTTCAAATGAGCATTTCTTGTTACTTTTTTAACTTTTTCATAATCAACACAGAGTATTAGTAATAGCATTTCATAAGAAACCTGAAAAGTGTATTTTCTTCCACTAAAAATAAGTCTGTCAAAACAATATCGGAGCTGATTGTTTCACTTGCTGTGGTGCACAGTTGTGTGACATTTACTATTTGAGTTATTTTGCATCCTCACTCAGGCAAAGATGGCCCAGAATGAAATGAACAGAGAAGCTCTTCTCTTTCTTCCTTATCGTTCCCCACTGAATGAAGATCTAGCAAGAAATAAGACTTTTTCCCAGAGGTGGTAAGAATGGTGATTTTTCAGCATGCTCTGCAGTGTAGAAGAAATTATACAGGAGAACAGAGGCTTTTGTCTTTAGTAGATCATGTGAAAATATTTACTGGACATGATAATATTACCCAGGGGAAGCTGACAAGAACTTGAACATGAAATACAGTGATTGGGAGATCCCAGACTGTCACATTATGCTGACAACATGAAAGCTTCAGTCACGCTGTTTGAGAGAACAAGATTTTGAATTGTACTTGATCATCAGAAGGCTCTCTCTGACCTTGGCTGTTTCTAACCAGACTGAACTGCTTGCTGACACTGGTAATTTAATTGCCAGTGGTGAATGAGCATGCCTCTTCAAATAGCCCTGCGTGTATCTTAATATCAAAGCGAGATTTGCAGAGAGTGATTATCAGTTATTAGTTGGAGTAATAGAGTTAATTTTGTGTACTTGGATCCTTGTGGTCAGCAAGTCTAGTAAAAGATGCTACTTCTCTCCAGAAGCTCTTCCTCTCTGGGTTGGTCAACCACTTCAGTTTTCCTGTCCCATGTGCTCATTGGTCCTTCAGGGACTGGCAGAGGTAGATGGTGGCTAGTGCAGCAGCAGCATCGACTACTCACTGGGGTGAAAGAAGGTTTTCTGAAGCAACAGCAGCAGCAGAGTTCTCAGCTCGGGATAACAACCACAAGTTGAGCTAGTCCATTATGTGTTTGTGTTAATTCTTGAATGTGGGATCCTATGGCTGAGTATAATCCCTCTTTACACTTAGCTAAGTGACACTTTATTTCTCTTTTTTTATTGGTTTTGTCAGGAGAGCTAATGTCTAATAGAGTGTCAGTTCAGATTAGGAAATTTTTGACCACATGGCTTTGTGGCTAGATGCTGGATTATTATATTTAGCCATTTTTCTTGTGATAACCTCATGATTAGCGCTAAAAACCTGAGTTGGGCAGATAGTTTTGGGTAATCAAATCAATTGTTTTCCTCTGTAAGGAAAGAAATTTATTTTCTTCTAGCACCATCTAAAAATGGTCTGAGGCTTAAGCTTCAGAATTTGCTTAGTGTTATGTATTTCCATAGATTTATAGAATATGGCAGAATCTGCAATGGCTTAAAATACAAAAAAACCCCACCACCTTAATTTGATTCCCTTGGTCCTAAAAACCCTTTTTAGAGCCAAATTCAGCTTTCAAGCTCTGTACATCTTACAGTGTGTAAATCAGATCATATATAAAAGTCAAATACCTCTTAAAACTTTGGCATAGGTTTGGATCTCGAACCTCCCGAAGGTAGGGATTAACTAAACCTGAGAGGTGGATTAGGACCCTCTCTGCTTTTTCACACACGTACATTGTAAGAACAAATTTACAATGTAAGTTTAATCAAAGGGGATTGAACCCAACACTTGAGGAAACAGACTTCACCACCCAACATTTGTTAAAAATGCATTTTGATAGGTAGACCTTTGCCTCTAGCAACTTCCATCGAACCACTATTATTCCTCTCTCACTACTGCTACAGCAGCTTGGAGATAAACTGCTGTCTCCACTGCCTTTCCCAGTACACGCACTGCAAACAGCAAGTGGAAACCAGCATAACAAAACCACGTTCCTTGTCCATTAGCTAAAATCACATGAACAACATTACATGATGGTTTTAACCAAAGTATGGCTGAAAATGAGGTGGGGGCACTTTTCATGGTCACTTTGTCATTGAAAAGGGAAAATAATTACCGGAAAAATAATATTTTCACTGACAGTACAGGGTAATTAGTTTCCCAGGGAGAAGATGTTGGTAGCAAGGGGCTTTACACAGGGAGCCTTTGTCATTTTATGGATGCTCATCTATCAACTGTCAGGTTCTTTCAAAAGAACTCTGGTCATAATGTTTTCTCCCTGCACCTTTCCCATCATGGTGGCCTAAATTTGCCTGAATAACCATTAGTCTTCCTGTTTGCCTAGTCTGGGCATTTACAATGAGTCAGGAGGTAGCAGTGTTGCTGTGGCTGCACAGCATGGGGGTTTTGTCAGGGAGAACATCTAGCGTGTTATCATGGCTTTGATGCAGAGGATGGACTGGCTGGACACACACGTTACTTTTTCAGGCAAGGTAGGCTTAGCAAGTTGGGTGGGACTTCCCTAGGTGCAAAAAGTAGGGAAGGGCTTGAACATGGTTCTTGTGTGGGAGAATATCCTCCTCAGTTTGAGTATATAGATTAAAGACATACCACATTTTTATTTGTCTTTCCCACATCACATTTTGGGGCATCTTTCCTGAGACACAATTATTCTTTAGCTGTGACATTGGAATTAATGCGAAGAAACATTAAATTTCCAGATCTGGATCCCTCAAAGGATGCAGGTGCCTTGACACTGACAGATGTAAAAAATGTTCATTTCTCCTCACAGAGGTTGCCTCACCTATAAAGTGATAAAGAAAGGGATTTTGGCTAAAACCTGTGGAAGTCTGATGTCATGGAAGCAACAGCCGAAGGTTTGCCATACCTCCACTGCTTTGCCTTCCACTGTAAGCTCTTGCCTGGCAGAGTGTGGCTCTCCTGCACCCCTGGTCCTGTGGCAGCTGCTGAGTGCAGACCACTCTCATGATGCAGAGCAGAGGGACTTTTTCAACTGAGTATTTATCCATTTTCAGGATTGCATTGTGGTTGCTTGCTGGAGCCCCCCTTCATGGCGAGATTGGTTTTGTTTGTTTTTAGAAAAAAACAATTTTACTGTCTTTCTGCTTTTTCCTGTGTAGTCTGTTCTAAAGGTAGTAGCCAGGGCAAGAGCTGCACAAGAAATAACTGGGTTGTACTGAACACCAGATACATGCCACTGTCGTAAGGAGCCTTTTGAACTTCACCCTTTCTGGGAAAAAAGCAGGGAGGTGATTGGAGATGAGCCTTAGAAAAATGTCAGCACCCAAGCACACTAGGAAAAGCACACATGTCTGCACAGAGAGCACAGGCACGAGCACAGTGCAAATATCTGAGTAAGTCCTTGGAAGGCTTACATACTCTTCCTCATCTAGCCTGGGAAATCTTTCTTCCCAACATTTTTCTTTAGAGAGATTTGAAGTAGTCCTTGATCCTTGTTGTACCTGAAATGCCCCGATCTCCCTTTTACTTTTCATTTTTTTTCCTGATTTCTGGTGCATCAAAAACCATAACTCTGCAGAGGGTAGACTGCTATTTTCAGGACAGTAGGCTGGTGTCTTGCAAAGAAACTAGTTTGCTTCTAGGTATATGTGTAAGTACACCCATTGACGGTAAAGGAAATGTTCACGAGCATTTAATATTTAATGTTAAAGACAAACCTTTGTCCTTAAGATTATGGACATAGTGTGTATTGTCAAGGCAAGGTTTAGCACACATACCCTCCCCCACTTTCTTCCTTTCTCTTTTTGGGACAACTCATTTGAGTTCATGATATATTGATAAGGAACCTGCAATCTGGGCTTCAAGTATTTCTGTGAGAATTCATTGACAATTGCAACAAGAAGGGTGAAAATGTGACTTGAAAACCTATGTGTGTGGGGGTGAAACATAAACCAAAACTATTTGTCCTAAATAGCAGTAATATTACTGGCTTTCTTTAGCAGGGCAAGCCATTTTATTGTTTGGATTGCTTGTGTATTCAGCCTCTAATATTTTTTTCAGTTCAGTAAATGAATTAGCTGTACAGAGATCCCAAAATGACAAACGTTAATTTCTATCACTTTTACTGGGTGTGACTAAATAAATGTAAAGAATGAAGGCCAGAGACCTCTAGCTCTTTTCAATTTCTACTTGTGTTGCTCAGTGACGCTTAAGAGTAGCCACAAATGCTCCCTTGATGGAGTCAGATTGCTTCTTTATTAATTCCATTCATAAATACACACTGGGTGTCCAGTGGAGCACTTAAAACCCTGATAATCAAAAGCTTATTGTGTGTTTGAGAAGCTTGAAAGGGAAACTGCAGTAAATACCAAGGGAAAATAGAATAAAGTTAGAGTTTTTCTTTCTAAGCTAGCAGGAGGTCGTCTAAAGTATAATGTTATGCACAAGTTTTACCATCGAGGCTGTGATAGAGGGTGTGAATGTGTGCGCAATTACAGTAGTAAAATTAGTGTGCCATGCATAATTAATCCAGCACTCTGCAGATGGCAGAATCCCAGGGCAGCACTAACAGCTATCTGATGGCCTCTGTGTGTTTGAGACGTAGACGCCTTATACCTTTATTTCAGCTCCGTCTTTAGCTCTGTGCCACTCAAACAGCACGAGACAAAATTCATGTGAAAGCAATAAAAAGAGGGGCTATTTTTCTTCAGCTGTGTCTTTCTCTCAAGCTAAAATGTTGACTTTGAAAAACATTTTCTGAGAGGAATTTAGTTACTAGTATGCTGCATTAGTAAGGTTCTCTTATTAATTAGTGAGGGTGTATGAAGAATGGAAAGGTCATGTCTGCACTCCAGTGAAGTTGGGTTGGTTGAATTAATCTGGCTATGTCTACACAAGCTGCACTCCTTTTTTGCTGTAGGGCAGAATTGTAGGGAGATAGCAGAGGCTGTTTCTTCCAGAGTTGCTAATTGACTAGCTTCTCCATATCTTCTGTAAAGCATCTTCAGTTCTCATCAGCTGAAGACTTGCATAAGCTTTCAGCCTACAGCTTTGAAATAGCAATTTTGCCTTTGAATTTGTATTACTTCTGCTTAACTCTATACAGACACTTACCTAGGTGAGCAGTGTGCCCTGAGTCTCAGGACCTGTGCAATGCTTTGATCTCTTTTTTGGTCTTCTCTTAAATCTTAGACCTGGCAAGCAATAAGAAACTAGTTCTGAGATGGTAGGCATGATGGTAGATCATAGTCCACGTGTCTGTGGTCTAGTTGGGTGCATCCTGTGAAGAAAATGATCTGATTCTTCAGCACCTCCTGTTATTTTATGGAACCATTTCCATGACAGCATGGCAGCAGATGATCTTACATGAGGAGCCATGAGAAGTACTGAGAACTGGAAATAAGTACTTCTCTGAGATAAACAATAACATTGATCTTGGCCTAGCATAACACAAAATTTCTCTCGAGACCCCCCTGTCAGGTTCTTTGAAACCTCAAGGCCTAAGCAGGTCCCTTTCTGGGCAGAATTGCTTAGTCGCTTTTCTTTGGAGAAATACAAAACTATACTTACTGGGGTTTTTTATCCTCTGCTGATAACTGTGAATGATGGCCGTGTGAGTGCTTTCTATTCTACTCTCCTTATTAAAACCACACAGAAATGGGAAGAACTGAAACTCCCAGGCCACTGGAGTAATAATAAGGCTGACTTTTCAGAAGGATTGCATGTAGGAATAAAGCTAGGATAATGCTACTCCTAGCATATCCGTAGTAGATAGATTGAGAAGTTGTCTTTGTCATCTAAAATGATGCAGTAACAGGAAAACAAATCACCACCACCACAACAGAGGCAAACTAAGTTATATGTGAGGGAGGAGATGGTAGGGCAGCAAAATTAGTGGTTTAACCACCAAATCTTATTGCAGATAACGTAGGACTCTGTTAAAAAGGCAGATTTTCTTACTTTATTCTGCAGTTCACTTTTGCAACAGCTAAGGACATTTTCACCTCTGTAGTTCATGAAAGGTATGTGATCTCACTCTGTCTACCACATACAGAGAAATGGCTCTCAAAAACAGCTCCTGGTCAAGAGAAGGAAAAGCGGGCACAACAGCTGTCCCCACTTATGCAAAATGGTATTTCCATTACAGTTTTCACTGCAATGCAGTGTTGGAATAATCTTTGTTTCTGAGAATTTTGTGGCCTGTTTTCCATGTCTTCTCCCAGGCAAATATCCCTCTCAAACAGAAGAGCGGGGCTACTGCTGGTGGATGGCAGAAAGGACACAGAGGCAGCTAGCAGGATGGAAATAAAGCTTGTCTTTTGATGTTGATCTAGGAGGGGTCAACAAAATAGGAGGTGAATGAAACCAGTGGGATTCCAGTGTGGATGAACAGACCTAGCAAAAGAGAGACCTAGAGAGTTGGTTTCTGCCTGATGTTTTCTCCACCAAGATGAATGCAAACTGCAAGAGCCCTACATTGACGTTGGGGTCTGGTGCAACTCCTGGTCTTGCCAAGGGTTGCCTGGACTATGGAGCCCTAAGCACAGCTGGAGCCACCATCCATTACAGCACCAATGGGAAGTGGTAGTGGCCCATGACTGATGCACCAAAGCAGGAAGACACGGACTGACAAATAGGTAGCTGACAAATAGGTAGCTTTTACTACACGCTTCCTTTCTGCTACTAATCTTCTTTTCTGTGTGTTGAGGGTTAGTTTTTTACCTGTTGGTTAGTTTTAAAAGAATATTCTACATTCTCCAGCATCTGCAGACAAATGCGTCGGGACTGAATTTTCGTCAGGCTGGGATTCCTGTTTGCATGGCAGAACCTTTTCATGACATGTGATTTTTTTAATTTATTTTTTTTTAAACTGAAAAACAGGGAAAGGCAGCAAATCACTTGGGTTCAGACAACGGAAGGGGGAAAAAAAAATCCCACCTAAACAATAGATATTTAAGTAGAAAGTGTTCCAGCTCCTTCTGACAAAGAGCCTCCGGAGGATTACAATGCAGTCAATGTTGCTTTAATTAAATTTAATGCTGTGTGAAATGCACTCTGAGAAACTTTGATGAATGACTGGGGCAATTCATGTGGCTCACTAAAGGGCATCCAGCCCTTGCAGGGGTGTCAAGCCACGATGAATTGGTTAGTACAGGCATGTTTATAGACTGCCTAAGGAACCTTGTATCTGTGTGGTAATGTCAGAGATAATGTTATGATTCTCTGGACCTTGGGGGGCTTTGGTGACATGGTTAATGAGATAGCCCAGGGAGTGTCCCAGTAGGTTACTTGCAGACCTCCCACATCAAAAGGAGCAGCTTTGCCCCTTCAGAGCTTGCCGTCCTCTAGATCTCTCAGCTGGCCCTCTTTCCATAGGGCCACTTTTTTTTTTACCTCCTCCCCCTTCTTTTTTGGTTCTTAGTCAACATTAACTTTGGCTGCTGAAATTCAAAAGTTGTTAGTTTTTAATTTGGTTTCTCTTTGACCTGCCTACACAATGGCTTTCGAAGATTTTATAGGAACAACAACCACCACGGTTACCCTCCTCCCAAAGCTTCAAAACGACAACAACAAAGCATAAGCCGAGCAGGAAAAATGGAGGGGGGGGGAATTTAACTCTCCCTCTCTCTGTTCCCTCTCTCCCCATCACAAAAACAGAGGAATGTTTCTCTCCTGCAGAGTTTGATTACAAAGCAATGGGCTATGATAGCACAACTGGGTCTTTTATCTGCTGCACCCAAAGAGGTGAAGGGGAAAAAATAACCCCCAAAACCAGTGGATCAATTGATAAATGAAAGCCTGTTATTCAGGTTCGATTTAAAGGGTTCATTATAGGCCTGTGGAAAAGGTTGTTTAACAATTTCTCTTTGTAGAGTGAAAAACTCACTCTACGTTTAGTTTAAGTGAGGTTAGATGGCAAGCAAACATTCTTGTAATAATAGTGATCTTTGCAAAATTCCTGAGTCAGGAAGTAGATATTCAGTATATTACATCATTGAAGGAGGCATACATCAAAGTTAATACAAGACTACCTCTAAATGATCCTTTGAAAATATAAAAACCCTAAAGTTTTTCTTGTACTTTTGAAATTCTATAGAAAAGAAAAGAGGGAGGGCTGATGACGGATCATAGGTTTGATAAACTTCATATCTCACAGATCTGATGACAGTTGCAAGTGTTCTCCTTTGGCTGACTCTGTATGTTAAGGCTTGTGGTCTTGGCCAGAGAAACAAATACTTAGGAGAAACCAAGATGGGATCTTCTGAAATGGCATAAGCAGCACGCTAACTGGTCTTGCCTGTGAATATTCTGAACACCATTGTCCCTGAAAGGGTCTGAATCTGGCAGTTTAAGATGTGTGTCATGAACTTTAAGCGTTCATCTCATTCTACTCTACTATGTCAGAATTTAAGTATCCATTCATTGCAAACAACACTGAAGAAATGGTAAACATAAATGTGTATATATGTTTTGAATATACATATACATACACTTATGTTGAGTCAAATGTTCTTGGTCCCACTACTATTTTCTCTCAAATCCCTTTGTAAAGCGTATCTGCTCCTCAAAGTTTAAAAAGAACTTAAACAACAAAAAACCCAAAACAAACAAAAAAGGAATCCTGTCTAGCTGAGTTACCTCTGGCCACCTCATTGAAATAACCAGAAACAGTCACCTGCTTTCTGCAAACCTTATTTGTGTTCAACAGTTCTGTTGGGGGTAGCTTCCCATGGGAGGGGTGGGGAGGGGAAGGTGGTGGTGGTGATTTGTGTAGTTAATGATCACTGTAACAGCTACTAAGTCTCCTGGTGCTTTCTGGACAAAAATGAAGGTCCTAATCACTCTTTTGTATGTTCATTAAATGTTTAGTTATTATTTAAATGCTGTTGGAGCCACATCAAAAGGTGATATCAAGAGCATGCCATCCCCAGAAGCCTGTAGTAGTATCATGGTTATGGCTACTCGTATTTGTTTTAAGCACCTGAGGTGGAACATTTATTTCAGAAGGTTGTTTTTTCTCTTCTTCTGGTGAGTAAAAGAAATATCTATGCTCCTCGGTACCAAGCCAGCACCACCCTTGTGGCGACACACTGTAAGTGTCAAACTGCCTATGCTGAGTCTTTTGCCCTCTTCCTTCCACAGGCAGGGCAGCTCCCTGGATGCTGCTGTCAACTTTGTGGGGGGGAAAAAAATCTTAAAGTAATTTTAAGGGTTGAAAGCTGTTTCTGTTGAGAAAATTAAAAAAAAAAAAATCTACAAAGCAACATCTGTCGAAGTGCACAGGACCAATTTTGTGTAATTAGAATGAAGATTTTTTTGGTGATTGTTGTAAAGAGATGATGTGGTCTTGAAAGGACTGTGTCAGTTGTTCTCTGTTGTGGCACTGGGAGAAGCTGCTCACCCTTGCCTGGCTAGCTGGAATGGCCTGCCTGGCCCTGCTGCCGCAAGGGAAAGTGGGCAGAAAGTGGGCAGAGCCAGGCCAGCCCCTCCCTTCTCTCTATCTCTCTTATATCTGAATCAGCTATCCAGGTAGAAGCACTTAAATGGCATTTATTTAATAAGTTACTTGCTGCTGGCCAATATTGCTATAATGAAGTTGTAACTAGATCAGGGAGGAAGCAAATGCCAGGTTTGGTTTCGTAACTTGTCTTGCAGGGAAGAGGGGGAAAAAGGCAAAATAAGCTGAGTGGTTTCCAAGACCCTAATCTATTTTTAAATAGGTCTCTCTGAAACTGTAGCAGCAACAACAATCTTTGCTGTACTTAATGGGCTGTCAGTGTATCCTTTATTTGAATGACTGTTTTCTGAATCAGAAGTTAAAGACATCATGTCATTGTCACTGGGTCAATGGCAGTAAGTCTAACAAAGGACCTTGAAGCCACTGTAAGCAGCAGCCTCTGATGACTTCAAAGTAACAGCAAGGTCAGTGAAAAGGCAAACAAAGCTAACAGTGTCCCAGTCTCACTGGTGTGGCCATGCAGGGTGTTTATGGCAGCCAAGTCTTGCGCATAAATCCCTTCCCCTCCCCAGTGCATCACACATGACCCTAAAGCATGTTTTTTTGTTGTTTATTGCCTTTAAAGGCTAGAATGGTGCAATAATCCATAAATCTGGTTGTAGGAGAGAGTTGTTACAGAAGTGTGACTTGAAGAGACAGGGCTATACGTGATCCTGGTAGTGGAACGGTGTGAAATTCTGAGTGCTACCAACAGTATGTGATGTGGTCAGCACAGGGCTCAGAGGGACGTCCCGGTGGAAGAAGGCTTCCTCCTGGGACATTCAAGGCCTAGAGCTCTCATGCACTTCTGTGGGTATTCCACACTTTGAGGCCAGCAGTCTTTGATGGTCGGAGGAGAGCAGGATGGCTTTTGTCTCCTTGACAACATTGAACGGTGAAACTGGATTGAAATGGGGAAGTGCTATGACATTACAGGAGAGCTTCTGTGCTGGGCTACCAAGCTGATTGAGAGCTTGGAATCCACCCACCCTCTCAATATATCATGTTCTTTTCCAGTGATCCTTACAAAGAAATGAAGGTCTCCCTCTTTGGGCTGTTGAGGTCTGGGGGCAGTTGACTGGGTGAAATGAGATTTGACTGTGTGATGCTCAGCTGGTAAGTGCACGTGTGGCAGTGGAGACAGGCAGGTAGAAATAAAAATTAAAGAATGCAGAGGGGAGAACACATGGTAGATGCAATGCACACTTTAAACAGCGCTAAAGGAACACAATGTCTATTTTTCTAGAGGCAATATTACCTCAAATGGGGGAGCTGATCTGTTCCTGCTGGGTCTGTGGGTTATCCCCTACCAAGAGACAGTTTAACTTCACCATATGGGTTGCAGTGGCTGGGATCGACAAGGTGGGCTGGAGCTAAAAGTTCCTACTTTCAGTGGAGCACTCGTTGCTTTGGCATGTTATAATCAGACTTTTAACATGATTTTAACATAGGGTTTTTTTGTATTCAGTCTCTTTGCGTGGTTTAAAATTCATTTCCAGGCTGTGATCTAATGGCAGCAATTACCTCAGAAGTGCATACAGTACAAGATAGGTTTATTTTTGTTTCAGCCAAGGCAAATGATTGCAGGTCTTGGCTTCACTTCAGGGCTCTGCTCTGTTGGGAGAGCCAAAAACAACATCTACCTTTGCAATCTGGCAAGCAGGTCCTAAATACCTTACAGGAATGTTTGATTTAATGATATGAAGAGTAGCAAGAGCAGGAAAGCAAAACCCTTTGAGTCTTGATGTTGCAGTGGATTGCTGGAGTGCAAATTACTTACTAGCTCTATGTTGTGGAGTGACCCAGCTTTGTCATATAATGATTACCACTCCCTATTATCAAATGGTAATTTGCTCACTAATTCTCTTGAGTTTCTGCAGTGCCTTGTGAGCAGTTTGGCTAACACTGGCAACAGTATGAAAGGCACAAGTAGTAAAATACCTGTAAGATTTGTCTGCACGTAGGTTTCAGCAGCTACAGGAATAATTCATTCTGCCACATGCAAAAATGAGCTTGCATAGTTGTATGCTTGGAGTTCATGTCATGTGTGCAAGCATAGCTGTTCCTCCTTTAGGTATTTCTTGGCAGAAGCATCTGATGAGAGAGCAGTGGATGAATGGGGAGAACGATCTACTTTATTCTTGCTGAACAGCGTATGGTGATAAAGCCCACCCTGCGCACTCTCTCCATATGGGGTTAACTGAGAAGTTCATGCTCTGGTGCTTCTGCAAGGTGCTGAGGATTTAACTTAATTCTCCTGGTTAAAGGATTTCAACATAAAAATCAAGTTCTTAACTATGTCTCTAAAGAGCAGAGAGGAAGTTTTCATCCTTCCCTCAGTTTAATTTCTTTGTGATGTGTACCGAAATGCAGCTGGGTATTTTGGGTCAGCTGCACATGCAAAACACATGGAAGAATTTTGTGGATCCTAGCTACATCTATAGAAAGGAAATGTGTCCATTGAACACCTGACAGCTTTGGGGGATTTCTTTGTAAGCACAACTAATGTGATGTCCTGATTTCACATGTCCTTTTTTACTTTGTAACTCTTGGGAAGAACAAGAAGTTACAGAAGAAAGTGGAGAACACCCCTTCTAATAGGTACCTAAATAGAGAAGTGAGATGCTGGTAATTACCTTGGGGCTGCCACAACTTTCTGCGGGAACCAGGAGTACTCAACACATCTCAAATTCATGAAAGGAGGATTTAGCCTACTTTAAACATGTTTTTCATGATAGCCACAACTATTAAGCTTTGACAATCTGTCTGGATTCAAGAGACCTACAAATACTCAAAACCACTAAAAACAGAGACTTATGCTTTAAAATGTTGACTCTTGCTTTCTAGGAAGAAGAGGCACGCTGTCCTGACTGTTCCATTTTTTTAAACCACTTAAGCTTTATCAACTTAAGTAGACCTGCTTTGAGTTTGTACTGGAAAATAGAAGATCAAACTCTTCCTTCCTTGAATAGAAAATGCTATTTTGAAGTTTTTGTATTTTCTGGTTTTCTCACTTGACTTCACAATCTAATTTTTCTCTTACCAGAGATCCTGTCAGTCACATCTATGTTAAGAATTTAAAAGCAATATATATTTAAATGTAAAACAATATGGATGAGTGTGCTCACAGGCAAAAGTACGTTTGGGTGTGTGTGTCCACATACACAGTTTTAGTAAGTGAGAGAAGATGAGATTATACAGTGGTGATGAGCGAGATTGTGAATTATATTTTCAAGAATTTTGAATTGTTTTATGAATGGTGAAACTGTGAGGAGTAATGTTAGAATATACAGAATTACTGAAATTATGCCAAGAGCATAATTTCCTTTTAAAATGGAGTGTATATAGTCTTTTGGCAGGGGTTTCCTGCTCTTCATTGTTCATCATTTCAGATGAAAGTGAGTGGCTAATAATGCCTGTGTGTAATAACTGTTTATTTTGACCTTTGGAAAAGACGGATGTGCTAAGGGATAACATCTAACCTATAAAGAAAAAAAAAGGCATCTTTATTAAAACTGTGAATTGAAGCTTTTTCAAAGTTGGGATTCTACTTTGCTTTGGACTAAGTGTCTGTAGGAAAGGAAGAATCCAAATCCAACTGGTTCTCATCCCAGATCTTGAGGTAATCTTTCTGTCTGTGGAGATATTCATATTGCTTCCACTTCATTGATTAACTTAGCATTTCCTACGAATTTAAAAGAAGAAATAATCCTATTTGCCTTCCTTTTTCTCTTCTCCTATGCAACTGCAGTAGTAGATGAACTCATTTACCAAAGTCTTTGTATATGTGTATAATTTATTGAAGGCTGTCAAAATTCAGGAAGAGCTTTGCATTTATTATTGAAAACAGTGCAGACTAGCATTATTTTGAAGGGGATGGAGAAGGATAAATTATTTTAGTTAGATCCTTTTTCTGAGAGAATTCCTCTGATCCTATCCCAAATGCTGACAAAGCTCATTTTATTTGTCAGCAGCATGATGATTGCAGTAGGACGTGGCTGTGAGACACTGCTCAGTGAGACAGGACCACTTGCATGATGACTGCAGAGTAGGAAGATGGAGATTAAAACTGGACTCCGTATGGGGTTGGGGAGCCAGTGCAAAGAGCGGAGCTCCCAGCTGTTGTGTGCATAACAATTTGAATTGTTGTCCCTTTAAATTCTATGTGTTGCAGTCTTTTCAGATTGTGTTGTTGGAGTCTTAGGTATAATTAATTTCAAATAGTGCTAGTTATAGTCATATTAATGCTGGATGCTTGTGGGAAATGGTCAAAAACACCTACAGGCACCCAGCTGAAATCCCTGCTTGATTTGAACAGCAACAGGGAGGTTAAAAAAATGGACCTTCTCATGCTTTCATGAGATCAGAAGTAATACCTTTAAAATTGTAGTGTAGATGGTCTGTTAAACCATATGCACTGCTCGTAAAACCATGAACTGTTTTGTAGGCTTGTGAAACTGTGGACCAGCAGGGGAAGATCTGAGAGCTTCTGAAAGAGGGAGCCCTATGGGACCAAGCTGGAGCTTCATGCCTTCCATTTCACCTCAGCACATGCTTCTCCCAAATATTCTGAAACCACAGAAAATGAGAAGCTGTTGCACTCTTCTAGAAAGAAATTGCTGTATTTGCTTCACTCTTGTTAACTGCTGCAGTAAATGGCAGCTAGTATAAACACAAAAGTGAAACAAAATGTTAGTGGATCTGCAAAGGTGTCTCAGAATGACTCCATCCCTGATAAAAACAAAAATCTAAAAGCTTGCAGAAACATATATATGTAGCTGTACTACAAGAACTGGGTTACTCAATACTGAAGGGAAACACAACAGAAATGGCCAAAAAACCCCACTCCTATTCCCATAAGTGTGAAAACAGTACAGCAAAACTCTGAATGACCTTGACAGTAAAGACATTGAGGCTAAGAATCTTTTGTACCTATCTATTCCATCTTATACTTAGGTTTATCTATAATATACCTAGATATACTTATCTATACCATTTTATAATATCTGATGAGGAAAAAAAAAGGCAAGTCTTTGAAACACAATTTTCTTCAGCAAGATCATTCATTGAAAATATAAGCTTTTGAAAAAGCATGTCTGCTGTGTTACAGTGATCCTCAGGCTTACTCTATTAGAGTTTTTAGCAGAAGTAATTAAAAAAAATTACTATTGGCCTACCTATGAAAAAGTTACTCCTTCCTTCAAAAACTGTATTTTACAAAATGTACAACTTTGCAAAGCTTACGGTTAATCAGAATTTTTTCAGGCATCTTGAGAATGTTACTGCTTGGTCTTAAAATGAATATTTAAAGAGGTTAGGTTGCAATGTGCTTTTCCTTGGGAGAAAGGAGAACAACACACCCTGAGGGAGGTTAGCACTGATGGGGGAGCTGTAACTTTTCTTACATGTGGGATTTTGTTGTTTTTATTTGAACTAGCATGTTTGGAGGAACAGGCAAGCTTTTGAAGGCTCACATGCTCCTTCAGCATGAAATTGAAACAGCAAACTTCACTTGAGAGAAGAATAGTTGCTCACAACTTAATTACGTTGATCAATGAGATGATTTAGAGTTAGGAGGGATGTATGCAGAAAAGGTCAGAATCTGGGAAGAGCTCAAGGCCAGTTTAATGTGCTTGTTTCCCCAACACTTGCTTCCCAATAGCTTCCACAGAGATCATTAAAGTCGGCGAATGCTGAGATCTTCAAAACATTATCAACATCTGTAAACTTCTTTATCTAGAAAAAAATTACATGTTTTTTCTTTACATCCGCCAGTAGCTGAGCCAAGCTTGTTTCAAGCAAGGAAGACTTGTAATATCAAAGATTTACTTAATTTTCATTGCTGCACATAAAACATCTGACAGTATTTGTCGAGAAAACCAAAATGCCTCTCTTTGTTTGTACAAGCCAAAGGAAAAGTACAGGGTATCTGTCTGCAAACGAACATCAAAGCACTTTTGCAAAATCAGGGATGGTGACATATATTTGGAGAAACAGTATGAGAGCCGCCTGTTACACAGTCATGGGGGTCTCTGCACTTACCAAGCATAATCCTGATTGGAGCCACATCTTTTCTTTTTTCTCTTTATTATCACTTCGTGGTTAACATTTGTTGATGAGTAGGATTAACAGCACATTTTCAGTGACATTTAGCTCTTTTAACACGCTCTCTCCAGTCAAAGGTGGCTGGCCTGAAAAAAAAAAAGAGAAAAGTCATTAACCAAACAAATCTTTGCCAAGAGTTGATGCTAAACATGCCATCACCCTGTGTGAGTTATTCACTGTATATGAAATTTATTCCACAAGACTGTGACCCTGATGTTGATTAACCAGAAATCCCTTCTTCTTTTGTCATTATTAACAGCTTTAGGTGCCTCAAGTGGCCTGTCTTTCTTTTTTTTTTTTTTTTTTTTTTTTTTTTTAAGCATCCATTAAGGAAGATTTTCTCAATTTATCATTTTTTTCATAGTGGTGCTTATTGGCATAACCTCTTGAGGTACAACCACTTGATTCCATGAGGCTGCCAGGACAGCGATGGGCTGGTCATGCAGTTGGTCTGCCCCTCTCTGCTTAGTGTACCTGCCATGGTGTGAACGCTTACTGACACCTAACGAAAGGCAAACGGGACTTGTGAGGAATCAAGAGTATTCCTTTAGCATGGTGTGATGCATCTGAATAGTCTTATAGATGCCTCCCAGTCCTAGGGGTCTCAGGGGAGACTTTTATCGTTTCAGGTAATTCAGTCCATTATCCAAAAAGCATGGAAAGGGAAATGAGATTTCTCCCTCTGTGCATTCCTATTTCCCGGGCCTGTCAGTCCCTGGTAAGGCCACTTTGTGACTCTCTGGGCAGGAACAAGGCAGAGATACTGTCTGTACACAGGACAGAGTTTCTGTACTAGTTCTTGTGAGGTGGAGAGGGAGCATATTATGGCTGTTCTTGCTCAAGGCTCAGAAAGGGCCTCTCTGCAGATGTAGGAGGTGGAGTATCAGTAGGTTGCCCTTAGGTCACTCAGCTTTGAGTAGACCCCAAATATGGAATATGGTTTAAATCCACGTCCAGCTCAGTATAAACACAGGATCAGAGCAAGAACTGAACTTTTTTGGTGTCTGTGCTAAGCGTGAAACCGTTTATGGAACAGAAACACTGCAAGTATTCACTTATACTGGCAATTTCTGGAAGGGGAAAAAAATCAAGGGACAAGAACTACATCCAAAAAGATGCTGGATGAGTTTTTTTGGATTCTTTTTGGGTGAGGTCACATGGTGATAACTGGAATAGACTGAGAATTGAAAACCAAACTTGCTGTAAAGCCTGATTAGAGTGGATTGTATTACAGAGAATAGCTGGCACCTCTTGCTATGAAAAAATCTTGACTGCCATAGACTTTGTGGCCATTGGCATAGTGCTTTGTGATTTTGCTGTTTAACACTTGCCTTCTGCAGCCTCTTGGCACTCTCTCTTGTGGTGGAATATGAAGTTTATCACCGTAGCTGTGTGAGATTGTACCTGGTCTGAAAGCTTTCAGCATCAATTATTGACAGTCCATATCTCCCTTTCTTTTCTACTGGTTGTACAGATGAGTGCATCATTCATGTTTTGCTGTTCCTTCCATAGTTTGTAAGCAATCCTGCAAAACCAAACATACCAAAAAGCACAGCATCATTAAGATAACTTACATAATCATAATTCTGCTCCTTCATGCAAATACTATATATACATGGTTTTAGCACGGTCATTGCGCAGGCTATATCTAACCTGAGTGACTGCTGCTGCACTTCCAAACCCATATGAGTCCTTGGCCATGTCTTAATCCCACAGTAGGATGGATGATGCAAAGTAACCACCCCTTCTTTATACCTCAGTTGCAAAGGGGAAGAGACCTGGCTGCATGGAATGATTAGGAGTTGGGACATGCCCTGCAGACCCTCAGCCTAAGTGCTTGGTGAGACCTTGGCTGTGGGACATGCCCTCGGGCACACTTGCAAGGTGGTGTACATTCAGCATCATCTGTTCTTCATGCAACCATCAGGGTGTGTGAACTGTGGAGTGGTTGCTGTCTTGAGCCTTAAGATACAGCTTCATGCTAAATGTCCTGTAAAGACCAGTATGGGGCTATCAATTCCTTAAGGGCGTTACTAGGATGCTGTTGACAGTGGTATCACTATGATATGCATAATATTGTTAGAGATGGAAGATGTATTAGTCCTGGTGAACTGCTGCATTTCTAGAGAGCGTTAATAATTGGGTGGGAATGGCAGGGTGGGGAAAGTAAGTGGATGCAGCTGAAAACCATTGTCTGGTTCTTATTTACAGCACAAACATACATGCTTATGTTTTCAGCAAGTGTAGGCAAAACAGCATACCTAGCAGAGAATGTGAACAGCTATTGCAGTTACATCCACAGGGTAAATCAGCAAGCCAAATACAAAATTATGAGAAATACAAAACCAAAAAAGCTGAAATGATGTTTGAGACCTAAAAACTGAATATTCTCAAAGCATTGTTTTTTGTCATGATCTATATGTTTATCAAATGCTTTGCTTTTGATAAAAGTACAATTTTTTCATGAAACTGCCTAAGTGAAAAACTTCTGATTAGCTTTGATCCAGATAGATACGGTTAGTTAATATGTGAATAAATCAGTGTGTATACTAATTTACTAAAGGTTTTCAGGTTAGTATACTAACAGTATTTTTTCAGTTTGGGCACTGGTTTGTTTCAGGCTTTGTTTTTAATTGGCTTCTTACACATAAGCTAATCTGTACAATATGTTATTTCTTTCTTTGGCTTTGAAAAGCTCCATTTATCCAGTTTTCTATGACTTCCTGTGTTACATGCAATGTCATTTTGTTATTTGTAGTATCATAACATCCAATAATCATACTAATGTGACAGGAACTATATAAAGGGGGGCAAGAAGTTGTTTCACTGCAAAACGTACTGCAGCAACTCCAGGCAGTACAAGCTGGTCGCCTCTGCTATTTCTTGTTTTCTATTGTTAAACAGAAGTGCAACATTTCTGCTGATATTTTCCCCTGCATGTCCACAGGTCAAACTTAAAAGCAACTGTTGTTTTCTCTGTAGTGCTCTGGGCATTGCAGAGCATGACCTGCTACTCCATTAAGAAATCTGCAAAAACTGAGTTGATTCTCTCCTTGCATTGAAGAGTTTCTTTGTTGTTTTTTAAGAATACACTCAGTTGCTTCATTTTTTCATGTTTTCTATGTCTTGAGAGATCATAGGTTGTTCTTGTTTTCCCTTGTTATGTAACGCATGTAAATCTTTAAACTGAAACGCAAGCCCTGAATTTAGCGCTCCACATCTTGCCTGGTGATTGATGGCTGTGGGTTTTGGGCTCTGATGACCCAGGCTACAATGCCATGGGATATCTGCATGGCAGCAGCGTCTTCAGTAACAGGTTACTTGGCATCTTCCACTAAGTCGTCTTTCATGTGTGTACTCCCACATTTTATTTGATTTCTTTATGCTAACTATAGAGGAAAAATGAGTTGATAGAATGTCAGCCTTTTTTACAAGTCTTTCTATGTTTCACAGTTTTCCCCGGACACCTGGAAAGGCCAGTTGTCAATAGTATGATATCACAGGCTGGTAATGTGGTGGCTGCCTCTTACTACCACCATCACCACCACAGCTGAGTTTCCTGTTTGAACATTGCCAAAAGGCAGACTCTGTCATGGCCAGTTCTTCCCAATGACCTTGTCATTAGCACTGAAATTTTTACACTTGAGACTCTGATAGCAATAGGACGTCACAGTTCACTGGTAAATGGCTAATTTGGTATGAGTACGATCTGGTATCCTCCCTTCCCAGAGACATTCCCCTCCAACCTTTCTTCCGGCTTTCTTTGCCGTAGGAGCACACTGTTTACTCATATTGAGCTTGTTGTCCACCAGGACCCCCAGGTACCTGGGGCTACCTAAAAGATATATGGAGTTCTAGCCTAAAAATTAAACACCGTGGTTGTACAAGACCTTTGTTAAGAACTTTTTCTGTATCTTGGCTCTAGTGAAGCCTGCGTTGTAACTCTGTGATGCTGAGAAACGTTCCTCGTTATGTCATCTAAGGCTAGAAACCCTATAGCCATTAATTAATATCTAGGTTCATTATGCTGCAGAAGATGGTCTGAATATGCTGATACTGAAAGCGATTCAGTACTGAGTCAGGAGTCCTTTGAATGCATATTATAAACCAGATCTTCTAGCGGCAACTCCACAGCAGAGATAGTCCTCACAATTACTTCCAAACCTGCTGATTTCCATGTGGGAAGCTAAGGGCTGGGAAAAGGACCATATGTAGCTTAAATCTTCATAGGGGTTGTAGAAGAGCATATAATGTATCTAGCAAGTAGTTTCAGATGCTTTGAAAAGTCACCCTGAATGTTTTTCTTAAATAGGTTTGTCTGTGGGGAAAGGGAGTGAGACATCATCTGTTCATCTTGTTAAATATATGATTAAAAAACTCAAAATAATTATGCAACCTAGTTGAATTACATAACTTCAGCTTTTATTTAGCAGCATGTTGGCTGAACTGTCTTCCAGTTCCTGCATTGTAAACAAAGATAAGAAAAAATACTGACAAAACTATTTTAACATAATACAAAGCTGAGAAACTAAATGTACACAAACTAGGACAAGGTGAGACAATTGTAGAAGTCCTTGTAGGTTTCTAATACGAAGGTTTGGCCCCGTGTTTATAGATAAGTTTTTATGATTGGATGTTACTGGTTAAAAAAAATGTAGTGAAATCTGCATGTCTAATGTATTTGAATTAATATAGTACCAAGTATTTTGGTTTATGTTCTTAAACCCACAATAATACAGATGGACATCACGTGCTTAGTCTCCCTCTTTCATGCTTTTATAAAGAAAGAAGTAAGAAGCAGCACAAGTTGGCTGTGGAAAAAAACAACACTGTTCCTACTTGAATATTTTCATAACAGGTTGTTTTTCAACATATGCAATTTCAAACCAGTGATGGCCATTGTAGCTTTAGCTGCGGCAAGAAAATGAGTTGGGGACCTCTGCACTCAAAGCTGCACTGTGCGCTGCTGTGTTAATAGTGCAGAAAGCCTGTAATAAGAAAGAGTCACTGCATTAAAAAAAAATCCACCGAAGCTCTGCTTAACTTTTAATGTGCATTAAATGGGGCAAACTAGAGTTGAAGTCGATCTCTGCCACAAACTTCTTTAACTGTACTGGAGGACATACTGTCCAATGGTGAAAAGAGTAGAGTATGATCTCAGATTGAGTCTACAGATGGCCTCAGGTTTGCTGTTTGACTTTGGACAAATCACTTGGGCTGTGTCTGTAGTGTTGGACCAAAGAGAAATGCAATGTCTGAACAGGCCCCATATACACTGCATCTCCTGCCTCTTATTTCCATGGAAGGAGAACTTGGATGTGTGGACCAGAAGAGAGCTGGGTCATGATCTAGCATGTCTCCTGGTCCATGCGTGTATGGGTGGAGGAGTTCTGATGTCTGCTGTGCAACCTTGTCAGGCTTCTCCCTTTTTCAGCAATATCACAGAATCCACAGGGGTTGCATTTACCAATCTTGTCTGGGAGCTGAGATGAACTCTGCAGCACCTGAATATATCACTGGCATGGGTTGTCAAAGTATTAGAGAGAGGCTCCAATATATACATGGTATAGGACATATCTATAAAAACACAACTTGGAAATATCAGAGATTAGTATTTTGCTATTAATTTCTGGCTCAAAGACTAGCATTCAGATGTTTTCCTCTTTCTGAAGAAGGGGTGATGGTGGTCCAAAGTTCAGTCGTGAATGCTTGCTGGCAGCAACAGGATTGCATGCATGGCCCTAAGGCAAGAATTGGCCAAAATGTTGCTAGAGAAGATGTGATGATTTCTCAGACTTTCTTTCCATTAGCTATGAAAGAATGAGCTGTGCTATATCTAATTCAGAATTAGCAGTACTGCTGATATGCTTGATGTTTTTAACGCCCTGCTGTGGCTTGGTATAATTGGCTTTTTTGGTGTGTGTAAGTGAGGAGGCTTGCAGGCTGCACAGAACACAGCCTGTGTGGCATCGGCTCCCCTGTTGATTTAGTTTCATTTTCTGTTTTTCTGCCTTGCTCAACTGCCTGTAACGACATTAAAGTATCCTTCTGATCTTTGTTTCCATGTGTTCACAAAATGCAGTTTTTGAAAGCCTTTATGCCAAAGGGACATTCAGAGCAAGAGGCAGCTCTCGGATTTGTTTCAAAACCCACTGGCAAATTACATACTTGATTAAGCCTTGTTTATAATAACTTCTACTGAGAGAGCCTTCACATTGGTATTAAGTTAGATTAAACAGGGAAGGGTGGAATTAAATCTCCCAGAAATTATTTGCTTGTGGCATTGACGTGCTGCCTTGAAGCAGGAGGTAATGAAAAGTTTCATGAGAAAGTCTGTGATCCCAAGAAGTGTGGCTAGATTTTCCCCTCTTCCACCATCTACACTGCTTTAGAAGAGCCTTAATTCAGTGGTTTGGAGTATGACGTATAATAAGGTGGTAACTCATGATGAAAGTATGATGTCCCATGGAAACTCTTATCGCTCTCCAACTTCTTCACTGAACTTCAGGGCTTCTGGCCAACTTTCCCCTGCTCATCTCCACTTCATCTAACTTCCCTAGTAGTGCTCTGTGTGTTAAGTTTTGCCTCCTGCTATTGCTGAGTCGCATGATCAGACACCTGGGGAACTGTGGATCCATTTTTGTCCTGGTTCTCAGCAACTTCATGTATACTTGCTGGGAACTTAATACGGAAACTCTGGTCAGGCAAATCCATTCAGTAGAAGCACGAGTCCTACGTTGGACTGCAAGTACAGGTAAGCACCTGTTGTTACCATCCACACTGTGCTGTCAGAGTCCAAGCTCTTTTCAGAATACTTCCTGCCCAGAATTATGTTCAGAGGTACAGACAGCGACAACTCATTACATATTGCAAAGAGTTCTAGGGAACCACAGACCCTGGCAACTAGAGGAGCACATGGCTGTGCTTCCTTCAGGTACTGAAGAACGAAACTGCAGGAAAAGGCATTAGACTGGAACAGGTTGATGTCTACAGAAACAGTCTCAAAAACTTAAGATTAAATACATCCTCTGGCTTCCTACTCATCCACTGTTAAACTCCATGTCCATGCCAAGATCTTGCCTATCAGACTAAAATAATCTCTCTCCCTCCACAGTTTGTCACATTGTACCCTGCCATCTGCCAAAACACACTTGCCAAAATAGACTTCCTTTCCCACAGCTCAGGAAAATTGACTTTCCCACCCCTCCATTCCCCTCCTGGCTTCATGAGCCTTACCAAAACTTTATCATCATCTTCCAAATAAGAAATAATCTTACTGCTTCAACTGCTTTCACTTAATTCTTCCTCTGATTTCCTTACCATTCTTGCTGTTTCCAATCTGTATGCATGTTTATGTGGCTCTAGCTCAATAAGTGAGTGTTGGTCACTTTATACATGGAAATGAGCGAAAAAGTGGAAAAGATGATCTAGAATGAGATGCCAGCTCTTTAAAGAATTTGATTTCTCTATAGTCGTATAACTGAAGAAGAGTTAGAACTCACCCAAGTTAGAGGACAGTACTTTATCATTGAGGAAAAAAATCAGTACTAGTGACAAGTAGCAGAAGTGTATTTGCTCCCCACAGAGAGCCAACAAATTGCATCAGTGAAGTCTTCTGAGAGCTGACTTCCAGAGCAAGTGATTTTGGGGAGAAGAAATCAATTGAATTACATTTCCTCAGGCTGGATTGGGTAGCAAGGCTTGGCCACACGTACTGACTGTTGTCCTCTGGGTGTGCTGACTGTTACTTAATTCAAGCTACAAGTTTAAATGAACTGTGGATATTGCAAGCTTCCAGGTGTTTGGGGTTGAGTGCCACTTACTAAATGATGTTGTCTTGGGCATCTGAAGTGTAGCTGGTGACCAGCTTTTTGGAGACTTGTTGGAGAGGACAATTCATCCCCCTCCCCTACTCCCTCATTGTCTGATTCCCCTGTCTGTAAAAGTTGTGAGAGTTTTACGGATATAAATGATCTTTGAACCATTCATTTATCTCCAGAAGGGATGTTCTGTGTGGCTACTACCAATGACAAAGTAAGGACATAAATCATCGACCTTTCCTATATCAGTAAAACCAAATTCTTTTCAAAGTCATCAGAAGCACTTGAAGCAAGAAATGCATGTGAGGGTATCGTATACTGAACACAAACTGAAGATGAATGGCTTACAGTGCAGGCAGACTTTTAAGCACAGGATTGGCAAGCATGATGTACAAAACAGTCAGCAAAATGAAGGGCCTAATGCTCAAGAAAAAGGCTTTCCATAGTCTGTTTTCTCCTTCTTCCACTGTGTAAGAAGGGAGCATCATACAGACTGCTTCATTATTTCAGCCTCTTTCTTACAGAAATTGGAGGGACTTTTGCTGTCTCTCAGCCCAAAGGCAGATAGCATTTTGGACATTTGAGTTCTCTGTGTTTGGTTTAATGCTTTGCTAGAAAGCAGCCTTTTACCATGCTGGGTGTGGCTGGTTCCTCTTAGAAGGGAACTGCAAGGCAACAAGGTTGCCATTGGGTTTCTCCTTCCCCTCTCAGTTCTTGTTGCCGCCTTTCCCTGTATTACACGTTTGGATAAAAATATTGAGTAGTGTGCAACGAACAGCGTCAATGGCAGATACTGCCACTTCCCAGCAGCCTGAAAGGCAGGAAGAACTTTGGATTTTGAAAACAGGAAGACAAGAGTGAATTTATCTCATGTTGTGACTAATTCCTTTAGGATCAGGAGGCCAATAAAAATAGCTTGAAGTTATTTTTGGCCCTCACTTCTAGCCATTGGCAGACCAGGTCAGAGATGGCAACTGCTTGGTTCTAACCTTGTGAGATTCATCTTCCTTTAGTTCCTAGCCAATCCATAGTGAAAAGAAAAAGCTAGTGGTCTACGGAAGCTGTTGTATACAAGCTAGAGGGCACTTTTTTTAAACCTCCTTACAAATTGCCTCGTATTTCCTGAGGGAAGAGAACCGGGAAGGGCAGTTCCACATCTGTCATCACTGCTTTACTCACAGATCCTCCGGCTTGACAGCATCTCAGAAGCAAATTGCCTGCACTTGCCATGCAAGTTGTAAAATATTCGTAAAATCATCCTGCCTTGGTAATGCAGCTGCAAGAAAACTTCCTGCCTCCAGTGAGTATTTGTACACCTTTGTAATGGTTTTGCCTTTATTTTCTGTTCAGGGAAAATCTCTAGGAAAGAATGTGTCTAATTGTCACTTAGCGACTCCTAGGGACCCGTTTCTATCCTGGAACTTCAATGCCATGCTGAATTTGTGGATTCAGTTTTTCCATCAGTCCTGTGAAAGTTGTGTCTCTCCCCCAATATTTGTGCATTGTTGATAGATAGCACTGCACCTCTGAAAACACCTCAGCTGGAGTGATGTCTTTCAGAGCCAGTAGAATATTCCTTGCCTGTTTAGCAGTTTTTGCAGCACTTGAACCAAATTCTTTCAAATCAATAGTATTGTGCTGTGGTGCAGAATTTCAGCCACTCTATTTAGCAGGCACACACAGTTACTTGATCTTAGCTCTTTCAGTGGCAATGAATCTCCCACTTTCTTCATAAATTGAATTCAATTATCACTTCTTTACCCTGTCTTCACAAGTAAGTTTAGACATCTCGCTTTTCATCTTGCATTTCAAGTAGAAGAAACAATAGTAGCAAGCACTTTTGCGTTTTTATGTCGTAAGAGATGGCCTAATGAATTAGTAAAATTTGCAGCTGCAAAGGAATTTTCATTAAGTTTGCTTAACACGCTTTTACAAACTCCTCTTAAGCCCCATGAAATGCTCTGAGTTCAACCTGGTGTTATTTGACTTAGACTGACAAATGAGTCACATAAAGCCTATGAGACCTGTTGAAAGTTGCATAAGTCAGTGTTAGTGTTAGGAAGAGGGCATCAGTGTACTTGGTTAAGTGTTCCTCATGCTGCTACCAAAGCACATAGCCTATTCACTAGGTGTTTCAGCTGACAGTGACCAGTTAAACAAAGCACCAGGTTAAATCAAGGGGATATTCTGCAGCTAATGAAAAACTGATTAAAATTTTGCTCTTGTTACTGTGGTTATAACAAAGACTTTTTTCCTTCCATTGAGGAAATCTGAGCAGTCTGAGCTCATACGTTATTCCACCTTGATAGCTGCATAACGGCTGCGTAACTGCGTAATCCTGGAGATTGCACAAGCTTCCTTTACACTGGCAGCATAAACTGCCACATTCACTTCATCAGGCCTAAGTGTTAACTACTTCTCATTAACTCAAATGTTCCCAGGTTCAGGATCAGGAGAACCTGCTTAAGCAAAGCATCTGAGTTCCTCTCAAGTTAATGTTCCATACAGTACGCTTCTGAAAGGCTGGCAAGGGAAGAGGGGAAAGCCTTGGCAATTCTGTTTCTTCCACTATTCAGGGGGATGGGGAAAAAAGAGAAAGAAACAAAAAAGAACTTATTGTGTGCCTTTTCCTTATACTTCTGTAAATTTGGGTCTTGGCTATGAGCTCTGATACTGTGAACGGTGGGAGGAGAGATCTGTAGTCCAGTGACAGAGTTAGCAGTCAGGAATTTGCAAGCCTGAGGCCATTGACCCCAGCATGTGAATCCACCAAGTGCAGGGCAGAACTAGAAAGGTGTGGTGGCTCTTGTCCAAAGGAACAATGCTAACACAGTATAGGTGATGCAATATTTCAGATGTCCATTTCACAGCGTGTACAAGAGGGGAAAAAAAATAATATCTGGATAACCTCTCTGTCTGGGAAGAGGGCTAAGTGGAGCTCAACGCAAAGACACATTTCAGTCACGAATGAATATTACATCTGCACAGTGAGCTCACCTTTTTACTGACCACAGGATGTTTGAATCGGAGGAACACATCAGTTCATGCAAACCTAATGCCTTCATCTCATTAGAGCTGGCTTCCACTCTAGAAACACAAATGATCTGTAGTTTTCCTTATGCAACTCTGCTACGGAAGGCAGCCTTGTTCCACTCTTGTTTCTGCGTGTATGTAAAGATGTGTCATGTGCCAGAGACAAATTCAAGCTGGAAAGCTATAACCATACACCACAAACAGGCTCTCAAGAAGAGTTAAAATAAATAAAAGGGGCAAGTATAGATGCCATAGTGCCCTTCAGTAGCCTCTCATCCTTTGCTCAGTAAAAAGATTTCACAGAGCCCCCTCTTGTTTGTCTGTTGAATAACTTCCAGTTATTCCAGATCTTATGCAGAGTTCTTGCATCCACATTGTCCTTTGTCCAGGAGTTCCTCATGTTTCCAACTTACTGTGTGGACAGCCATTTCTTTCTGTCTGATTTGAACTTAACTCCTACCTTCGTTTTTCAGTCCGAAGTTCTTGTATTGGAAGAAATGGTTGATTCCTATACATCTTCTCCAGACTACTTTCTCATGTTTGCCAGCCTTACCATATGCCTCAGTCATCTCTTTTCCAGGCTGAAGAGTTCCAGTCTGTTCAGTCCTTCATTGTGCATTTGCTTTCTAGGCTCCACAAATGTAACTCCTTCAACCAAAATTGGTACCTTGAAAACCAGCATGAAAATCATTAAGGCAAACAAATAAAAAGAAAAAAAAAATCTCAGTGGAAGATTTCTGCTTTGAAGCCATGATATGGGGAGGGATATGCATGTGCAGCTATCGTGGAAGAATGACCAAAGAGACTGTCAATGCCAGTATCTAAAACATAAAGACAACACACAGAAAGAAGCCATCTTTTTCCAGGGATTTCTAGGAACCTTAGGAATTCGAAAGGATTTGTTCCAAAAACATGGCAAAATTGTCCTTAGTCATGGGAAGAAATCGAAGAACTCGGAGCAATTAAAAACAAACAAACAAAATGAGACCCCACCTGGAATACTTCATCCACCTCTGGAGTCTTCAGTACAAGAAAGACATGGACCTGTTGGAGTAGGTCTAGAGGAGGGTCACAAAAATTATTAGAAGGATGGAACACTTCTCCTATGAGGACAGGCTGAGAGAGTTGGGGTTGTTCAGCCTGGAGAAGAGAAGCCTCCGGGGAGACCTTACTGTAGCCTTTCAATACTTAAAAGGGGCTTATGAGAAAGATGGGGACAGATTTTTTAGTAGAGCCTGTAGCAACAGGACAATGGGTAACGGTTTTAAACTAAAAGAGGGTAGATTCAGGCTAGATATAAGGAAGAAATTTTTTGCGCTGAGGGTAGTGAAACATTGGAACAGATTGCCCAGAGAGGTGGTAGGTACCCCATCCCTGGAAACATTCAAGGTCGGGTTGGATGGGGCTCTGAGCAACTTGATCTAGTTGAAGATGTCCCTGCTTATTGCAGCGGTGTTGGACTAGATGACCTTTAAAGGTCCATTCCAACCCAACCCATTCTATGATTCTGTGAAAAAATGGTACTGGCAAAGAATAGATTGTCATTACCAATACAATCTCACTGTACTGAAGGGGATTTTTCAGTTTGCACCAATTCCTCTAGCATACACCCTCTCTGTGATAAGGGCACCGACACCTCAGTGTTTTCCTTGTATGCACTCCCTGCTGTATAGCCATCATGCATTTTCAAGAAAACCCAAGCCCTCCAGTGTGATGGAGTTATTTCATTGTCTCTGAACTTTCCTATTGCTGCAATTCCCTTCTCTTGTCACCTGGTGGCTGCTGAGCCCTTCTGCAGCTCAGAAGGTGCCGTCTGCTCCTGGGAGCACCAGAGAGCTCAGCAGCAAGTCCTAGGAGATTTGTGATGAGGGCGCATTGATCACAACTTTTTTATTGCTAGTTATGGAATCTGACACCATAATCTTTCTGCGAGCAAAACAGCCAGTGTTTTTCATGGAAAAAGAGAAAAAACAGGCATACATACTCTAATTTTGAGTTAACTTCTGCTGTTTACACATAATTTCTCTTGATACTTTGAAGTAAGAATCAGGCCTTTAATGTGGGAAAATACTTGATTCTTTATTAACATCCTCTTCTTCACAGTTGCATCCATAAGTAAATTGACTGGGTCCAGGATGAGCTGGGTAATTATTTTTAACGGTGTTCATCCTGATCTTCACGCCAAACTGGGGACAGTTCAAAGCAGAATACTGAGCAAAAAACCCTGAGCAATAAACCTGGTGTCAGTAGTTGCTTAGTTTCTTTTCAAAGTGTCAAGTGTGATCACTGTCCCTTGTGCATAACTGAAGGAATAATTTTCTCTCTGTGACAAAGAGGGATTTTGTTTGCTAATGTGGGTCGAATTTGCTAGAAAAGTGTAAGTAATGATTTTTATTAATCTTGGAGCTTGTAAGCTGGTGGTTTCGCTTTGTGTTTAGTTTTTTATGTGGTTTTTTTTTTATATATTTTATTCCAATAAATACATTCATAGGATCCTTATTTCCTATTTGCCCAGCAGGGTTGTTAGAAGGGGGTGTTGTGGTGTTATATCTCGTGGAACAAGAGCAGGTGGTTTTCACCATTCTGTCATCAGCCCAAGTTGCTGCCTGGTTTACAATGAGAGGTGTGAAAGAGGCACGCTTTTCCCACAGGGCAAACACACGTTTAGGTGAAGCCTTGTGTTTAAAGGGCAGATAATTAATAGCTGTAAAGAGTCCCTTTCTCTAAATATAGCAAGGTGGTGATTTTCACTTGAACAATTACTACCAGGGGAGAACTTCTTACCAATAAAAAAAAAAAAATTCTGCTCAGGAATTTAAGCTCAGGAGTCCTGTTCAGAGCCAGGAATATTTGTCCTCTAACCTATTTCAGGTATTTCTAGCAATCTGTTTTTGAATGTCTTTGGAGGGATGTCTGAGATGTCTTATCTGCAAGGGTGGAGGATGGGAGTGGGGCGTGCAAGCCCCTCCTGGTAAAAGCCTGGCGGAGTCACAGCTGGCACCAGAAGGGCTCTTGATCTGTTTTCCTGAGATGAAAGACCCTGCAGCAGTGGTAGCCAGGACATGACCCTGTAGACCTGTGGACAGGGGAGGACAGCTGGCTACTAGAGCCAGTGGAGGACACGTAACCCTCTCTCCATGGACATGGTGTTTCAGGACCCTTGAGATGTCCAGAAGCAGAGCACCACCAGGGCACATGGACCTTGTATGGTTCTCTCTGGAGGCTGCCTCTGACCAAGAGCCTTGGCATGGGAATTCCAGCAAAGAGCACAGAGGTCTGTGAGGGAGGAACACCTTGTGAAACATGGCTCATTGCCAAAAAGGCACAGAGAAAAGGGAGCAGAAATAAAAGCCCAACCACTTTTTAATGATCCTCCTGAACTTCCATTGGAGCCATACCCTCCCTGCACAGGGTCTGCCTCCCGACAGCAGGGCCAGCTGAGATCCCTCTTATTTCAGATAAACAAAAGGGAGAGAATGTTCCTTTCTAGTTGCCCTTCAAGATCTTGTTGGATTTGAGGACTTCCTGTCAGTCCCCCTGCCTTTCCAGTTCTGACAAATGGGAGCAGGTTTCCTGTGTTTACAGGTGCTCCTGCAGTGAGCTATGGTATGAGAGAGCACTTCTCTTTCTGGTCTGCTAAAACAGAGCAGTGCTCCCCAGAAGTCTGCCCGGGCTGAGAGGTGTTCCCACCAATGCTTCCCCTTGGTCTTGACTTGTCTTCAGTGGTGAATCCAGTAAGGGCTTAGGTTTCTTTTAGCCAGCTTTCTGCAGTGCTGGGGAGTGGAAGGGGGAGGTGGGCTGCCTTTGCCTGCAGGAGGCTAAGGTGAAGGCTGGCAGGGCCGAGGATTGAGGGGCAGGCTCAGCTGGGGCAGGTTTGCAGGATAGGTCTGGTGTCTGTGGCTCCTCTGGGAGACCACCAGAGCACCTCTGGTTTTAGGTGTGTTCCCAGTTCTGCTCAGACCTCTCGTGACCTGCCTTTTAAGTCCTCCTTTTCTACTGCTTCCGTTTTGTTTATGACACTTTGCTTTCTCGCAGCTCTTGGAGCAGTTAAAGCTTGTTCTGCGACCATGAGGATGGTGTTCCTCTTCCTTCAATCTTTCATTTACATCTGTGTAGTTTTCTAAGCAGCATTTATACTGCTTTCCACCCCCACCCTCTTCATTCCTTCTCAAAATTACACTTCATTTTCTGTGCTGCTGGCAGCCACAGAGACAGCCAACTGCTCTGCCTGAGGTTGTGCAATGGTGGGAACGGAGAAAAAAGTTGACCTAAGTTGAGATGTGCATGTGGGAGGGAGGAGGTGCGGGGGGGCAGGGAGTATGCACAGAGACTCGCGTGGAGGGACCAACAGTCTGTGTGGCACAAAACCATTTTAAACTCGCAACAGGGGAACTCTCTGTGGATTGAACACATCAAAGGGAGAGCCTGCTAACTACAAAAACCAAATCTTTGAATAACATGGAGAGCAATGAGAAAAAGTCGGAGCTGCTCGCTCACAGGAAGCGAGCAGGCTTCACTCAGCCTGGGTGTAAACAGTGAAATCCCATTGGCTTCAGGGATGTTGCAAGGGCTTATGCTATGGAAGAATTTAGCCTACTGGGTCCAACAGTCTTACTTAGGCTGAATAATTCTTTTGTTCTGTCTCTGCATCGTGATTGCAGCAATAAGCACCAAAATGTGTGTTGGTTTTTGTTCCAGTGAGGCAAGTTTTACCAGGCTTGTGTGAGAGACCCTTGTTAAAACTGTACCGCTGACCTGAAGGGAAAGTTTCTTCAGCTTTCCAAAAAATTCTCTTTTTGGGCAGACTTCAAGCTTGGAAAACGTCAGCCTGGGAGGTGAAACTTAAGGAAAATGCTAAGCAATAGACGACAAGCAGTTATAATGGAAATTCTTTACTAGGGTTGAAAATAGCTGTTAATAGTAGCCTGCCAGCTGTATTACACAGTTTAAAGCAAATTCTCTTTTAAAAAAATTATAAAGTATACTTTCCAATTAATCAAAGGAACTTATTGGTTCAGAATATTGGGGAAAATTCTGTGTTGTAAAATGTACATTAGTTAAATACATGATAGCCCTAGCCCCTATGTTTGTATGCTTATGAATACTTGTTAGTTTTAGAAGAAACTTTTAACGTTCATGTTTGCTTACCTGGTAGATCCATGGCTGAGTGGGAGGGAGCTTAAAATTATTAATTTATGAGGGGAAAGCAGGAGCAGGGTGATGGAGGTGGCACATCTGAGGGGCTTTGCTGCGCAGGGACCTCAGCAGCACTGGGCACTGCCACTGCTGGGGACTGAGTGCCCCAGGGATAAGCGTCTGCCTGAGCTGCAATGCTTTGGAGGGGTCAGACTCCTCACAAGGAGTCCTTTGCTTTGAGGGCAAGATCTCGGCAAGCCAGCCTCAGGAGATCACCCCAAACCCAGGATAGACAGAATTGAGGCAATAGGAGTCGAGGGGCACAGGTTTCTCTAATACTTTCCTCTTAAGGTATATTGAGTTTGTTACTTGAAGTGAGTTGGATCCTTTATACCGGTACTTTTGCTGTAGTTTCTCTGGCCTCATCTTGCACCCTGTGTCTTCCTGGCACAGAAACTGACGATATCTGGTCAGTCCTAACTACTTCTCCGGTGGGTACCGCATGCTTCTGTTTCTCCAGCTGACCTTTAAAATAGTGTCCCTTGAGCCTCTGATATGAAACAGACAGTGAGAAAGATACACAAGCATTAGAAAGCCCAGTATCTCTGTAGGGACCAAGATTTGCCTGATCTCTTTTTTTTTTCCCCAGTAAGATTTATAATGCCTCCTTCCAGGAAGACGTTACTTGGTCTTGGTTTTTTACCTTCAGTGCATGCATAAGATTTCAAATACCTTCCTCAGACTCCAATACATAGTTGTTCAGAAATGTAATGGGCAGGTAGGCATGGGAAGGAATTTGATTATACTTGAAAAGAAAGACAAAATAGATCTGAATGGTAAAACTATCCAGCACGTTTTTGGTTTCTCTCTGTAGTTTAGGTAGAACGGATTGTTCTTTTGCCAGTGTAAATATATAAATTTTAAAAGAGATGTCAAGGACTGCTTAACATACAGACAAAAAAAAGTTTCACACATCTGCCCTTATAATGGCCCTATGTGTTTGCATTCTACTTATTTATGCATTCGCATTTGGTTTATTTATGAGATCTTTGCCCAGAAATGTTCCCCTATTAGCTCTATATGGCTCTATATGGTAACTAATATATCACTGTGATATTCCATCTGTTATTATTTCTCCAGCATTTGCACCTATGAGCCCCAACCAGGATCAGAGTCTCATTTGGATCAGAGGATCAAAGCCTCTTTTGTAGTACGGACTCCATATATGCATAGAGAGTATCTAAGGGTTTTAGTCTAAACACAGAAACTAGGCAAGTGTCAGTGAATGGACGGGTGCTGGCCCTCGGCAGCGCACTGACCAACCCACCGAGCATTACTGAGGGAAACGCAGTAGTTGTGGAAGTCAGGCTCAGATTCCCTACAGTCTGCTTCACCATGCTGTCTTACCTCAGTGCTGTGGCGCCTCCACAGTATTTGCTTTCCAAAATCAAAGGCATGACATGATTGTGATTTACTTGCTGTATTTAGGCTGTATAAATCATCTGCCCAAGGCCACAGAAAGAGGTGCAATAATTGCCCCCAAGGCTGTAGTCTTTTTGCTTATAAAATGGAATAACAGAGCAACGTTTAGCAGGCTTAACAACAAGGATACCCTAACTTGAGTCACATTTCTGTGAGATTTCATGCACCAGCAACTGCCCGCTGGGAGCAGCGAGAGCTGAAGTCTATAGTCTCCTCTGTAGTAGGCTGGCAAATACAGGAGATGGCTGTTCTCCTGCCCTATAGCAGTGATAGCACAGAAGATGCTTAAAGCTTACCTGTGGTTAGGGTAGGAAGCTGGTAGTCGAGGTTCACGCTCACAGAGGTGTAAGGAGGAGGGAGGAAAGGGAGGGATAATGTCGGTGTGGTTATGGTTTATGAACCCAAAGCTAAATTAAATATAAATAACCTCTAAAGTACGTGGGAATAGAAGGAACGTTTTAATTCAGCATTGCAGATTGTGAGCAAGTGATTCTGGCAGGCGAGGGTAATGTTTTAACTATTATGGTGATAGTGTTATTGCTGTGTACTCTGAAAGTAGAAAGCAGACTATCTTTTGTTGGAACGCTAATGTGTTAATAATTATAAAATATGTTGCTCCAAACTGCTGTCCAATGAAAGCAGTCTTCATAAGCAGTGTGGCGTTCATGCTGTCAGGCGCTCATTATTTCTGTTCAGTGGTGCCAGGAAGGCACCGGCTTAACTGTAAGTATTGAAAGCAAGCTGAAAAATCTTCTGTTGGAGGGGAAAGAAAAGTAAGCACAAATGGTTGAGAATCCAACTTTACAGTTTCCTAATGGTAGGAACAGCGGCGATGATATTTACGATATCCAGAAAGTGCTACAGGAAACATGAAATGAAGCATCCAGTCTCAACAACAGTGCTGGGAATGAAATCTTTCTACCTGAAGCTATATTAAAATATTTCCCTTCTCATCTTCCTCCTTGGAGAAAGAGACTTTGGGGGGGGGGGGGGGGGGGGGGGTGAGGATAGGGGGAAATAATAATTTTCAATATTTAAGATACAAAGTTCAAGATATGTTTATTACTCTGAAATGTCACAGTAGTGTCCCATGGCAACTGTACTCTAGAGGTTCATCATGTTTCCACTCTGCTGCTTGGTCTACATATTTCCATCTAAACCTAAGAGCCATCTTTCTGCAGGAGATGGAGGATGGAAGATGCCATATTGTGCTCTACAACATCATAAGGGGAGAGCAACAGATATCGTCTACCTGGACTTGTGCAAAGCATTTGACACTGTCCTGCATGACATTCTGGTCTCTAAATCGGAGAGACATGGACTTGATGGATGGACCACTCGGTGGATAAGGAATTGGCTGGATGGCTGTACTCAGAAGGTTGCGGTCAATGGCTTGATGTCCAGGTGGCAAGCAGTGATGAGTGTGTTCCTCAGGGGTTGGTACTGGGACCGGTACTATTTAACATCTTTGTTGGTGACATGGATGTTGGGATTGAGTGCATCCTCAGGAATTTTGCTGATGACACCAAGCTGTGTGGAGTGGTCAACACACTGGAGGGAAGGGATGCCATCCAGAGGTACATGGACAGGCTTGAAACGTGGGCCCATGCCTACCTCATGAAGTTCAGCAAGGCCAAGTGCAAGGTCCTGCACATGAATCGGGGAAATCGCATGCACAAATACAGGCTGGGCAGAGAATGGATTGAGACCCAGCCCTGAGGAGAGGGACTTGGGGGTTTTGGTGGATGAGAAGCTCAACATGAGCTCGCAGCCCAAAAGGCCAACCATATCCTGTGCTGCATCAAAAGAAGTGTTGCCAGCAGGTCGAGGGAGGCGATTCTGTCCCTCTACTCAGCTCTCATGAGACCCTGCCTGGAATACTGTGTCCAGCTCTGGAGCCCCCAGCACAAGAAAGACACGAACCTGTTGGAGCAGGTCCAGAGAAAGGCCACGAAAATGGTCAGTGGGTTAGAGCACCTCTGCTGTGAGGACAGGCTGAGAGAGTTGGGGTTATTCAGGCTGGAGAAGAGAAGGCTCTGGGGAGACCTTATAGCAGCCTTCCAGTAGTGAAAGGGGCCTACAAGAAAGCTGGAGAAGCACTTTTTACAAGGGCATGTAGAGATAGGACGAGGGGTAATGGCTTCAAACTGGAAGAGGGGGGATTTACACTAGATCTCAGGAAGAAATTTTTCAGTCTGAGGCTGGTGAGGCACTGGAACAGGTTGCCCAGGGAAGTTGTGGAGGCCCCATCCCTGGAAGTGTTCAAGGCCAGGTTGGATGAGGCTTTGAGCAACCAGGTCTAGTGGGAAGTGTCCTTGCCCATGGCAGGGGAATTGGAACTAGATGATCTTTAAGGTCCCTTCCAACCTAAACCATTCTGTGATTCTATGATTTGTTTGGATGATGTATTTATTGCAAAGAACCCTGTAAACCCAGGTGTGTTAATATCCAGGGGACACTCTGAGGGGAGCGCTCCCCCAAAGCTTTGGTGAAGGACAGCTTTCAAAAACAGAACAGGAATGTCAATTTCATAAAGTTTTCCCATGGATCACATGAATAATCTAGAACAACAAAATAATCCAGAACTGTATTCAAGCAGTTACCTCAGAGGCCATTCATCTGCCTCTCTTAATCCCAAAGAACCCAAGCACACCTTATTTCCAAAAGAAATGTGCAAAGGAATAAAATTCCAACTTATCCGCATGTATTTGTGTTGCTGGGAGTTTTTTGGCTGTAGATACACTCCATGCTGTGCAGGGGTCCAGCCCCAGGGTTGAGTACTCCTGGTACTGTGGGTACAGAAGCAAGTTTGCTTTTCTTACGTTGCAGGCTGGCTTGGAGTGAGCCAACACCAAATGCTCTCCTAGGTTGCTGTTAACTTTTACTTTTCTTCTTTTTCTTTCAGTGAATTTACATGTGGCTGTAATCTGTTGCCTAGATATCCTACTTGTATGGCAATTTACAGGCCTAACACAAGTGCAATGTGCCAGGTTCGGGAACAGCATTTTTGTTTGAAGTTACTTAAGTTATCTTAAAAGATGTTTTCTGCTGGGCTCTTCTTTTTTTAGTAGGTTTTTGCATAAACTACAACTTCAAGTTCATTTAGACAAAATGTTTTAATTTAATAAGAGGTTTTAAAATTATCATTATGAAAGTAGGAGAAAAGGCACTTTTGTTGACAGATGTAACTTACTTCATTTTTCAGTTTACTGATATCTATAAACATTTAAAGTAATTCTTCAGATTTCTAGCTGGGGATTTCTTATGTTCTTATGTAAATAAACCACAAAGCCACAAATAAGCACTTGCCACTTTGAATGGTTTTTTGAAAGCTAACTGCATTGGCACTGTTAAACTTCAGAAAGCATACTTACAAGCAAGGATTTGCAAAGACATACCGACCCTACTACACGTTAACTCCATCAAGCTTGGTAAAGCATCACTGTAACTAGTTATAAAGGACTCTCATGCTGATGCCTCAAACGTATCACCTTACTACTGCCTGTATTCTGCAGTCTGAGAACTGCCATTCAAATAAAATTGCAGGACTTTAAAGCACATGACTAGTAATGAGAAATGTTCCACGTCACTATTCAATCAGTTTTTTCTTAGGTCTTTGTGGTGCCCAGTCAAGGGCTAGATTGAAGAGCTTGTTTTAAAAGATGGTTTCTTCCTCAACATCTCTGACTCTGCCAGGGTAAGGGACACAAGCAGTAAGAATATGATGCTACCTTATAACAGCAATGTGGAAAGGTTAGCTTATAGCAGAGTACTGCAGCTTTGTCACTTCTACAACTGGTGTAAAATTAAATTGCCCAAGCTGCATGAAGCCAGTTTGATATCGTGCTCATCTTCCTAGTATTTTTATCTTTGCGCCAGCAATGTCAGCTGATTTAAGCCAAATAATTAAATACTTAATGAGGTTAGCTACCTGACAATATCTGTGCTTATCTCTTTCCATAAAGTGCTCATACCTATCCAGAAATAAGGCCCACAGAACAAATAGCAACAGGCAGCTGTGAAGCGTAGATCTCAGCCTGACACTGAAATGGTGACAGACCACCGCAAAGCACTGGATTTCCAAAGAAAAGAAAATTAGAAACAGAGGCTGAAGAAGGGCAAATTAGAGGGAAATATAATTTGCTGTACCAAAAAGTAACACATCTCTTTTATGGGAAGCAAGGCTCCTTGGGAGGCAATGCCAGTGTACATGTTAGTGAGCTGTACCATCTGCTTTTGCGTAGCATCAACACTGGGCTCAGTGCACTGCACGTAGCAGCTCCCGCAAAGAACCAAGACTGTCTCTAAGGGATACAGTAAGAAATAGGCTGGTGTAGCTTGGGACAGACCTTAGCACTAATAGAAATAGACTACATGCAGTATGAGAGCTAAATCTATTCTTTCTTTATCAAAAGCACACCAGATTTGAGGATTGGCAGGTGATGTACAGTGCTAGGTAATAATGGCAGGACACTGCGGCAGGGAGATGTCATGGGAGGATCAAGGCCTGACTCCACAACCCTGTTGGAAATGTGGAGTAAATCCAGAGCACTAACTCCAGTGCAGTTACAATGATGTAAACCAAGGGTCAGTCAGACCTGGATGTTTCCAGAGGTTTCACGCCATGGTCAGGGATGAGCGTTAGAACCATGTTGTTCCAGTCCTAGACCCCTTCTCTAACCACTCTGCAGTGATACATGTTTTAAGCAGCCAGTTAGACTTCACTCTGTGCTATTTAAAAATGTGTCAGTGTGTTTGTGAATATGGTCTGTCCCTAGCTGTGTGTCTCTGGTGGGGTCAGGGAGAAGGCAGGGTCTTAGGAAAGACAGTGGTTTTACATATATATGAAGGTATGATATACAGCAATGGACTAAGATGTACATTTCAATTGGCCAAGGCCCTATGGGCATCACTCCAAAAAGGCTATACAGCTATGAGGGTGTTTGCGTTTTGCTTTATGGGGAGGGGCAGAAGAGGTGGAAAGCAAAAATACTCCTGCCAAAATGGTTCTCGTCTTGCAAAAGGAATTTGGACCTAATTTTTCTTAAATGCTATGCAAATACTCAGGGTAAACATTGTGCTTAAACTTCCCTGGCTGTTCCACCAGGCAAGATATAATCGTCTCCGTTAATACTTAGAATGGTCTTTCAGTCCAGACGCAACTTTATTTCTTTATCACTGTGATGAAGTATGTTTTACTAAACTTTATTTTATTGCAGCTTCCCAGAAATGCATGTTTTAATATACCAGACAAGCATAAGCAATGAGCTCATATGCAGAAAAAGGTCTGTTTTATAGTTATTGAATATACATGCGCTGTGTTTGCTATGAGTTTAATATGTATGTCATGCATTTTACCAAACAATTCAAGCATAAATGGAAAAGTTCAGTAATGCTGGAAAGAATCTAAAGCCTTTGAATAGAAAAGGGCTTGATGGAAAGGCAGGTAGGAAGTAAGAGGTTTGATTATGCTGTTTACACTTGTTTTTAATGGCAAACTCCCCAACAACCGTGATAAGGAAAGGGCATTTTTGAAGCTTATTGATAACAGTACAAGTATATCAATTAGCTGGTATACCTGACACAAGAAAAGGTGCTCATTTTATTGGAAGCTGAAAACAGAAAAGCCATAGATTTTGTAACTCTAATACACAGACAGGAAAGCAAAATCCTGCTTGTTTAGCAATTCAGGTTGAACTCCGAAAAGCAAGTTTAAAAATAGTACTATGGCATTTTGTGCCCTACCCCGCGCCCCCCCCGCCCCAGCTTCTGGCAGTTTCATATCAGACATGCTTAGCTACAAGCAATCTGATGGTTTTCCTAACTGTCAGTAGCGCACAGTCTCCCTGGAAGCTGAAAGTCAAACTGTGTTGGTTTTGGCTCACACATCAGCAACAATAAAGATCAGACCGTTAGAAGCTACAGCATGATCTATTAGTCTGTCCATGGACTTCAGAGGGTACTGCTTCAGACCCCTCGCATTTAAGAGCCTGGCCTTTTTCAGTGGTTATTGTTAGTGGTTGTGTTTAGTGTGTTTCATCTTTGGACCTGTTGGTATCCTTTTGAGCTTGGACATCTCAAGCCCTTTTCTCTAGGGTGACTGAAGGTAGAGGAGACAGCAAGCTCTGTTTTTACCCCTTTCCAGGGAAGAAAAATTGGCCCCAGCTGAAGAAAAGCAGAGCAGGTAAGCTGACTGTCATCAGCATTGAAAGCCAACAGTGGCATGAGGTTCCCAGAACCGTATAATCCCTCCTAAGGGCTATCTGGAATATCTTTTTTTATCCAAATTGAAAGGTCCAAAAATTATTCAGATAAAATATTTTACTGATAAATAGTTAGAAAAAGGGTTGCAATCAGGCCTTGTTTGGACATTTTTTCCCTTCATACAACGCACTGTTGATGAAATGGACAGGCTTTTGGGCATTTGTATTCAGGCATAGGACCACTGTGGTGGGAAAGCACGGACAAAGGCCTTGTCGCTATTGCACGAACCAGCGGGTGTACCCGGTCCTTCTCACTGACAGGAGGGAGGGCAGAATCTGCAAATGCAGGAGGCAAATAGCTCCCCTCTCTACACAGCAGCTGTGCAGCTGCAGAAAACCTCTGATGCCAGGTGATGAGCTGGCATAGTTCAATTCCCTGCACCTCACCCTCTTGATTAAAGGCAGACATTTGCCCATGTTCTCTAAATTACTTGGGATCATTTACAGTTGTAAAAATATGCTGTTACAAAAGCTTTGTCATTCACCTTCAGGGATGAACATGTTCAGCTCTGACAATGTTATCTAGAGAGAACAGCAGCTCCAATCATCTCAAACATGCTTGCAATATAACATGGCTTCAGGCAAAGCTCACTGACACCAGTGCTGCAAAAGAAAGAAATGAAAATTAAGTGACCATTACAATGAGAAATGTGAGGCAGATGACACACAATTTTTCTTGAACAACCAAATTTAAATAACAGAAAATTGCACTGCCTGTCCTTTTTTTTTTCTTTTCTAGTTCTCTGGAGGGCTTCTTTCTGCAGCAGTGAATTATTCCTGGGCTTTAACATAAAACAGCATGTAACCCCGAAAGCTGTAACGCTGTCTGTCCAAACAGAGCAAAAGACTTCCGAAACACTGCCGTCTCGTGGCACCACTGCAGCTGCTCTGGCACATACAGCCTCGCCAGAGGTCACGGGCAGATGTCACAGGCGTTTAGTGGTAGGCAGGATACACAGCGGAAACTTCCTCAAATTTCACACATGAAGATAGAGAGTTGGTTTTGTGCAAAAAAAAAAGCAAATGAATCAGATGAGACAGGTGCCCACTCAGATGATGACAAAGTAACTGAACTGCTGCCAAGTGAAAGGCAGCCCCGGATTCCCTTGATGGGTTTCTGTGCTTTCATGAGCCTCATAGCAGCCCTGAATTCAGTCACCTTGCTGGAGCAGTTCAGTGTCTACATCGACAGACAGTCAGGAAGGTTTACAGCTCGGGAAGGCAGATGACCTGGGATGGCTTTCTCAGAAAGGGAGCTCTCTTCTTTTCCAAGCCAAACTTGCTGTACATCCTGTTACACACACTCGGTACAAAATGTTACAGCAATTTTGCTGTAAATACCAGAAGAGGGTATCCAAAATAATGTGAATAATTTTTTCCTTTTTTTTTCTCCCACCAGCATTAAGTCAGGGAGGCTTTCTGCCATGGCTTGCTTTAGCACTCATCACTTAAAAACAATCATCTCTGTGTATAAATTACTGCCATTCAGAATATTTTAGCATGTATTCTACAGTGTGCTTTTTGAAGCAAATCAGTGTCTGTCTTAATTTTTGATGTATGAATTATTTCCTAGGATGTCTTCAACATTAGGCAAATGAGAGTCAGATTTTCCAGTCTGTGGTTTTTAAACACCATGGTTTTTTTCAGAAGAGTTATCTTGTGCAGAGTGGAAGACCTGCTTAGATGCAAGTCTGACCTGTAGATCTGGCAGTCTACGTGGGGCCTTATCCAGAGCCCATTAAAGTCACTAGGTGGATTTCCACCGACCTGCAATGAAGAATCTTTTTATTCTATGCCAAATGTGTTGACCTCCTGTCCCGCAGTACATGCCAGAGTTTGTATGAATCTTCTGTATATTGCAGTCTGCCCAGAGGTGTTGTTAGAAAGAAATCCCTGCCAGACTTGCGAGCACAGGGTCTGGGGAGGGTATGTGTTTAATAATATAGTGCCTCAGTTAATGTCTGTTTTTTAGTAACGCTCATACAGACTTTTCTGTGCTTCACCCAAATGATCTGAGCCTAAGCACAGGTGCTCCAAGTTGGTGCCTACTTCAAAAAATGGAGATGTCCATAGAAAAAGAGAGGTAGCTACAGAATCTCACAGTATTACATTCAGTATATACAGTACGTATTTGCTACTAATTTAGTCTCATATAAGTTTTACTAATTCACTTTATAAAAAGCAACTTGAGTACAGCTTTGAGCAATTCTTGATACTTTCAGTAATACTGTCTTCCCCTCCACCCCCTTTCCCCAAAGGAAGATCTAGTGACTAAACCTGTTTCCATTACAGTATTTTTAATTGGAAAAAGGTCAGACTTCGGAGTTTCACTGGCTGGATTTCAGGACACTTCAAGGACTAATGGATAACTTTCCTAAAGGGCTAGCACGTTTTGTCTGTGGGTGCCTGAAGGATAGGCACCTCTGCTTTTAAAAAACTTCTGAGCAAGCAAAAGCCATCGCTGCTGAAGTTAGTGGCAGCTCAGGGGTTTTGAAGCTCTGCTTTGTCATTTATAATGCATTTATGCTGTAGACGCATGTTCTCTAGCCCTGGTCCAGACTGTCTGTGGAGTATGCATTCAGTATAGTGCCTGTCAGTAGAGTGTCTACATCTGCTGTGCCTTCGGTAGCTGTGCAGGAGATGTCAGGGCTTAAGCTAGTTGTGCCTGTTGTTCTTACAGGGATGAGGTGGAAACCAGGCATCCCCTTACAAACAAGGAGCTAGCTCATGCCAGGGAAGAGCCAGACTCATGAGCAAGGCCTAGGCAGTATGGGTGACTAGAGAGCTGAGATGCACACAGGGGCTCAAGCCCACAGCTAACATGACAGTCTGACATGCTGCTCATATAAGAGGGGAAAATTCATGTGTTTAGTTATCTCCTCCTTCAGTAGTAGAGCCTTGCTGGGGCCAGAATGCTTCCTGCCTTTTGAGACCAAGCCCCTTGATGCAAAATATCACTCTGGTGTGTTTAACATTAGTGGCTTTAACACTGGTACCATGTGGTTAGTTCCACCAGCCTGCGATAAAAATCCTGAAGAGGCAAAAAGTACTGAGTGCAAATACAGCTGTGATAATACTGCCTTCATAAGGGATTGATATAGCTACTGGCACCCGTACAGATTTGCAAGGCTAGGTAGTGTCGTAATTTGATGCCTTTTTTGCCGTATTCACTCAAATGTGTATAATTTTATTTTATGTACCCACACCTTATAACCCTTGGCTTTACATGTCTGCTGCTGTAAAATACAAGCCTGTCATTTTCTCAGAGATTTCCAAACTTTTCCTCTTCTGTTTGTAATTGACTTTTTTTTCCTCCCTTAAATGTACCTAGTTTTCCTTAATGACGTAATGCAGTTGCTGGGATGTTTTATGTAAGGTAGGGGGGCCTGTTGTCTTCCTGTTGTAGACAAACATTTGCTTCGCATGGCTCAAAGTTGCTGAAATTTTTTATTAGTTTTGGTTTTCCTAACTCCTCCCCCTGTTATGTCTTCAGGTGAACCCAAGGACTATCTGTAAACCCTCTTTTTGATCTTGACATAAGCTGCAGCTCACTAAACTGCCCTTCATATTTGTTTTTGATATTTGATCTGTTTGGACATCCCTAAAAGTGGAGTGACTTTGAGGCAGCGATAAGGTGCCAATCAGTTTATTAAGTCATCCTTGTATAGAAGTGACAAGCTTCACCTGCTCTTGGAGCCTGACTAAATAACAGCCAAGAAGAAACATGGAGAAAGCCATTCATCTGGTTTTTATTTTTCTTAAACTCTGAGGTCAGCTGGTATCTAGCTTGCAGTGCCCAAACCCAAGTATAAATCTGCTTTTGCATACACGCACTCAGGATGAAAAGGGAGGTTTGTTCTTTGAGAGCTGGGCCCTTGGCTGCTATAAGCTGTGGTAGTTCCAGTACCCAAGTTCAGGTGTAGGTACTGTTTTTACCTGGTCACAGGACCTGCCAGAAATCAGAGAGATGCTAGGGATGGAGGCTTCATAGGCCTACAGTGACAAGACAGCCCGGGTTATAGCTGTATGTTGGACTTACCTGCTGTGGACTGCAGGACAAACGCTCCCAGCCTTGCTGAGTGAGCCTGGGGGTCCATCAGCGAGGTGTTCAAACCTCCACTAACAAAGTAAATTGTGTTACAGGATGGTGATAGGCATTTTGTCTCTGTGAGTGATCTCTCTTAAACTGCTAAAAAAACCTATCAAAATCACTCTTGTAACTGTCTACTCGTAAAATAGCAGTGGGAACAAAATAAGGGAGCACAGCTCTGCTCAGGAGGAAAGGAAGGTGCTAAAGTTGTTTCCATTATGAAAGTTACTGTAATTTCTAAGGGCTTCTTTTTTGGTGCCAGCATCCTCTGCAGCAGTGGTCTCAGAGGATTTGTTTGTTGTACAGTCTAATGCCAGTGGAGTCCTAGCAGAGTATCACCATGTCTGCAGGGGATCCCAGCAATAAAGTGGCACCCACGATGACTTGTTCTGTAGATGAGTTCTTATCTGTTTGGATAAATCGGTGTCCTGCTAGCATCTTTGCACACTGGAGTTCCCCTGCACTGGAGCAGAAACTTGAAGAACCACTTCATTCAGCCTGGTAATTTCTGATGAAGGACAAACAAATGCCTGCTGATGATCTTCTAGTGTCTTGTTCTTGCTCCTTTTCCTGGGAAAGCCTTGTCACCTCATGTCCCTAACTCTGATCCCTAAAAGCATACCGGAAAAAGCAGCTAAGCCAGAGCTGCTAGCTGTGATGGCAAAATAATTTGTGTAACTGTGACCTCTCACGCTTTCACGCTCTCACTCAGTATCCCCTGGGGCTGGAGGGCACAAAAGCTGGGTATGGTTCACATCTCTGCCACTGACTTGATGAATTTGAAACAATTGTTTCATTTCTTTGGGCCTCAATTTCCTAATTTGTGAGAGAATATGATCTTTTGTAATGTCCTGCAAGATCTTTGGCTGGATAATGTTCTTACAGTATCTAAGTACTGCTATGTATTACAGCAAATCAGTACATGTTGCAGTCCCTGATTTTTTTTTAATTATTATTTTTATTTGATTGAGGGCTTCCTCACACCTCTCTCCATATTTGCCTGGAAGTACGCATATGTGCCTGTTAGTTTTCTGTCTCCCTAATTGATTACTTAATCTTGAGTTGAGTTGAATTGACTTAATTTTACTTGATGTCAATTAAGTTCATCAGAGACATAGAAAACCAAGGTAAAGTAATGCTGACAGCCCTATTCTAAAGCTGGCTTTTCTTTCTCTTCCAATATTTTATATAATAACATACAAAAGTATAAAATGCTTAAAAGAAAGAAAAAGAAGAGAGAGAGGTCTGTTTTCTGCTGCCAAGACAATGAAGTGCGAAGGATATAATAATGGATGACTAGGTTACTGCAGATCAACTGTGTTAAATCCTCCTGGTAATGAAAATAACTATTTGATAGAGCAGAGTGAATACCGCACAAGAATTAATAAATGGTCATTCAGAGTCATCCGATTCATCTACTTATAATGGCTTCCCTGTGAACAAACATGTAACCTTTCACACTCTGTTCCTATGAAAGTGCTAGCAAAAGGGTTTATAGGCAGGAATACGGATACACAATTTGCAGGAATACTCGTAAAAAACATATTTTGTATTTGTTGCATGTTTTGCGTGGGCAGCCCAGTTCTGGCTCTGCTTTGGAGAAGCACTTGTGTTTCTGTCTAATTTTAAGCCTACCTTTAAGTCACATCAACTTTTGTTCTATGTCAAGAAAATGAAAGGTTTGCCACTCATTTTGATGACAGCAGGTATGGGCATATCATCCGTGCAATCCAGATGGTGTTTCCATCCCTAATTTATCAGCTTCTGAATGTAAGTAAAACACTCCGTGCCATGGAGCCATCAGCAGGTGATGGGAGTCTCCAAGGGGTGCGTTCAGCCCATCAGTGGTCTTAAACTCACCAGACAGCAGCGCTGGGAGGAAAAGCGTGTTTCTCAGGCAGGAGGGATACATTGTGCCTCCTCCGGTGCATCACTCAGAAGGTGGAACCTGGCAGTGAAATCTGATTGCTGGGCGTGATCGCATAGCCCAGCTTTATGAAGGTCAGGAAGGGTCAGAGGTAAGGACGCAGGCTGACCTCAGCCACTGTGCCATGACAGCAAGTACTTCACTAGCCAGGGGCACAGCCCCCTCTCCTCTTCAGGCTTTTGCTGCTACCACGTTCTGAGCACATTTCTCACACTGTTAGTGCTTTCTTCGTCCAGTGAGTCTACTTGGCAGTGACATACAGATGCCCCTTCTACTAGAGGACTGACACCAAGGTTTTCTGCCTGGACTGGGCTGGGGCAACAGGCATTTGAGTGGTGCTTTGTGTGGCGGTGCCTTCTTGGGGAGCTGCTGGGATGAGAACAAACGGCTGTGGTGCTGCACAGCAAGGCTAGTGAATCAATGAGCCTCTAAAGAGATCCGGAGGCTTATTGGGAAGCGTGTTGTTAATACTATTAAATATTACTTAGGCCTACAGCAAGCTGCATGTTCAACAGTTTAAACTGTAATTGCTAGCTGATGCAGAAATAAGACTGAATGTATGTAAATCCTGTTGAAAGCTAATATCATTTTGGCTTCTCAGATGGATTAGCAGCCTCTACAATTAGCAGTGTGTGCAGCTGATGATGTTAGTGGAGAATCTATCATACAGTGCTGTAAGATGCGTTCAAATTTGAATACAGTAGATGCACCACTTTTTCCAGACTAAGGAGTATTCCCAGGTAATGCAGAGCCCGTGCTGTGTCCCTTGCGGGGGGGAGGAAGCTAGGAGCCACAGGAACATATGACTGACTTCTAGTAACCTTGACTCTTTCTCCCTTTTCTCATTATGTTCATGGTTTATGGTTCCAGCCAATGCCTCATCCATTTTTTGCCTGCCCTGCTCTTTTCCTGTGACATGGCAACATGGTTTTTTTTTTTTTGGGGGGGGGGAAGGAAGAGAAATCTCCCTTCTGTGGCCAAAGCAGTTATCCCCAGCTCATGCCACCCGAAGTCCTTTTATCAGCACATGTTTTCATGGACTTTTTTGCACGTGCTTACCACTCTATGTTCGTGCATCTGTTTAGAACAAGAAGTAGAGACACACACACATAAAGCCCAACAGGTGTCTTTCCAACCATCCATAAAGTCTAATTTTTGCAGCAAACATTTGAAGAGTGGGTAAATCGGGTCCTAGGATCCATGCTGGATGAAAGAGAAGTGCAGATGCACTGCAGCTGCCTGCAATATGACCAGTCTGACTTTTTTTTAAATGCGTTTGGGAACAAAGATGCAAATGTCCCACTTTCCTGTTGTTTTGAAGTTCTAAAGTTTGGCTTTCTACTCTGTCCTTCAACAAATGAGCAATCAGTTTGCACTTTTCCATGGCTCAGCATATACAGTTCCTAGCACCTAAGGACCTCTGACAGTCATGTCATGCCTGGCTGTGGATACAGTACATCCCATCACAGGCCTCTTGTTTTGAAAATTTTCATGCAGAATTTTAAAAGAAATGCACTGATAATGATTTCCCCCTCCAATTTGGAAGCATTAAAGAAAACATTTCTTAGTGGTGCTCAACATAAGTAAAATTTCTTGGCATCTACGAATCTGAGAACACCTCAGGCTTTGTGTATAGGCTACTAGTGTGTGATGGCTTCTGGGCTTAAATTATTGTTAGCTCTGTTCTGCTATGAGCTTTTTGGCAGGGAAGGTTTTTTGCTCTCTATTTGTACAGTAACTGTTATGGAGGGTGCTGGGCGCTAGGCAAGTACTGAAGACCTCAAAAGCCTCTGAGAATTCTTAGTTACAACACAGCTGGTTTAGCTGGAGCCACCCCTGTAGCCAGGTGAGTGGTGGAGGGTTCACTTATTACAGGACCCTCCAGGTATTGTGTGGGGACACAATCAATACCATCCAGCGCACTCTTCTCTGGATAACTCTTTTATTGCAGTGAACACTCTTTGCTTGCACCCTGTCCAGATCAGCTCTTATCTTATTTTTCTGTCATTTAAATGAGTTTTCATGAGAGGAGGGTGAGACTGTAACAGCAATACTATCTGTATGTTTTCTAAGGCCATGCTACATCACCTCAAGATTCCCTTCTACCGCTGCCCTTCTTTTCAGAACTTCAGGCAACTCGTTGTCATTGACAGAGCTGGAGTGGCGTGGGGGAGGGCTGTCACGGTCGTTTGCCAGGAGCGTAGATAAAATCCTCATCACAGCGAAGCCAGCAAGATCTTTGTCACTGTTGTTAGCTGAGACTTCACTCTTTTTCTAAATGGTGCTGAAGAAAAGGACAAGTGAGTTGAATACAGTGAAAAGAACCCGATTGCCTGATGAGGGGGCGAAAAAAATCCCCTCTTTTCTGCAATTTCTGCCAAAGTAAAATGGTTATTCCCCCCTATAGCCCACCACTGCTCTTGATCAAGCCTTGAACATTGAATATGTGATTTGCAGGGAGAAGCCTCTGCCTGCAGCACCATTGTTATTTGTGGGCTTTTTTCCCCACCAGATGCTCTGAGAAGGTCAGTTTTCAAAACAGCTTGTGGAAATATGCAGGTGAATGCTCACTGCTTTGAAAATCCCAAGGAAAGTTTAAATCCACATGCAGCATTGCGTACACAGAGTTTTCAAAAGTAACCCTCCACGCAGGGCTGTGCCAGCATCTCGGTCTCAGATGACACAGCAGCTTGGCTGTGTGTGGCCCCTTACACAAACGGGTCAAACAGTGGGAAGCAGAATCAAGCTCTGGAGATGAGTCTGTGGAAAGGAGAGTTTCTATTCTTTCATGGTGGAAAGACAATTTTAGAGTCACTGTGGGGGATATCGCTGCCCTATTGTTTTAAAGTTTTTTAAAGGACTTAGCTCGTTCTGCTCACAAACACACTCTTCAGAAATGCTAATCTCACTATTGTTCTTAATTGTCTCAAGAAAGCGGGAGGTATTGTTCCCTGAAGGATTTTAAGTTACTAAGAAGTGTTCGCTAAGAAACGTGATGTACTTTTTTTCCCCACAGCTGAGAGTGTTAGCCAAAAGTGAAGTAAAGAGGGAGGGCTTTATTGTGAAAGTTCTTTAAATAATGTTACTATGCTTCTTGGCTATCCTGTTTAAAGCCATTTTAACAGCAAGCCCACTCAAGCAGCCTGAGAGCTCGCATCAGTGTGTACGTGGCTACAACACGAATGTGCAGGGGCGGCGGGGGGAAGAACTGCCCTTGCTGGATCCGGCCGTGCCTGAGCCGGGAGCCCTCCAGGCAGACACCTTCTTGTCTCTAGGGAAGGGAATTACCTGGGTCAGCCTTGTAGCAGCTGACAGAGATTCTCCGAGGTTGCAAGGCTGCTTCAGGGGTCCTTCCTGCTTCTCTGGGAGCTGCCCAGCAAAGCCACCACATAAACTTCTGTGGACTGTGTTGCTTTTTCAGTGGTTTGTGTTACAAAACTTTGTTCCATGTTTGCCTAGCTCAAATGTGATCGAGCCAAATGCAAAGGAACTTTTAGGTGGTGGTGGTGGCTGCTACTGCTATTTTTGTAATTTTGATTTGTTTATGCTCAACTTCTAAAGCAAACCTCCTCTCCAAGAACAAAGAGCCTCAGCAAACCCCAGTGACTCAAGTCTCTCCGGCGTGTTGCCAAAAGAGCCAGAGGCAGAATTTAGCTCAGCAGATTTTATCTGCCCAGATTCCACATGTACAATTACAAACCATCCTGGCGCGTGTCAAAGAGGAGGCACAGCTTATCAGGTGTATGTCTATCACATATGCAATATTGGTTCAGCCACGGGAACTGGACAACAGCCTATTCCGGAACCAAACAGCTCAGCAGAGGAAACAGCCCCAATTTGCACCAGCACTTTTGAAAAGTGGCATGCACCTCCGTCTACTTCTTCATGGTCCTGTGTGGTTGCTGTCATGCCCACCTTCACTTGTGGTCAGAAGGAGGGCTGTGACCTCTGTAAAAGGAGAAGAGGGTTGCTAGAAGAAGCTACTCTTCGGGCCCTTGCCATCTGTCTCTCCTTCCTTCTCCCTGCCAGAAGGCAAGTAACTGCTGTCACTAAGACAATGATGTATTCTCTGGCTCCCCTAGATGTTTTAAACCACTTTGTGCCCTGAATTAGGCTAGGAAGACAACCATATGTTTTTTTCCTGGGCACTTCTTCAAATTGACTCTTCAGGATTCAATACCAACATTATGATACTGATATCTGGCAGTGAAAGGACTTTTTATTGTTCCCTGTGAGTGAACAAGGCCTCATGGCTAGGAATGAGGAGAAGAAAAAGGATGCTGCCTGAAAGGGTCCTGTGACTGCCCTGAAGAGCAGGATGAGCCTGAGCTCCGTGCGCGTGCCAGCCTGGGAGGTTTTCTTCACATTTCAAGTTCAAGGAGTATTAGAAGGTAAAACGGAAACATTTCAGCACTTCTCAGAGACATGAATTCTCAGAGCGGAAGCCTGATGAGAGACAAAAAAACTATAATCTTCACAGAGAGAGAGCTAAGGCTAAGGAGGTTATATGCTAAAACACAACCTTACCAAGACCTCGCAGCAGCACCTGGGATGGGAGCGTCCTGCTGTGCAGAAACTCTGTGCTGTATGTATCCGAGTGGGCAGAGACAGAAAAACATATATTGCAATAAAGATTATACCTGGGAATGCACAGAAAGGAGAGCAGTGTCAACAAAACATACCTGGAGAAGACTGTCTCCTTGTGTAACCCAATTATGTACGGGGACACATGTTTCTTCCTGCTCACTGGATGACAGTTATTGTGTATCAGGAGGCTGTACCTTTGTGTTCACCTCTCTCTTCCTGGGCTGTGAGTCTAGGCTGGCTGCACCTGCAAGGTTGCGTTTATGCAGTGTTTCTATGCAACAGCTACAGCCATCCTGCAGGAGGAGGCACCTGCCCTCATCTGGTTTCCAGTTGTTCATCCCTGCCCTCCTCCCGGTGGGTACTGCATCCTCAAGTCCACTTCTCCCTCACGTAAAAGCCCACTAATTGCTTTCACCCTAAATAGCAAAGAACTGTTATTTAAAGTCCTTCACAGTAGCTGGCACAAGGCAGAGAGCTGTGGCAGTGGCAGTCCAGTGGGAAGTGGTGGAGGAGCAGTAACTTCCTCGGCCAGCACAACCACAACTGAGAGAGGAGTTGTGGCCGATGCCGCTGCGGTCCTCATGGTCTCACCTGCTGTTGTGGTGGCATCCCCAACTCCAGGTTGGACTAGAGGAGGCCTTTAGAGTTAACAGGAATGACCGGCCTGTACTTCTGTTGATCTGTGCCAGGTGTCTTTTTTGAGCCCTGCTGGTTAGTCTCCATGTAAGTCCAGGGCTTATATTACCTGTAACTGTGCTTGGAGTTTTGAGGAAGAGAGCGCTGTTGCTGATACCAAGTTGCTAATCTTCCACCCATATGTGACACACTGAAAAACATTGGGGTGGCAAAGAAACAGCGGCCTTGGCAACCTCAGAGGTGTCACCTATGCTTTTTAATTAATTTAGTTGTAGGTAACTCAGATCACAATGTGTTCTGGTTGTTTTGTGGTGGTGATGTAGATGATGATGATGATGATCTTTTAATGAGCTACTACATTCATTATTCACTACTCCAGCATGTAAGGCAATTACTTCTGTTCATTCAGAAACCAAAAGGGGTTTTTTTTAGGACAGGTTGGCAAACATCCCTTAGCCAAAGATCCAAGGGCATCGTCCTCTCTCAGCTGCACAGCTTCTCATTAATATTTGAAAAGCTTTACTGCAAAATTTAGGGTTGGAGTGTAGTATTTTATGCAGTTATTTCAAAATTCATAGATTCCTAGGTTTTTCAGGCCAGAAGGGACTATTATGCACACCTTCTCTGACCCCCTGTATAACGTAGGCTACATTTGTTTAAAGTTTCAATTTGTTTTCCTGAGCAAACTTGTATTTATTATACGTAGTTTGGTTCAGAAGAGTAGCTATTGAAAAGGTTGAAACCCATAAATATTATATCAGACCACCTGGTGCTCTGAAGCTTGCTTCTGAATGATGGCCACTCAAAACGAAGAGCAGCTTGAGAGATAGGAAGATATAATGATGTGACTATTGCAAAGAGCAGATGAATGGCTCCATGTTAGGGAAAGTTGTTTCTGGGAGCCTGGTTTCAGTTCAAGCATTGTTTTTTCCTTTCGTAAACAAATGTTCTTTCAGTCAGCATAACCTTTATTTTAGAAATAAGGAAGCAAGAAGGGAGACAAATGTTTCTGTAGGAGATCACACTGTACCTGAATAACTCAGTAACGAAAAGCCATCTCAAACTGACAAGGGAATGCCCCTTTACCAAAGGGCAAAATTTACGCCTAAAGGTGCAGCATGCAGAAAATAGCCTGATACCCACATAACTGCAGTCACTATAGCGTAAGGTTTCATCTGAATAGTAAAGAAATATATTTTGTATTTACTGACATCCTGTTGTGTGATTGAAGATGTGTTGAATGGCTCAAGAGAGATGTTTCTGTCTTAGCATCTCTTTTAAACAAAGATGAAAAGGAAGGGCCATAGAAGTCTGAGCAGCTGTCTCTGTGACACTAGCCTGGGCTTTGATGATCTTGCTTTCACTCACACCAGAAGCCTGCAGAAGTGCTTCGCAGCTCAGCACAGACCCACCATGTAAAAACTACAGGTTCTGTCTTGATGATTAATGTTAGCTGCTTGAAATAATCCAAATGCTGCTCTCTGATCTGATAAAAAGAATAAATACATTGGGTGTGAATGATGGGAGCTAGGGGAGGAACTGGGAGGGGACGAGGACAGGAGTTTTTGCTAGGCTCAGTTTTCTGAAAATGAAATAGCTTTCAAGTTGAGGGGGGGATAGGGAATATTATTATTTTTATTTTTATTTTTTTTCTCCTCCAGATGTTGCTGTGCCAGAGGCTTGCCCCTGATCTGGAGACTATGTTTTACTGGTCTGTTCTGCGGGCTGCCTGAGATGGGAGAGTGAAGAGATTGTCCCAGCAAACAGCAGCACAAACACTCTGGTGGCACAGGAGGAGTTCCGCTCAAAGTACATCCACAGGTGAGTTAACAAGGGGAAGTACTTCAGGTCCCCACAGGCACAAAATCCAGCAGTAGAGTTCAGCAAATCATGAGGTACTGACTGCTAGCTTTTCTCAAATATTGCCCAGTCTTCCGTAGGTCTTGCTGGGCTATATTTGGTCTCTGCACACCCCATTTTACTCCAGTGAAGACCAGATATCTAAAGCTGAGAGTATCAGTGGTATGAACACATACTTGCCCGTGTGCAAAGACACTACTGCCTCTGTAGAAGCAGATCAGCCCCCAGAAAATGGGTGAACCATTCTACATCAATATCTAACAAATACAAGAAGTTAGAAAAAGGCACGGTATGCAATAATAAGAGAAATTAGATTAATTGCATCTCTGCAATGTGTGAAGATATTCTCCTACACAAAGTTAGAGATTTTCATTTGATTCATCATTTCACCGTTTCATTTGATCATGATGTAACTTAGGTTTTTGTCAATACAGGTCTTTTGTTACTCCTACTGTTAAAACACCCATCATTAGGTTCTTTTCCTATTGATATTTTAGGAGATGTTATAATCATCCTGTAGTCTTGTTCTAATCATTATTTCTTGTTACACCAGCTGCTTTCATCAGGCTTTAAGGTCCTGCTCTTTTTCTTCATGCCTTTTAATACACTTTAATAATCTTTCCATTAAAACTGCTGTTTCCTAGATGTGACACAAGTATCATATTGGACCTATATATTGTTATTGCATTTGTTGGTTTTAATTATATATTGAAGAAGAGGGAAACTGCTGGCTCTGTGGAAGAGATTTGGTGACACAAGCACTGTTTTAAGCAAAACAATTAATACAACAGCCAAACTGTATGAAAAAATGGAACAAAAATTGGGAGACACTCATAACAATGTTTTGCCATTTTCTGCACATGCTTGTTTGACAGACTGTGGTTATGTGAGCGTGAAGGAGTGGTGAGTGCTGTAAATTCTTGTGTTTCTGTGAAATCCTCTGAGCACGTATTCTGGGTGTAATGAAAGATCTTTGTACACTGAGCCATGACAAATTCAAAGGTCCACTCCTGAGGTTCTTGACCAATAGGATTTTTATTTTTTTTTGCCTCAAGGAACGTTTTGCGGTGTGGTGACCTACTGGCAAATAAGTTGATGGCAGGTTGATGGGTTACAAAGTACCATCTCAGGCGTGGTGCTTGGCCTGGAGAACCAGAGCAGGGGTGTTGTGTGGAGGTTGGACTAAGCTCGGTGCTCCTATTCTCATGCTGGGCATGTGTGTGTGTAAAGGGTAAGTTCTTTGGGGAAGAACTGCATTGCATGATCATATGGTTGGGTAGCTTTCTAACATCTGCCAGGCAGGTGTTTGCACCTGAGGTGGCTGTTTAGGCCCTGTTTGTAGGCAGCACTCAGAATGAATTGGGCTTTCCCATGATAAAATTCATCTGACCCATTTTCAACTTCCTACTTTGTGATGAAATAAACATGCTTCCTAGAAATTCCTGTACTGAATAGAAAGGCAACCCACTGTGATTAGCTCTTGCTTGGACATCAAACACTTAACCATCTTAAATTTGGGTGAGAGAATCCAACCTCACCTGTCACTGCAGAGCTCCAGTTTCTTAAGGAGCTGCTGGGAGGTGTTCTGGTATATAAAATAATAAATTAATTCTTTAATTTTGAAAAAAATTAATTCATGCTTTTGTCTGTTTACAAATACAGATCATGCTTTCTATCAGTAGTTGCTTACAGCATACGAGGAGTTTGTGTTCTGGCAGCATCTGTTTTTAGCAGTCCTGTAACTCTGATCAGTGAAGGAGATGCAAATGTAACAACTGGCAGAAAAAAGGTTGGACACCAACTGCTAGCAAGAAGCTGTATCTGCTCTTCTGCTCTGCCATTTCCTTTTTAAACAGTTCTTTGCTCTCCAGGCAAGAGATTTTCACATGAAGAGGACCTCTGTTCGGGCACAGCCAGGATGAAATAGCCCTAGTCTTAGGGACATTCAGTCTCTGGATGTGCTCAGTCCTTTATTTTTTTACTATTTATTTATTTATTTATTTATTTCCCTGCCCCCGGCAGAGACTTAGATTTAGGAACTGAGCAGAGCCCACTCATGCAGCTCAGCCAGCAGCAGGAGTAACTTGTCATCCCTTCAAGGTGCAAACTTCCACATCAGTGAAGTGGAATTGAATGACAGGCTGGTGTCAGCCATCCAGGGGCTCACAGTCTCTGTCTCCAACATTACAGGGAGATACCTGTGTTCTCCTTATTCACTGAAGGGTAACTTTCAGACAGTAAAGACACTTCATGATCATCTTTAGGAACATCCCAAGGATATGGAGACAGTATGATTCATGTTACTAAACTACTCAGAGCCTTGATGATCATTCTTATTATCATTCTCATTATATATTATGTCAAGCAGTTGGACACATGTAAAGGAATAAGACTTCTCTCTCTCTGGAATTACTTGCTTCCAGACCTGGAAATAACAAAACGGGAAAGAATAGCACCTAGCTAAATTATATTATCACAGAATCACAGGGGTTGGAAGGGACCTCTGGAGATCATCTAGTCCAACTCCCCTGCCAGACCAGGTTCACCTACAGCAGGTTGCACAGAATGGTGTCCAGGCAGGTTTGGAATGTCTCCAGAGTCAGAGACTCCACCACCTCTCTGGGCAGCCTGTTCCAGTGCTCTGCCACCCTCAAAGTAAAGGAGTTCCTCCTCATGTTTAGATGGAACTTCCTACGTTCAAGTCTGTGCCCATTACCTCTTGTCCTATCACTGGGCACCACTGAAAAAAGACTGGTGCCATCCTCCCAGCACCCTCCCTTTAAGTATTTATAAGCACTGATGAGATCCCCCCTCAGTCTTCTCTTCTCCAGACTAAAAAGACCCAAGTCCCTCAGCCTTTCCTCATAAGAAAGATGTTCCAGCCCCCTAATCATCTTGGTAGCCCTCTGCTGTACCCTCTCCAGCAGTTCCCTGTCCTTCCTGAACCACAGAGTCCAGAACTGGACACAGTACTCCAGATGCGGCCTCACCAGGGCAGAGTAGAGGCGGAGGATAACCTCCCTCAACCTGCTTGCCACACTCTTCTTGATGCACCCCAGGATGCCGTTGACCTTCTTGGCCACAAGGGACGTTATTGTGAGCTTTATCAAACAGCTGTCAATACATCCAGAACTACATCTTCCACATGCTGTGACCTGTCTCTTGATGCTTTGCCATTGGCCAGAGCTGTACAGTTTTCTGTAAAGTCCTTGCATGAAGACACTTAAGAGTGTATGTACAAAAAACAGTGAAGGAGCTTGAGGCTGTCTCCCAGACCTGTCCAATCCTGCAGGATGGATGTTTTCAAAGCAGGTTTTAGGGCGAAGTTTTCCATGAATGTGGACCAGACGCAGTAAGTTTTGATACACAGGAAGACAGATCCACTGTTTGTGAAATGATAGGGAAGGGCACAAAAGAAAGGGCAGCTTCTCCATGTACTCCTGTTTTAAGCTCTGAGTTTGCCGTAGCGGAAAACATTGAATGTCAGATGAACTTGCTCCTCCTCAGCCCACAGCCATTTTCACTGGGTTAGGTGCATTAGCAATACCCAGGAAGCACTTGCCAGCCATCTAGGATTCTTCTTTTCCTTCCTTTTCAAATCACTTTGCCTCAGAGTTGTTTTGTGGTTTGGTTTTTGGTTTTGTTTTGTTGGGTTTTTTTTCTTCTGGTCTTTTCTCCCGCCTGAGTTAAGCCACTGGTCTTTCTATTAATTTCCTACTGTTTTCCTGATGGAGTAGCATGCAATGATAATTTGTTACTGTGAAGCCCATAATGACTTTTAATTGTGGCTCCTAATGCCACATGCTGTCATTTAAATCTCAATGGCTGTCACTTCCTCGTTCTCTCCCAGAGAAAATACGGCTCTTTCCCCCTTCAAACATCTGCATTAGCACACAGTTTATGCCTGCCTCAGTTGGGCTAAGTGAGTCACAAAATGCCAGCTCCTCGAATTATTAGCTTCTCTGACTTAGCCCTGGTGGAAAAAAACCCCATAATCTATTTGTTACTTACAGTGGATGCTCTGGATACAAAAGAAACATTGCAGATTCGAACAGACATGTCCTTGCAGATATGCTGGTGTGGTTTTGTTTGTTTGGAGAAGCCCAGCCTTGTGGCTCTTGCTGGCTTTTTTATAGAAAGAAACAAAATTATCCAAGCAATTATTTTTGTGGGTGCTTTCCTGAGCAGAATTAGATGGTCTGCTGCAATGAAGTAATTGGAGTTGAATTTCATGCCCAGAACTTAGCACTAAGCAGTTTTTACCACCTTGTACACATTAAGACGGAGGAGAGGTTTCTGGGCAAATCCCAGCAAGAGTGCAGTATATAATTGCAGTAAAGTTCTCACTCAAGTAATGTGGTACATTTGAAATGGAATAAATTTGATTGATTGCATTTTTAGAGAGCTGGGGGGACAGTGTCTGCAGTGCATAGGTCAGCCAGATCTGGAGGTAGCCATATGGTTTCCCCTGATAAGAAGCCTGCCGGCAAGGTGTAAGGACAGGCAGGAGGACAGGGGCTAGTAAGCCTCACAATCTCACCCTGTGCTTCTTCCAAGAAGCACACAAGATGCCACCAGGCAATAGCTGTGGAGGTTGTTAGGCCCAGCAACGGGAAACATTGAGACTCTTTATCTTTCCATTAGGACCCAGAAGGAGGAAGCATTCTTGCTGAGTGCTGACTCTTTCACCTGTCTGCATGCCCAAAGGCTGATTAGTATAATGCCAGTTGGGACTATCATGTAGTTTCATAAGGTAGGTCATCCTTGGGAAATAACTCTGGGTCTTCTGCATTGGGAAATGTAAGTCTCCCAGCCTGAGCTACCCCATTGCTTCACTTAGGTTGTCAACAGCCATAGACTTGTAAGCTCTTACATGAACCAGACAGAAAGGAATAAAACCACAAATGGCTGGCATAGTTGTGTGTGGTCAGTCATCTCTGCTGCAAAAATGCCCCCAAAGGAACAGACAGAGGAAACTGTGCTAGTAGAAGGTACTAAACTATTTGTTTATTGTCCTGTGCAGAAAAGAGACAGTATCATTCTCCATTTATTCTATTCTTTTTTTCTAAAGCTTAAGCTGAAACCTAAAACGTGATCTCATTAGTAACTCTGGTTAAACAGAACAATGACCCAGCACATGTCTAAAGGGAAGCTGAGATTTTCAGAGGAACCTGAGGGGGCTGAGCGCTCATCTCTGAGCAGAAGGGAATTGCAGTTAGTTCCCAGTGTTTTCCAGGTCTGAGTACCCGTGCTTGCCTTCATGAGCATATTCGCACTGCATAATGGAGACAATGTCTATGCAAATATTAAGATACGTGGAAGTCTGTATTGATCTTTGATTTTGTTTTCAGTAGTTTCTACATATTGACTGATTTCATCCTTCTTAAGTTGCATCGTTATCATTAGCCAGAGAACAGTGTCAGGGCAGCAGTTTGTACAAGTTGCTGTCTGCTGTCAGATTTTTCGTATGTCCTTATTACAGAAGAATGAAACCTTTTTCTTCTCCGAGCTATCCAAGATATGCTGTCTGTATGCGTGTCATAGAGCAAAGTGACGGAGTCACCTCCTCATCTCATGGCTTAAAAAGCTGTTTAATATAGAGGGACCTCATCAGGCTGTATACTCATTGCATTTCCACTGCAAGCTTAGTGGTGCTTTCTGATATTAAGTACTGGCTCTCGCTTTCAGTGGGCTACATGCACTTTAGTTTCACTGAAAATGTTTTTGCTTTTATTAATAAGAATGAGGATAAGAGTGGTGTATTGTACACGGTGACAAACTAGTTTACTAAAAACTGTGGTGGCTTCTGGCTTTGACAGTAATGCAGTCTGCTTTTACAGGGAAGTGGGTACTTGCTATCTGTTGGAGTTAACAGGGATATGAGCTGACTCTTCTGTAACCAGCAACCTTTATCCTTCCCTTCTTCAGCTGCATTTCCCCTGGTCTTAACAAGCTGAAGGAATCTTCTAACAGCAAGTCTTCCCTGACAGCACAGTAGTTTAGGTTCCTTCTGAGCTGCTCTGGGCTTGCCCTCTTAGTGGCTGGGCCAGGAAGAGACCTGATATGAAATGTGGTGAGACTCAGGGCCATGTCCTGTCTCGACCAACGTGGAATGCTGATGGCTCTTCCCTACCAGCAAAACGACATGGGAAATGCAGTGAGAACAAGTCTTGCAGTTGTAGCTCATTAATTTAGAAGGTTTTGATGCTTTGTGATTCTCCTGCACTCTGTATGTAGGATTAACTGGTAAATTCAGCGTAGTCCAAGTGAAGTACATGGCTTTGTAGCAGCAGCCTCATTTGAGAGGCTCAGGGCTAAACGACTGTCCTTAGCTCTGGAGGTGGGGATGCTTGGGTGACAGCTGTGGAAGGCTGGTGATATAGAGCTGCGTTTCCAGAGCCCGTTGCACAGATACACAGAAAGCCACAGTGACAGGCCCTGTCAGCACAGCCAGCTCCTTAAGCTCAAGCTGTTCAGTCTCGCAGCCCTGCGTTTTCGAGGGGAGGAGGGGATGCTTAAATTGGCAGCTGGAAAAGATGCCATAGGTTAGCTTCTGTGATCTAAGATGCCCCAGCAGAGATCAGTGCAACAGCTGCTTTGCTTGTCTTGTGCATACCTACATATTCATGCACAGCTTTCTGAACTCTCAAGAGACGGCTGAGCATGTAGGAAGAAGAGTTCTAGTGAGCTGTAAACCTCCTGCTTTAGCTGATGGGAGATGAAACATCTCTTCTCTGTCATATTTTCCTCTCCAAAGAGTTTTTCAAGCTTATGGGAAAAGATAGATCTTTTAGAGGGTGCCTGCCTCCTCACCTGTTTCCTGGTAAATGCAAAGAGCAATAGGAAATTACCAGAAATAAGCACATACTAAGAACTGTGCTATTTGGGAAATAATGCATCTTTGTCCAGGCCCCATGAGCTAATACCATGTGAGTAAACTAAGTGCAAAGCAGTGACGTACAGTCCTGGCAGGACGTGGGCGGCCCTGCAGTGAAGAAAGGTTCCCGACACATCCAGCGAGGAGTGTGAAATCTGCTCTTCACTGGACCCAGGCCCTTCTCTCTAATGCTGGCCAAATGAAGGGAAATCAATAGATGGTATGTTAGAACTGCCAGAGAAGTGGATCCCATGCAGCTACCAGCTTCCCAGAGCAAGGATAAAGCACAGCTCCTCAGACCTGCCAGGGTGGTCCTTGGAGCTCATGACTGACAAGCCACACGTTGCACGAAGCCTGAATTTGAAGTGTACTGCACAACATGCTGCGGAGGTTGTTCTTGCAGAGCAGGAGAGGATGAAGGAAGCTCTTTACAGCGATCACTGCACATCCCTTCCTCCAGGCTTGTTTTAACAAAGCCTTGTCCAGATGGGAGGATCTTGTGCAAATTTGCTTGATATTCTGAGTGCACCAACATTACAAACATCTGGGCTATTCTCAGTTAAATCCATCTTAAAAGAACTCGTTGTTTTGATGTTGAAGACCACACCTCTTTACTCCAATCCTCAAGAAAAACCACAAAAGTACATGACAAGTCTCTCCCTTTGGGTACATCCCAGATTTACTCTGCACCTGGGAAAGGAGTAACCTTTTCCCTCTGTTTTCCTTCTTTCCCCTCCTTCCTTCCAACAGGTGGCTTAAAGTGATCATCTGCATTTGCCACCTCCTTCGTTATTTGACCACTGATTTCTGTCTTACTGGCAGTGTTAGCGTGGTATGTGCTGTTCTTAGGTGGTCCTTGACTTTCTTAAATGTCATCGTAGCCCTTGGATAGAACTGTGTGAAGACAGAACACCCCAGAGAGATGGTTGTATGTTTGACACGCATGCTGCTGGGAGGAAATTTTGTCTTTCTGTGTTCTCTGCCACCCTGCTCATCGAAAGAGATTCAACATGTGCTTTCAAACCAGTATTCAACTTGCTGCTCTCTCAGCTCTGAAACCCCCCAGGTGCAGAAGTCCTTCTCAGTTTTGACATTTGTGTTCTGGTAAAATAAAGCAGAGTGATTTTTAAAAAGCCTCTGAGCACTGAATAACTGTAGGAAAAAAAAGTAAAGGGACAGTCTTCAGTTGTAATGATCTGGCAGGATAGAATTTGGTGATTTTCTCTCTTTCACTGCTTACTTGTGTACATACTGTTCTACAACAGCATCTAGACCCTCTAATGTGCAGCAGATGCAGAGAGGAACAAACCATTGCTTGCTTAAAGTGCACTTAAAGTGGTCGAGAAGTTGTGAACAGATATAAACAGATATAAAAGAGCTTGTTTGTTAACTGAAACACGTCTTTCAGATTCCTTTGTTTGGATTGAAAGGGTTGTTTCTTTTTTCTTCATGTTCAGAGTAACTGTTCTCCTTTTTTTCCCACATTTCAGTGGGTAGATACCAGTGGTGCATTTTCATAGAAGTTAGAGAGTGTTAACCAGAGATTTCAGGCTTAAACTTTACACGACATTGTCATCCCTTCTTGATAAGGTCACTCTCATTTATTCTAACTTGTTTGCGTTTCAGTGCTTTGTGTGATGCATTTGGTGCTAGAGCAGCTCTGCATAGAAAAATGACCTTTCTTCCTTAAGAGTCTCTTCAGAGCAAAGCAATAATAAGTTCTTAAATTGAAGGATTCACAGCAGCATTTTAGAACAAACTCTGGCCACCTCTGCTCAGGGTGTAAAGCGCATACCAACCAGGTAGGCAGGGCAAATCTCTGTTGCAATAACCGGAGATGCTAAGCAGTGCACTTGGGAAGCACCAGCAGATGAGCAAACCACTCAATCCAGGCCTGTAACTGAAATAATGACAACCCAGGAGTTTGTGCCAGTTTGTGTCACCCTGCTTGTAATCCAGGCACAGTGCATGTCCTGCTGCTTTTCTTTATTTCCATTGATGGCTGTATTTGGGGTCATCTCAGTCTCCATCTAATCTCTCCTTGGCTTCTGCCTGTTCTTCACTGCTGAAGAAACTGGGACTTCAATACTAACAAGAGGATAGATGGGTACTTGGCAAAGAGAGCTATGGAGAAAAAAGGCATTTCTTCTTTAGGCATGGGAACAGCTCAATGCCATATGGGAGTGCTGCAGCGTACAACCACAGGGGAGCCTGTAAACACTGCTGGGAGAGCTGACACAGGACCTGCGCTGCCATGCTCAGGCCTCCTGGTGACCCTTTGCCCTGCAGGGAATTTCACTCTGAGGGAGAACTTTGGAAAAACCGAGCACTCGTTTAATCACCAAATTAAGATCTTGATCCATTTCCAGTTGAAATCAAAGGAATAACTTGCACCAGTTTCTGTAACGCTGGACGGAGACCCGAAGAAGTCAACGTGTCCGGGGGCTGCCCCACTTCGAAACTCCATTAACAAATACATGGGAACAGCAGAGGAGCAAGCATCCAGAGCTGTGTTTGCAAGAACTAATATTTAACACTGGGAACATAAATACTTTTTAAAATGTTTAACACAAATGATTGTTGCTATAAAGCTGGAATGGTGCAGGGGCTTCATGCATCTTAGAAATGTTTTGACATAACAGCCTAAACTAGGATTTAATAAAATTCTTGTGCTCTAAAAAGTAATCATAATTTTTGCTTAATTTCTACATGTTTTCTCCCCCTTTAATTGTAGTTCAACAAAGCAGAAGGACTAATCTCAGATAAAAGTAGAAACACCAAGATTAAAGTGCACCTCTGTTTATTTTTAAGGGCAGTGGGTTAATATGAGCACTCTATTGTTGATGTCAGCATCACAAGCCAAAGATAAACACCACTTTTCTGCACTTACATCACATTTTCAGGGCATTATTCTTCATTAACGAGTATTTTCTTCGCAATGGAAAAGAATGACCTTGTCATAAGCTTATTGGCTACCAGTCGTAACCATTTTGTGGCTGTTCTGTAAAATATTTGCTTCTTTTTATCATGATCTTTGCATTTATTTCAACGTCATTTTATTTTCATTTCCTTAAGTTCTGACTCTGTTTTACAATAGACTTATTCTTTTTTTTTAACAAAATAATTTAATTCTTTAAATGCCTGTATTTTCTCTTATTGTACCTTTGTTATCATTACCTCAAATAAGATATTAGAAACTTGATGCTCTTGCTATCATAAAGGTTCCAAATGTCCCGTGGGGAAGAGTTGATAATGTATATTTACAGGGCTGTTCCCTGTTTCTGTTTTCTTTCTCTCGCTGAATTTATTGTTGGAGACTTTAGTTGTTTTATGAATAAAGTCCAAGTAGTAATTTGCTTTAGAAAGACTGGGAGATAATCTCTACCTAAGTAGTTACAAAGACACTAATCATTGCAATCTTTCTTGTTGTCCTTGTTTTAAACTGTCCCTTTAAGAAATCTATCACCTGTATCCAGGTACTTAGGTTCTCCCATCCCACAAAAAAATTTCACCATGTGATCAGTGAATAGTGTGATTTTCTAAAAGAGATGGGAGAAGTTTCAAAGCTGTGGAGAAGCATCTTTGTTCTTCGTTTGAAAGGCCTTTCCGCAGACCACCAAGAAGCACGTCCTACAGCTGCCAGCCGTTACACGCTTCTGATGAGGTGTATAGAAAGCCATGCAACATAAAGCTCTGTCATGTGAAATAACATGGACAGCTTGTAATTTAAAATTATTTCTTGCTATCATCTTACTTTGACCTGTAGCTCTTGCAGGATAGTCTCTGAAATGTATCTGCCCTTGTTTATCTATGTTAAAATCCTATCTATCTCCTGCATCTTACTCATCTGCAGGGGTACATGCAGGTTATAGCGAATATCCTTCCTCTTTTGCTCCTATTGAGCTTTGAAGGAGAAGTTGGAATGAAAGCTTAGTTTTTCCATGCTTAGGAAGTAAATTTAAGTAATATAACTTACTGAGGTGAAAAATCTCACTGGACAGCCCTAAACTAATTCTCACTAATTTCCTAATTTTAGAAATATTTTGACTTTTTTTTCCAGTTTGGAACAAAACAGATTTCAAAAATATTGAAATCCTTCTGAAACATTTTCCTTTCTTCCTGTGGCTCTGACTCACAGATGAACCTACTCGAAAGAGCCACAGCAGTTCAGTAGGAGACTAGAAACAAGATGATGTGATTTAAAGGACCAGCTGCGTTTTACTAGGGCTGCTTACATACCAGGTTATAGTCACTGATGTTCGAGAAATAATTTCATAATCTGATTTTGAACAATTGGAAAAATTCACCATGCAATCACAAGAAGAAAAAAGACCAGTTATTAGAAGAGTTTATTTATTGTGAAATAATTGTCATTTAAGTATCATCTAGTATATTCTTCCTGGCACAAATATAGTTATGGTGAAAGAAGCTGAAGACAGCTAACTCTAGCACTGTGACTGTTAAATGATAGGGTATCCCACTGAAGCAATCAGTGCTGAATGGTTCCTGGTTGGGGGAGTAAGAGGTACTAAAAATACCGACATATGGCCCTAAGATAATTTCTTCTGACTACATTTGAAATACCTAGCCACACGTTGTATTTTTGTGAACACCTCATAGGAAACAAAAGCTTTAGAAATCAGCTTGCTATAATTAAGTGTGCTAAACTACATGCTGTTATAGAGTAGTCTGGTTTATATACTCATGTAACCATCTTTATACATGCAAATCCTGTATTTGCATGCATATAAATGGCTTGCAGATTAGGATAAAAAAGAGACTATTGTGATCATCTAGTCCGGCCTTCAGTCAGAAAAGCTTGTTTGCATTGAGTGTTTGTACTCATTGGTCTATTTGTATGTCCATCTCTCCAGCTATTCCTCAGCTGTTAAATTTTCTGAGCAAAAGTTCATGCTTCCTCAAATTTTTCTGTCCACCCACTTAACTTTGAACATCTCCCTCTTCCTGGGAAAAACAGATCTGAATTCTTTGATCTTCCAAATTCTTCATGTAGGACAGCAGTCATCCTACTTCATCTGTGCATGTCTGCATTTGCGTGAGAATAACTTTCCTTCTTCCTGCATATGTTTGGGAAGGAAAGCAGTGGAATGACTTAGTTCTCAGTAATGTTTTCCTATTGTACATGTGTTGTATTAACAAAGGTTCAAAATAGATTTGACCGTAATTTCTACGGTCAGAGGCAGGAGAAATTGCAGCCTAAGAAAACTTAGACAGTTAGTCTGTACTAGTTTGTCTGTTTTCATTTGTGTCTGTCAGGAAAGCACACCTGAGAATCTCACTCTTAATTCAAGGTCAGATAATGGGGTAATTTGTAAATCATCTCTCAATGTTGAGCCTTTAGACCACACTTGTCTCTCTTTTTAAAACATTATTCATCATATTATCGTATGTCCTTCAGTAGTGAGGTCTGAAACAACATGCTGTAAGAGCCCTCACGTGCCGTTGCACCCAGTTATGGCTGTTACAGATTCCACATCCAATAGTCTTAGTCCATACCCTCACTGAGCTCTCATGTCAAACAAATTAGTTAATTAGCTGCCAGTCTGCCTCACGGAAGGTTGCTCCATAACCATGCTCTTCTGATAGTTAGAATCTTGCTTCTGTGTTTCCAACCTGAATGACAGCCGGCCCTGAGTGTACATACAGGCACTATTGCACCAAATGCCAGCTTCAGCTGAAATATTGCTCCACCTTTTCTGTACTTGTACCTGTTCTCCACTTATTGCTAGGCCATGCGAGAAGTGAGCACCTTTTTTCTCTTCTCCAAAATCCTTCTCTCTTTGATCTCTGGGCTATCACCTTCTCTATAGCTGACCCAGTTGGCAGAGAGGTCCAAAGAGTGGAGTTACTTTTTAGCATCAACAACAATACATGTTAGGAAAAACATTTACAGATCTGCTAAGGTAAGAGAAAGATGTCTCAGCCTAAAACAGGTTGGGATACTAGGCATTAAGACAAATTAAAGAGAGTTTTTCTTGCCTTGTTTATGCTTGTTGAGAAAGCTGATCTAGTAGGTGTATGTTCTGGACTAATCAGATTATAATATCATTCAATAGAGTAGCTCATCTGCAGCACCAATTTATAAAGAGCAAAGCTTAAACTTGAGCAAAGTCATATTGCTTTTCTCTGGCATAATTTGCAATTATTCAAATAGCAATACTACAGATAATGAATTCAAAGTTAATCAAATTGTTGTACTGATGAGCTTGGTAGTTCATCTTCAATTTCAAGTTCATAAGATCATTTATGGTCAGCTGCTTAGAAAAGAAAGCCTCATCTTCATCAAAATTGTAGTCTAGTTAGTTTTTGTGATTTGTGTCAAGATGAGGTTTACAGGGGAGAAACACACAGAAATTAAAGTTGAATGATAAAATTAATGCTCAGTGAAGAAACAGACCCGTCTAAAGGAGCCTATGTGCTTTCTGAGGCCTGTAAGAAATAAATGAAACTTTTTGCTTCAGTGAAATAAAATTTTACTGTTATTCTTTTCAGACTTAATGTATTAAGCAGTTATTTCACCAGGAGGTAAAAAAGATAACATGATTATACACGCTTTGAATTTTTGTGAGAATGTGTAAAACATGATATGAAATGCTCTGCTTAACTAGAATGGGAGGGAAAGTCATCGTGAATATACATTTAAATATTTGTGCAAAATTATAGACAATCTTCACAGAAGCTCAGAACATTTTCTTTTCATCTACAGTGCAGGAGCCTGCTAAGCATCAGTGAGAGCTTGGTCTATTCCTGACTCTTTCCTCTAGGTACTGTGAGTTTAAATATCTGCTTCCCGTCAAGGTGGCAACATGCTTTGAAGGATTTTCAGTGAAGCCCCTCACAGCGAAATAAAGTTTGTTATCCGACATTATGTAGGAGACTAAAATCAGGTTGATTGACAGATTTGACCCAAGTAGCTTGAAATCTAAAAGACACCATAGGCTGAGGAAGGTCCAGAGCTTGGTCTCCTCCGCAGTGCCCATGTGAGAGACAGGGTCCAGTCACCCACTTCAGTTAGGAGTAAAATTATCCTCTGCTTTGATGGACACAGGATCAGCCCCAGTGTGACTGACGTCCATAGCAAACGACAGCATTTGTAATGTGTGTACACACTAAGGGAAAGTACGTGGTGCCACACCACAAACACAGACGTATGGGCTGGAATAGAAAAGGTCAGCTTTTGCGATCGGCTTTTCTAGTGCCTGAACAAGAGCTTGTACCCGCCACATCAGATCATTCACTGGAGTGGGGAAGCGGGGGGTAGAAAATTGACCTGGATGATGGATCTATGGCCTGCTGGTGTGTATGCTCATGTGCTGGAACCATCTGAGTGTTAACACATGGTCTCCCTATCAAAGGTCTGTATATGAAACTCAGCTGCTGGAGTGACAGAAGATTTTGTGTTGTTAGCGCACACTTCATTAAAATACCAGCTGAAATCCAAGTCTGAAATCCCACAGTTTGTGTTAGTTGATAAATCTCAATTGCCTCTAATTACTGTTAGTATGGCTTTAAAATAATATTTTGTTGTAGTAAAGGTCCCCTTGCAATGAGGAATGAGTATTCACAACTGGAAATTTGGGAAAGAGAGTAAATGCATGGCAGGGTGGAGAGTGCGACCAAGACTGCTTTTTACCACTGTATTCTACATCTTCCAGTAACAGTGCTGTAAGAAAAAAACAAGTCAGGGATGCAATACTGAACAAGGGAAAGATTAAATGGTTTTGCCTCCAGCAGTTAAATGAACTTGCTATGAAATAAAGTAAACAATTGCAACTCCTCTTTGAATCCAAGAGGCAGTTTCACGATCTGGAGAGGCGAACCTGTCACTGCTTCATATCTTTTGAGTAGACCTTTATCCTGCAAAGCACTTGTGTGAAGATGAGACTTCTTCTCACTGTAATCCCCAGGTCTCACTCATGTGCTTAGTATTCAGCTCATGTTCAAGAGTTTTGCAGGAGCAGGACCTTGCTAGCTGTACTGAAACATCTGCTATTGGACACTACTGTAGGTGCTTCCTTTGCCTGCATGCGGGTATGTTCTCAGTTAAAATGAGCTCAGTGCCTCAAAGCACATTCGTGGTGGAAACAGGCACAGCTGGGGGTTTTTTTCAGAGCAGCTTGGCTATTCAGCACGCAACCTTGTGCCTGGGATTGACCTTCATACAGGGGTAAAAACTTTATTGCCCGTAGGTTTTTAGAGGAGGATACGCATGTTTGAGTCTCCTGCGCAGAATGTAGTCTTGGGTTTATTCTAAGACAGAAAGAAGAAACGTGATCAACTTCCTCAAATTTGTATTTCTAAGCCACATAGTAGTACTTTTACAAATATTCATATAAGATGTTCACAAAAAATCACATCAATGCATTTGTATATTGCTTTAGCTACAGGCTTCCATTCATGATAAACCATTTTAAAAACATCATTGGATACCTTATGAAAGTTTAATAAGACTTTTTATTGACACAGTAGGAAATCTTTTCAGAAGATTTTGTTTTAAATAAAAACTCTTTGGGCTTCTTGCTGAGAAGTACAAGTGACCCAATGGTTCTAGCTGATCTCCACTGGTCATGGATGCAATTGCAGAGAAAAATGGAAAAATCGGTGGTGGACAAAAATCTGTATGATCAGAAGGAGGCAAAAAAACAGTCAGTGAGTGCTTAGGCATTCATCATTTTATTTTTGTGCTGTTGATTCTGGTCAGAGCTTTAAACTTGAGCACGGCCAGGATTTCATGCCAGAGCATGAAAATGCTAACAACCACCAGAATTATTTACTCCTAAATAATGGCCCTATTATGGAGCCTGCTGGATTCAGGAAGGGTGCTGAACTGCCTTTTGCCTTTCAGTACCTGCAGCCCTCCACAAGGCACTTTCTCTTTGGCCATGATGCCTGGGAAAGGTGATGAGCATGAGAATAGGTCCCATAAAAGAGAGCAGGCTGAGCAGTGCTAACCGGGAGGAAATGCCAAGGTGTGTGATGACTCTATGCCCCTTGCTTTTCTGAGGGTCACTCTGAGCTGGAAAGGAATGTTTCTTCCTGTTCATGTTTCACTAGCACTCAGTTCAAATGACATAAGTGGTGAGTTTTTGGCTTGCTCCACATTCTCCCCACCAAACACAAGTAGAAGTCTTTTTGCTGTTTGCAAAAACAGTAAAAGTTTGCTTTTTGCTTGTAGGTCAGCCGTGGGAATCTTGGGCTGGTATATATTTTTGTCCGATTTAATACAGAGACCTGAATCAAGGTAATCAATGAGAATGGAAGGTGCTCCGCATCAGATACACAGGACATTCTAAATAACATCAGGTGCTCATGAGTTTGTTAGAAAGGTCTCCCAGGATGTTGGGATGTTCTGATTTTGTTGAGCTGGAAACGTTACAGGCACAGTCTTTGTTGCAGTATTTCAATGTTTCCCCCTGTTGAACCCAGACGTGCACAGCAACAAAAAACAAAAGGAACTTTTCACACCTCAAAATAGATTTAATTTGGGTTCAGTCAGAGTTTGGGGCAAAGGTTTGTGATCTTTCTCATTTTAATCAAAGAAGTTGGCTCATGCCCTCAAAACTTTCATTGTCAGAGTAAGATCAGCAGAATTCACTTGCAGGTCCATTAAGCAAACAAAACCACATTCCCTGCTGTCACCTCAGTTCATGCTTTGGCAATTTTTAGAAGCTCTTTTTAAAAATAACTTTCTCTGGGTTCCAGGACCACTATTACTGCAGCCTGAGTGGTTAATACGTGTTTATATAAACACAAAACACGATATAGTGGAGTGAACATCTATCTTTTACCACCACAATCCTTACTCTGAAACAAAAAAGAGATAAAACTGCATTTTGATATCCTTTAAATCAGTATTGAAACCCTTCCAGAATGTGAAAGTTATTCTGGCATCTTCCTGAAGGTTAACTTTAGCATTCTGGAAGGATTTCAATAGTAATGAAAAGGACAGTAAAGAGAGTAAAGCTATTTCAGAAGCATTCCTGAAGGATAATGCTGGCATGCTAGAGAGATTTCAATAGTAGGCTAGAGGGCAGCAAAATTATTTCTGAAGTATTCCTGAAGGAGAACTTTAATAATCTAGTAGTATTTAAAATAGTTCTGCTGTGGTGGTAAAACTATATGGCAAATGTTCCTGACAGGTAATCTCATTCTTTGAAATAACAAGGCAAAGCCTCAAAAGTATGAAGCCTGCTGCTTAGCAGGTACGTCTGTAAGAAATGGAGAGACGAAGCAGGCACCCTGGAAGCTGCTAAGTGTCCCTGACAGAAGTCACAGGGGTTGAAAGGTGACATTCAGCCCTGTGCAGAGGTCTTCATGCAAGAGCTGTGCACCAAGTCAGTCAGAAGAGAGCTCACACAAGACTGTGGGACAAATACAGGAGCCAAGCCGTCCCCTTTGTGCAGGGTTGTGTTCAGTCCCATCAGGGACCCAGACCTGCAACATCCCCGGCAGGTCCCTCTCCCCACATCTCTCTTCTGAGAAAGCGGGCACATAGTGTGGGGTCACCTCTGCTGGCTCCCTTTGGGTCGATGAACTCAGGTGTCAAGTTCTTGTTTTCATTTCACCTAGTAAGGATCTATGAATCTGGAACCTCCTCAGACTGGATGGAAAGCAAGTGGGAAATCTCACCCAGTGGATTTTTCTGAAGGTCTGGATGCTACCTACTTTTGACTCAGCTGGGAATACCACAAGAGCAAGCTTTCTTACAATGTCTCACTTCTTAGTCCAGCTGACTCAGAGAAACACACAGGCATGTGCAAATTAAATACAGACATAATTTAGCCGACCAAATATGCAACCCAGCATTAAATTTGTTTGGGTTGGAACAAATTTTGGCTAGTAGTTCTAGCTCCTTCTTATATATCATATCCTAACTGGTATGCTGCATTGAGATACATTATATATTAGAGGTAACCATGACCCAGTCGATGAGGAGCAATTAACTTGTGGCCCCATCTTTTTCACCATTCCTCTTGTTCTTTGTTGACAGAATTAAGGCAAAAGGCATTTTATGCCATCTGTATGAGGAGCAGTCTCATCCACAAGCAAGGTGTGATTTGCGACAGGGAGACTATCGTTATTTTTTTATTCTTTTCTAGGAACAACCGACACATTTGGAAAAAACAATGACAAGTTTCAGTCATACTTGGAAAAGATCTTATATTTTGCTACGTCCACCTCATTTACACGCTTGAACCACTGTGGTGACAATAGTTCTGCTGCTTAGCCTTTAGCACATGCTGCTGTTTACCAGAAATGACCAAGTTCATCTAGTCTGTCTGCTTTTTGCAGATTATACTGAACTCCTTCATTTGTGTCATGCTTCAAGGTGTCCTTGCCTATGGCAAGGGGGTTGGAACTAGATGATCTTTAAGATCCCTTCCAACCTAAATTCTATGATTCTATGATTTGAAAAAGCCTTCCCAACACAAAAAGACAGCGTGCTGTAGCTGCATTTTCACCTTAAGCAAATCCATGTGGATGGGTATAGAAAACAAGAATTAAATTAATACAAGCTTCTTAAAATACAATCCCATGAACTTACTGAAAGCAAAATTATGACTTTGCAAATGAATATTTGGTAAAGATCTGGGTGCTTTTGCAGCCGGAATTGCTTTTGCAGCCGGCATTGATTTTGCAGAAAGTGTGCTCAGAGTCTGGAGCAGCGGGTGCCAATAAAGGTAGAAAGTATCCCAAGGGAAACCTCAGACATGTTCTCCACAAATGTTTAAATGGGATACTGTCAAGTCTAGCTTTCACCAAGCTTCTGAGAAACTCTGTAGAGACCACGGGCTGTTCACAGGAACTGCGTGGTGAATCATTCTGAAGGATGAATACTGTCCAAGAAAATAATAACCTGCTTGAGAATTGGAGGGTGGGGGCAGGAAATAGAGAAATCTGCCTTATTTGTTTACCACAAAATACTCTCCTAGATCTTGCAGTAACAGCTATCAAATATGGAGGCACTGCCTATGTAAAATGTATGAGTTTGCTGGTGTTCCCCAGAAATGTTCCCCAGGTCATCCTCATCTTAAAGACAACGTCCAGAAACTTCCAGGTTCCCACTTGTGTTTTACTTCTGTATCAGCTCATCTGAACTGTGCTGTATCATTATTCAAAGGTGTAGTGGTTTACATCACTACTGTTGGCTATAGGAGCCTTTTTTTTTTCTTATAAGGATTATTGTTGTGTCCACTGGAGTCTCCAACTCTCTTCCAGCAGCTTTTCACACTTATGACGTAGGTGTTCACAGGTTCCAATAGAGTCATCATTTGCATACCCTGACGAGGAGAGATTAGATTTATCAGCGTTTTCTTTAAATGGATGTCCTCCAAGGACAGCCCCCAGAAAGCAGAGGTCAATGCAGTAAAGGTAGCGGCATTAATCATCTTCACCATCTGAAATACGGAAAAATAAATAAATAAACAGCTTACCATCGTGATCATGTATCAGGGGGTTACTTCAGGTCACATACACATTAAACATAATCCCAAGGATGTCAGGACCAACGTTACGAATGTTTTTGCTAACGCAGTTTCATGAATGGTGACGTAGAGTTTTGGATTAGGCTATGTAACAATGTTATCAATAACAGCAGAGTGGCAGTGCAATGAGTTTGTCCTGTGTGTGAATCTCCCTGTAACTACAAGTGTTAGGGCTTTGGTGCTTTGGTTTGGAGCGAGTGATGGGGAATGCTGACACAGCAACATCCACGGGTTGTCTCTCTTGTCCTGTGAGCTAGTCTGTGGGCAGTTCATACCGAGTGAAAGAAGTACTGGCATCAATACAAGAAGGAATATCATTAGGGGAACATGCTGAGGGGTATTGTAAGTTAACTAAATACTAGAGAAGAAAAATCTACCTCCCAGTAAGGAGGATGAGGCGGTGGGACATGGGGCCCAGGAAGAGGGAGATCCCTGGAGCGAATGAACTGGCATCCCAAGAAGCAACTAGACTATCAGGGCCATGCTCCCCACATAATTCTACTATTTTTAAATCTGAGCCTTCTGTGCCTTGGTTAGCTAGGGTCCTGCTGTATTCTGGGTGTGGAAAACGCATGTGAGGTTCTAGCAAAGATCTTTCTGTACATTGAGATTTAGCAATTTCAGTACTTGGGACTGGTAGCTATTGCTTACAGAAAAAGGAATCTACAATAATTTTTCAAAAACTTGTTCAAGTGCGTAACTTTGCACACCAGAATAGCATCAATTTAATAGGACTGAAAGTGTGGATACACACATATTGCCTGAGTAGAAGCATATGACTATTTTTTATAGTGACTGAAAATTATTATTTTTTATATATGCGGGAGAGTGTCAATATCTTTCAAATGAAGCAGTACTTTGTAATTATTGAGAAAAGGCTTTTTAATCATATTAATCAAAACCCTTATCAAGATATTCAGTTCACTGAAATTCTGTAATGGGAAACCAGCCTCTAATAAAAAAATGATGAAAAATATAGTAGTTATCTGTAATTCAAAATAAGAGTCCACTTCTGTCCTTACATAGCAGAACAACTTCAAAGTGAAAAGATTGTCCACGAAATAATTCCCAATTTTGTCTGTATTCTGACATGTACTGAGAAAAATTATTAACTGCTTCTCAGTGGACGTTTTATATATTTATCGGTATGAAAGCACCCTGAAGGCTTTCTGGTACAGTTTGTAACTAGCATCTCTTTGTTCTTTTCAACATCTTTTTAAATGGTCAGAATTTTAAAAAGCAATTTAACTTTATAAAAAGCTAATTTGATTTATTTAGGTTATTTTTATTTATTAACCAATTTGCTTCTGGGTTGATTTTCTAAAGTGCCAAGCTTCATAGTGGAAATGCTGACACAACTTTAAGTATAGGAGCAAATGCTATTCTAATAATTCAGCTGAATAAATACCAGCCAGCATTTAGTTATTTTCCCAGGAACTGGATAAACAGCCACTTCCTTTTTAGTGTCTCTTTGTAAAGTAAAAGTTCCACAGCCTGCTAATCATCACTATGAAATTTTCTCTTAAAAAACATCCAACCTTTCTTTTGTTTATTCTTCAAAATCTTTGTGGTTCCATATTAGTCATGTTAAAAAAAAAAAATCAAAACAAATATACTGACTTGGCAACGAACCACATTTTGACCTATTTCAAAAAGCACCATTTCTGGACACTGTGGCTTTTATAGCTGAGAACAAGAGAATGAGCTCAGCTGAATAATTCAGATGCTGATCCATGTTTCAATTGTTCAGGACAATTCTGTACAGAGATTTCATTTCAACCATTTTTTTGGAATTTGCAGTGAAGTTGACAATGAGTTTGCATTAGAGCAGCCACTCACCTGTGGATGGTTGCGCTTGGGTGTTCCCCAAGATATCACCCCACACTGGCAAGGTGATCTGTTCTTTCAAGCTTGTCATGGTCTCAGAACTGACGTGGGTTTGTTTTGTAAACCAAACAGGTGGACTAAATTAATGTGGCACTCAGATTAAATTAATACAGCACCATCTGGTTTAATGAGCTAGAATTCTTCACAAGGGGTGATAGATAACCTGCTCCTAGTGTGATGTGGTGTAACGGTCTGTCTGTGAGATTTTATCTGTTATATCAATCTACCACAGTGGTGTAGCTATTGCATTATGTCACAACAGGGCAGGGTTCATAGGAATGGTTTTACACTACAAGTCTCCATCATGCTAGTGAAAAGTAAAAAGTAATTTTGCACTGAAAAACTAGGAACAGTTTGAGTTAGGGGAATTTTTTTTTTTTTTGCAAGGTGGAAGGGAGTTGCTTTCCCTGAAAGTTCTGCTAGTGAAAGGGCTGTTTCTCATGGAAAGCTTCAACTCTGAATTTTTCAGGAGAGATGACGGTTGTTCCGAAGATAAGCACCAGCAATCCTGGATAGATCCTTACCCACAGATTACTGACAGGTGCTTTTAACTCAGTTTTGTCTGGAAATAGAGAGAATGGTTGAGAAAAAGAGGTTAATCTTACAAATTTTCACTGACACAAAGCTTAAGCCTCAAACAGCATAATTTGCCTGCGCTCTGTTAATGCCAGTGCAGCAGACGATCCCCCTGCCAGTGCCTCTGGATTGCCACATCAGCAGCCGAGAGAGGCAGGGTCTGTGCGGAGCCAAACCTGGCACAAAACTGTAGCGGAAAAGCAGGCACGAGGCTGGGTCCCTTGCCGATGGGAATATCCATCAGGCTCCGTCGTGTGCCACCACCCACAAAAGTTGAATTATTCAGATCACACAGCCCCTGTTCTGCATGCCGGGCCTTCCCTGCTTCCATTTCACTAATAGCTACCCCACTGGCTGGATGGTGCGACAGCTCCTGAGTTTATACATCCTTAAACTGTAATAATTACTGGCTTTTAAGTTTTTATGGTGTCTTCATTAGGGTAATAAGTGGGTGAATATGCATGTCAATCAAGTGAAATGGTAGATGAATTGCACATGGTATTTCAGTTAATTTGTCCCATTAATTTCCTTGTGATATTTGCAGCTGTTGAAAAGACAGCCTCCTGAAGCAGTTATGTGCTTTTTGTAGTACGTGTGGAGCTGTTGGAGAAATATACCCTGAACGCTGGCACGTGTGTGTGAGAAAGGGAAAGGGAGGCGCTGTGGGAAAGAGGTGGCTGACTGAGGACTGGAAAGCTGGTCAGATGCCCATGTTCTCATTACTTTCGTAGCTAAGGCACCGATGCTCTGAAACCAAAAATCATGTAGACTTTGAGCTCGCAAGTAGGGGCCTCTTAATGTGTGCCAAGGAGATAAACCTCAGAGGAGGACATGCTATAAAGGGGCAGTTACTGACTGGCTTTGTCAGAGGTCTCTGAACGGATCCAGTTGCGGGTGCTAGCAGTTTAAGAAGCAGTTTCAGCTTCTTTCTGAAGAGTTTTGATCTGATTAGGTAGAATCTGAGTTGGAATAAGGGAAAATCATGCAAAGCAGTCAAGTCCTGGTTTAGCGTGCTTCCAGGAGCTTTTTAAAGTGGATGTAATGACTGGCTTGGAAACTTAAAATAATAGAAGAAAAAAATGCAAATAGTTGAAAATGGGGCAAAAGATGTGCTGCCCTGACCAGATGTATGTATTGTCCTGCCTTCCTCTCCTGATGACAACTCTGAGAAGTAAGAAAGAGGGGCAGCCCTTGGGAAAGGCTGGGGTGGGCTGGTCAGGGCTCCGACGGCCTCCTGCAAAAAGGTTGTGAAAGCCCTGTAGCAAGAGGAGGAGTGATCTCTGGGAATGGACATGGACTCAAGATAAAAATAGTGAACTGAAAGAATTTATTTATTCAGCTGAGCAATGGTAATGAGGAGGGGAAGGCTGCGTTCTGTGGAGCGGCCCGTGTCGCATAAGGAGCATTGCCCAGGTGACGGAGCAAAGGCGTTAGGAAGCATTTACTTGGCTTGGAGGTTTTGTTTGATATAATGTGTGTATTTTATTGCCATGGATATTCATGCAAGCACTTTTTTAAAACAGGAGTGTGTGGAAAAAGTATGAACTTCTAAACTTGCTGAAGCCAGCAGGACTGTTGCTGTCTAAAAGCATTAACAAAAATTGCAACCGTGAAAGATGGAGTAGAAACTTCCAGGTTGTCCCAGCTTATACTTGAAAACATGTGAGTTTATTGTACAGTGCAGCTGCTCTAAAGGAAAACACCAACATTTGTAACACGCTGTAAAATAAGGGAGTTTCCGTCAGTAAGGTTGCCCTGAGCTTTGTCTGCCTTCCTGCTGTGCAGTTCAGGCGCTGGCGCTCAGCAGCTTGGCACTGCGCAGTCCCACCACGTCCGCTCTCCTGGGTGTCTTCCCGGATGAGAGCTGCACCCAAGTCTGGGGGAGGGTCTGCACTTCTGCTTGCCTCGGGTGAGCCAGGCTGACAAATGCCCAACCCCAGCGCCTCTAACGACAGACCTTCAGAAGCCTCAAACCGACAGAGTGAAGAGTAAGTAAAGTCCTACTAGCGAAGACAGTTTATTTTTTTTTAACGGCATACATGCTGTCATAGTGACATCGATTGTGGGCATGGTTTGTACTTCTAACGGGCCTGGTTATATCAGCAAGATAAATAAATAGAGCACAAAGCCAATTAATTATGATCCTTCTTAACTTTCCCATGATGTGGAGATCATAGGAGGCTTGTGGATAGTGCTGAGAGAACTGTATGAAGAGCATCTTACCATTCCTGTGAGTGTTTTATCACAATGTCAGTAATGTTATATACTCCGGTTTTATGGACTGTGTTTTAAAGTTATATTTCTCACAGGAATGTGCCATTTTGATTACTCTCGACGAGGAATTTTACAATGCAACCAGATAAGCCTCTTCTGATTAAAATGGAAAATTTCGTTTTGAAAACTTTCAATAGATTGGGCTTTGCTTTTTCCCTTTTGCCTCCCTTTTTAACCCTGCATGCAGTTGAAAGGAAAACAGCTTCTCCATACAACATTTTCTTTCTGATAATTTAACCCAAACATATGTAATTTTTATAACTGTTTCAACTTTCAAAAGTTGACCATAGAAGAATTACAATTTATTTTCATTTTTTATCCACAGTAACTCTTTAAATGTCAAGACAGTTTTGACAAGCAAAAAGAATTCTAGAGAGAAAGGAAAACAGAGAAATAAAAATTAGGTGTGCATGGGGGGAAGAGACCCAGGACAGCCTTTATCCTTTCAAGTCAGCAGAAGCAATTTTTCAGGAATATTTTACAGATAGTTAAAAAAAAAAAAAAAAAAGTGAAGACCCTTGGAACAGAAGTGAGTGCAGAATTTCTAAATTATTGAGACAGTTGAACATCCACTTTCTAGAAGGATAAGTTGTGGGCACATCACGTAAATGTTCATCCTTAGCTCCCTAGGGCATCAATATTTCTGGAAGGTATCAAGAGAAGTTTGCTGGAAATGGGAAATGCAAGAAGTTCCCACAAACCCATGGATAAGTGGTAGGATTCTTTTACACTTGGTCCAAGTGGCCAGCGCATCCCATCAAATTTATTAAGCTAAAATCCTTTAATCTGAGAATCCAGAAGCAGCAATCAGCTATTTTTGAGTAGAAAGACAGCATCCAGTTCTAAAAGTACAGGCCAGGGAGCCAAATGACCTAGATCCTGTCATTGACTTGGAGCAGAGTCGTGAGCCCAAGCTACCCATGTGTCCGAGACTGCAACTGCTCCGGTACACAGCGTGGCATCTGTTTAGTGGTGCAGAGAGGTGCTGCCCAGCGAGACAAAGGAAACGACATCTTTCTGCTCTGCAAACGAGACAGGGAAATTTAGGTAGGAGAAAGGTAATTTTCCAAATAATTTTTGAGGTGAAAAGCTACTGTCCTCATTTTTTATTTAAAACCAATCTCTTTAAAGCAGAGGCTAGAAAACCACCATGCAAGCGTGATTCCATTCCAGCTTTATATTGCAGTCTCCTCTGCACCCTGGTTACTGCTTTGATATTATAATGGTGTTATTTCTTGTAACATGGGGCTACTATGGGACTCATTAGTCATAAACCTTACCCTTGGAAAATGTAAAAGTCAACAACAACCGTCACTAATAATGTATTTCACCTACTGTTATTGTAAGTATGTGAACACAGTCAGAATCTGCTCAGTGCCTGCTCATGTTGTCCTTTGGAAATATCCTTTTGCAGTCTCTTCCTCTGCTAAGCGTAGGGTCCATTGAACATATTTATTTCACATTTTCAAATATTCTTCTACTTATAAAATGAAGCAATTGATCTAGGGGATTGCTGTATGGTTTTTTTCCTTAGGAGGAAATAAAATTTGGGTGTGGACCTGAGGGGAGATACCCGCACCACATTTCATCTCTGCCCACCCCACTATTCCTTCTTGTGAATTTTAAAAAATCTTTGTGTTTCAAAGTGCAGGATCTGTTAAATGGAATATATTCTTTTCAGAGATTTGTATATTTAACAGATTAGCTGGAAAGTAGCCTCAACCCCACATCAGTGCTGTTTGAGATGCCAACTTCTTTGGAAAAGCTCATCCTTCCCCTCATCACCCAGGCTGTCTGATTCAACAGCGGATGATGCTTTCCCCTCTTTCCCACCTGTAAACCAACTACAGCATTACACTGAATGACCAGGTAAAGCAGCAGTGAGAGCCCTTGTGTTTCTGTATGGGTGGCTTATTGACTTTCAAAGGGATTTAAGGGAAAAATAAAAGAATACCGTGTTATACCTCTGAGCTTACCCAGAAGTAGAATCTGACAGGAACAAAAAAAAAAAAAGCCCCAACCTTATCCAAGCCTGTTAAGAGAAGTACTCAAAACATGGATTAGCACCGCCTGCAGGTTTGACCATGCTTGTAATCCCATGTGTGATGAAGCAGCTGACATCTGCTCCTGACAAGGAGCAAGGCAGAAGTCTATATCTGGCCACCATGACAAAATCCAGGGATCTTGGTGTCCAGTGGTTCATGCTCACCTTACATTTTATTTTAGCTAGTGCAGTAACTGCTGTGGCTAGGGTTGGCCAAACATTCTCACCATGTTGTTGGTGTAATTAACACAAAAAACATCAGCCAGTGACTTTCTGTGCGCTAAATCCAATGAATGTGAAAATATTCTATAGCTCCTACGTGCTGCATTGCATCAAGACAGAAATACATCTTTCAATCACATGTCCCTTTGTTACTGATCATTTAACTTTGCTTTTCAATGTACAGATATATATTTTTAAACCTTCTAGATTGAAATAGTTGTGGATAGATTGATTGTGAACTGATTTATGATCCGTATTGCACCAGAGAAGTAATTTTATGCATATAACTTCTTTTACAATTACCTCCACAATGATTTCAAAGGATTTCACTGCTTGTGGGAGGCCGTCAATAAGTGGCACTTGCATATTCATCCATTTCAATCTGAGATTTTTAAAGACCTGAGGGAATAGAACAGAGCCACTGGAAATTAATTTTTTCAGCAAGTTTGCTTTTTCATTTTTTTAGGGATAACCATGCTTCAGTGAAAGCTTTTTTAAAATGAAACTATTCCTAAATTCACAAATGCTGAAAGCTAAAGATTTCCACCAAAATGTAGCAAGTCTTTTCAATATCCTTTTTCATTCAGTTGAATGTAGATCTTGCATCTGGGCTTTTGTAGATATTTCTTTTCTATTAAATATGCACTATTCCCAAGTGAATGAAGCAACTCAAAAATGAGTTTGTTCTTTGACTAGGAAATCAGCTTTCCCAGTTTCTTGGATTATTTATTTAACAGAACTATACCTTTAAAATTGCCAGCTTAAAGCTCTCATTCCTGCAGCAATGGAGTATCTGAGGGTCGGTTTCCGCACCTTCTCCTTTGCACTCAGAAGGCCAAATTCCACTCCCATCTGACAAGCAAGCAGAGAAACAAATGTGCTCTCCTTCCTGGGTTAGATGGTAACACCCAGTGCCTACAGCTAGACTGGCAGGTTACTACCACCAAGCTGCAAGGAAACAAGCAGATTTCCAACAAGTTGTTGTAGGAAACAAATGTCCTGGGAGCATCACACAAGGGATGTCTATGCCATGCACTGTTGAGCTCCCGAAAGAGTTTAGTACATCACCATGAGGCGGTACTTGCTCAGGTCTCATTAGCAGTGCAATTGCATTAATGTTCATGGTGTTCAAGCTAGTAATTTATGCCTTTAAGTCAGCTGTACTCGTTTAGGCATCACATGCATTTGGTACGCTGCTCCCAGTTCTGCAGTTGCTTTGGCTACTGGCAAATGACTGTGGTACATTGCATGATGGCACCTTAGCCGTAGGCAGTGATACTAAGTGTGCAGCATGCCGGTATTTCACCCAGCCACCAGTGCAACGGGAATCAGTTGAGGTAAACCACCAGTTTTTTTGAGTTGTTCAAATGGGTCCTGCTGACTTCTTTCATAGGTGCTTCTCTTCCCCACTTGAACACAGCAAATGCTGTCCAGACATTAATCATCCATGGAATTTGTTTTAATGCGAGAAGAACGCTGTCTTTGAGAAGCCATGATATCCACTCCTCTACGCCGACACCAATACCCCAGCCCTTAGGGTTAATCGCTAGAAGGGGAGAAAGATTTGGGTGGGGAACCTTTGTTCAAATATTGACTACACATCACCACAGTTTTGCAGTCTCAAGCTATATGTAAACACTAGAAAGAGCTGAAAAAAATACACTTCCAAAATTCCTTTTTAATTTGTAATAAATCCATTTTGGAATTTACTAAGGCCCACACCAGATGGCCTGGAGCATGTTCTCATTCATATTTCAAAACAGAAAAACCTTTCTCAGAATCTGCAAGCTACGTCTTTTTCATGGGGATGATTTCTGTTGAGCAAGGAAAACTCAGGTTAATTAGGCCAAATAAGCTGATGCAGTCAGAGGCAGAGACGCAGAGGTTGCAAGATTGAAATCCATCAAGACACGTGTCGACAGATGCCCTCTTAACTTGTTTGTTATTTGCTAGGGGGGTTGGCCACATAATTATATAGAAATATATTGCTTTTTTGTTACAATAAATGCGCCGATGTAAAAGGTCTTCTTTCAGTAGAGTTGCAAGATGCAGCCAAGCAAAACTGTGCCTTATGAAGACTACAAGGAAACTACACTAAAGTGATGGGGATATTGAAAAGTTCTATCTCAGTTGTGTGGACTGCTATATACCTCGACTATAGGGAAATGAACACTGTAAGTGGTTTTGGGGGAACTAAAAGGGGAGGTCTGGAGCAGAGGACCCCCCCCAGGGTTCCTTCCCACCTGCTCATGTGCCTATAATTCTGTGATTTGAACTCTGAGAGTCAGGGAGAGCTGTACACCAAACTCGGAAGAAGTACTTTAGAAGGTGAAACAGAACGACATACCATACCAAGATGTGGGACGTTAGGCTGGGACTTTGACCATCTGAGAGAAAGAAGTAGTGAACACTGGTATCTGGCACCCTTTTGGGCATGTCTGAACTGTGGGTTTAGCTGTGCTCCCCACAGGCGCAGTGGAGATCTATCCAATGCTGGCCAAATCCCTGCGGTGGGTGAGGGGTGTTGTGGAGCAGCCCAGGTGTCACATGAGCAGAGTCTGTGGGGACACCTTTGATGAGTTGAGAATCGGTCACCTCTTTCAAGGCAATTAGGCAGGTAAAGGATCCACTTCCAAAATATTTTCCCAGTACTGGACATGTAAAGCGTTCTCTCCTTTCCTACGGGATTGAAACCTTTTTTCTTTTTCTTTTCTTTCATCCTGACATCCTTTCTGAACTTTTACTTCATTCAGATAGTCAGTCCTCTTATGAAGTCCCTGAAATCCCCCAAACTGATTATGGCACCTGGACTTTGCCCCCATGTGATTCATACGCAGTTTGTAAGGAACAGAAAAGTGCCACTCGAAAGGGGCAGAAACGCTTATCTCATGCACACTGCCCTTGCCTGCCTGCTGCAGAGCCAGTGTCCGCCTCGAGCCTGAGCATCGTGAAAAAAAGACAGAATGCTGTAGCCTGCTCTCTCTGCTTTCAGGATGTTTAACTCCTAATGCAGAGCAAGTATTTACGCCAAGAATAGCCAGATTCCAGTGTCTGCAGAGCAAGAGAGAAAAATATTTAAACCAAAACTCTCCAGGTTATTGGAGTCCAGGTGCTTAGGACTTAAGTCACTTCTCTTCACTGTCCTCACTGCCTGCATTTCCAGGAGCCTTCAGTTCTAGGGACGTCTTCCTCGAACCCTGGGTGCTTTATAACTTCTGAAAGTAAATGGAGAGATAGACGGCTGGAAAGATTTAGAATTGCCTTAAATCTGACCAGCAATTCATCTTTTCCAGTGTCAGCAGCAGCCAACACCAGATATTTTTAATGAAGAAGCAAGACTTTCAGCAAGCTCTACAGAGCACCATTGTACTGCAAATAGGATTGTGCCCCTAATTTTTGTAACTTTTGGGAAACTGCTACCTGCATGATTCACAGCTATCAGCAGGGGCCAAATTTAGACAGCAAATTTTTCTAAATGTCGTCTTATACAGGCTGGAGGCAGAAAGAGAAATCTTCGTTCAGATTGTTTCTGTCATTGGGGGATGCAGTGCTGTGGCGTTGTTTTGCTGCCCACCAGCAGTCTCTCCGTGTCGGTGTCCATACAGGTAATTCTGAGCTCCATACCCATCCCAGACTTTTTCAGCAGCGTTTGTCAGGAGGGTTTGGCTGTAGTCAGAGCAAGGATGGATGTCTGCCTCCCATGGCTCTCTGGGCCCTCGCTGCCACCCTCGATCACTCCGAGAGTGCACCAGCTCCATCGACAAATTCCATCACTGACAACGTGCGTGTCAAATGCAGATCTTCCCTGTTTCTGATTGAGTTATTGATCTGCCTTCAGGGAGCACGACCTGGATTTATCCCTACACACTGTGCAGGTCTCTGGGCCAGAGAAAATGAAAGTTAATCAGAGAAGGATCCTAGCCAATTCAAAGAAATAAACACCATCTAACTCAGGCTTAGCACAGGGCTGAGTAGTTCTTTGAAAAAAGCATCTCCCACCACGATGCTCTGGAACTACATTAAGTGCAGTAGTTCCCTGTGTCTGCCTTCACTCAAAGATGAGGCATATCCAAAATCCAGTACCGCCTCTTTAAAATAAGTCCAAAATTATCTCTTCCATTTTAGCTGTGTTATTGCTCCTTACTCCTGTCTGTGGAAGGGAATGAGAAGCAGGAGGGTGCTGAGTTGAAGGCATTGGGATGGGACTTGGGAAAGACTCTGGCCACGGGCTGCTTTCATGACTTTGGAGAAGTCAGCAATTTCTTTGTGCCTCTGTTTAGATACATGTGGATATGTCTCGATATTTCTACACATCTGGATCTTCCTTTCCGCGATGCTCAGCCTTTGCTATTTGGAAGTGAAGTGCCCATGTGCTGCCAAGCACATTGGACACCCAGCCTCCAGGGAATACTGTTGTACCTAGGTAGTGCTGCTGTTCACAAAGCTAAGTAGTAGTACTGTATAAAATATGAGTAACTTCTCTGTCTTGCCCAGTCTTTTAGCAAGCAGTGACTTAGCTTTGTTAGAAAGTATGTACAGAACCTGATTCTTTCTTAAAGTATCTTGACGCGTCTGTGCTGAAGATACTTTTGAGCCCTAACAAGAAATGCCTTTACCTTCTAATGTTAGTATTTCAGAGGAATTGTGGCCAGGACACTGGAAAGCCTAGGTTTTATATTCAGCCTGACCACAGGCTTGCCAGTTGAGGAGGTGGCTTCATCATGCTGTTCCACTTTCCTGTATTTCTTTTTCTCCCCTTCTGTTTGATTAGGTGGTGGCTCCTTGGGGCAGTGACAGATGCCAGAGCCCCAGGCACACTCAGCTCTCCCACCTGGCTGGGTGGCCTGGGGCTGCATTTGCTGTTGCTAAAAATAATAGATGTCAGAAGCGAAGGATATTCCTCCACTCCAGGCTCACTGCTAGACCTCCCTCCCATAGTCAGTAGTACACTGACAAGGGGACAGTCGTGGACAGTGTGGTGCACATACATGCGTGCCAACACGCTCAAGTGCGTGTGCTCTCTCTCTCCACGTTTAATGTCTGCTCAGTGCTGATGGAGAGTCTTTTGCAGAAGTGCTCATACTGTGCTCTTGTAATGGGGCAGAAAAGCCAGAATGCGAGAGGGACTGATCTTTGTTTATTTTTCTTTGACAATTCTGTGGTGAGTGCTGTGGTTGGCATGTAGACTAAGATGTTACAGGGTGGGAGAAGTTTAAATATAATTACAAGTCACTGCTCTCTGCAGTCAGCTCTGGAGCTTATACGGGGAATGGAGAGAGCATTTTTCCCATGGTGTTATGGTCAGCATTTTTTAAATTCTGGCTATGAAAAGTCTGGTTCCTGAAACACAGAGTTGCAAACACTCGAGTGTTAGGTAATTAGTTCCAATAGTGAGTGAGTATTTATCACCACGGTTGCATTCATGTTTTTGAAAACAACCACAAAATCATATCCAGGTACTAAATAAAGAAGCTGGTTTTCAATTGAGCTGAATTCTTGAAAATCCTGACAACCAACAGTTATTTAGATTGAATTAAAGTAAACAGGGATGCTTTCCTTTATAGGCTTGAACCTGCTTGGAATCTCGCTTTGGTTATTTGTGTAAGAAAATGCTGGCCCAAGCTTTCATTTCTGCTCAGGCTTCTCTGTTTCACAGGGGAAAAATGAAGATAAATTAGATGGGGTCAAAACTCTCTTCTCACATATGCCTGGTAAATCTGAAATAATTTCACACTGCTTTCAGTTCAGCCGAAGTAAATCTGGGATCACGGCAATGAAGCTAGCAGGCTGGCTGTATTCATACTGCTGCAACAAGGTGCTGAGATACTACTGTGCTTAGTGCTACAGAAAAAGCTTCAGGTTAATTTTTTTTGAAAAGCTGAAAACAGTGAGCATGCCCTGTGATTTAAAACTCTGATAGGTTCCAGTGCATCTCTAGAAACAGAGGGAGAGAGAAGCAGTACTTCCAGATGGGAAGCTGCATTAGAAGTGTGGAGTGTCTATCTGAAAAGAGACACCTGGGTAAGTGAAGATACTAATAAATAAGCATCGTGGGCTTTGAGCCCTGTGAGTGCTTGTAAGAGAACAGTTGGAAAGCCTTAAGTGAGGGTGTCTTTCTTGTACACAGCTGACCAAGTGTGTTGCTTACAGTTACCATGTGTCAAGATGTTTCTTGCTCATTAGTTTTACACTGATGGAAAGCAACTTTAAATCACTCTTTAGAGGAATCCACCGTGAGGCATGCCAGCTGTGTGCCAGATGAAGGAGTTGTAAAGTCATGTTGGACAGGCAAAAATATACCAGAGAGAGAGATTTAAAGTCATGAGAAAGATAATTACTTTTCACTCAGAGATTAGCCATAGGAACGGAAAGGGAAGAATTATATGCTGCATTTGTTAGAAGGTTTCCTGCTATGTCTCCGTCCCACTCACACATGCACACACATGCACACAGCTGAATTTACTGTCACAGTGTCAGCTTGGCCAGGACTGCCAGCATGGGAGAAACCCTTATGGGAAGATTTCTCAGCAAGCATGGACTCATTCATTTCTTTTTCGTTGTATTTGCTTTTACACTACAGACTGTAGAATCTGTTGCCCAGACAGGATGCATTTAGATGCTTTGCTTCTTATGAGGATTGGAAAACATTCCCCCTCTCTCATAACTATTTCTAAAAGGTAGGACTGGAGCTGAGGCAGGCAGTGGGCAGCACGTCTCTGGATGTGGTGAGGAAGGCGATGGTGCAGGGACCTGCTCAGGCCAGAAGAAAACATGACTGAGCAACCAAGAATGGACCAGGTCATCCCAACCGCATGCTCAGGGCAACTTCAGTGCATACATCAACAGCTCTTTGCATTTCTGCACCAGTGTACCTTACCAGCTCTGGCAAGGTAGAGGTACTAAGCCATCCTCTTCTTCAGGGACTTCTTTAAATGTCTTGTGACTATTGTCACAAATGCTCGGGCCCCTTCAGAACAGAGCCCAGTGCTCTCTCCCTTCACAACTGTCTCCTCTTCCTTCCTGGTCCTTCCAGCTTCCAGCTAAGGTTCTCCTTATCCTCCCATTTCAGTGCTGTTATCCTTTCTTTCAGACTGAATAATTAGTCTTTTAAGAAACCAGCACTGTGCTTGCATGGGGTTTGGGGGCATGTTGTCTGCGTGGGAAGTTACGAACTGGTGAGCTGGGGAGGTTCTCTGGCTCGCAGGGCAGAGCTGATGTACTGCAAGTCCTGGCCTTGCTGAGCACATCCCTCATCTTGCACAGCCAGAAATTTTGGAATTGATCAGATGTTGCCCAGTAAACAGAGGGCCAACTTGGAGGGTTCTCAGCCTTGTTCACTCAGCTGCTGTTTGTATTACAGTAGTACCTTTGGGCACTATCTCAGGCAAAAGCCTGACATGAACGCTGTCAAAAGAGTAAAAAGAAACAAAATTGCTTTTAATGTCCAAAAGATCTGTTATACATAGCAGCTAATTTTCTCTTAAGTGACACAGGAACCCCAAGTACGTTCACTGATATATCAGGAAAATGCTATCAATTAAATGTTTCTGCTTGAAATAAAAGGACTTTTTTTTTCTAATGGAAATCTTTTGAACCCCTTCTCAAAGCCCACCAGCAAATGCCCTGACATTGACTCCCTGCTCCCAGAAAGGCAGCAGACGAGATGTAGGGTTCGCACTGCATGTAATCACCCTTAGTGTAACGAAACTCTCCTTTTTGTCATTGATTTGGGTTTGGTTTTTTAAGTCGTATCTAAATGGAAGTATCTTTACAGGAAATGTCTTTCTGCCTGTTTGTCAGGGCCTTAACCATTGCAGCTGCAAACACCGCTGCTGCCTGCAGATGGGAATTACAGTCCTATGAAGTCTCTATAACATGACCTTATTACCTGCCCCCCTTCCTCCCTTTCATCTTGCTTTGTGCATGGATGGACCTTTTAGAATTTATAATTTGGATGTGAAACAATTATCCTAAAACAGTTAGCCAGAGCAGAGTGGACACACAAATTTATCTTCTCTCTCTCTCTTTTGGTGAAGAACATCTATCTTCCATGACCTCTTGATTACTGAAGCCTTCAAAATATATTCTTTGGTCTGTGACACTGTGCTCGGTGCAGGGCTGAGCATTAAATATCACCCTCTGTGATTAATTGGAAGTTAATTAAATCTATCACTGAAACAATGAGAAGGCAATGATCTATGTAATCATTGAAATAGTAAATGAAATGATGTAAGGGCCCTCCATTTCACTTATTGACAGTGATGGAGGGGTGCCTAAGCCCTGCTGCTCAGCTGTGTTTTCTGCCTGACCACACAGGCCTGCTCAGGCAGACACAAACTTTCCAATGAACCAAGTGGCAAAGCAGAGCTAGTGGTGGTCCACTAGACGCTGCTTCTCCTTTTCCTTTGCTGCCTTCAGGTGCTGCTTAAAATGCATCTAAGGTAACTCTGGTATTTTGGGTGTGCAGTGCAAGTGGTGTACCTGAAATGGCAATCCCAAGGGACAAAGCCTTTCAGCACTGTGCGTGGATCATCTTGCTGTTTTCAGCTTGGATGAAAATGTTGCTGCTCTGATTGTTTGGTAAACAATAACATGCCATTTATTATTTTACATTTTAAAAGTACTTCTTACATGAATCTATAGTTTTTCGATAGCTCTGAAACTGATGCTGTTCATCCCATCCTGGCAAGAGATGTCGCGCACATGATGATTTTCTTCTTGTTTCTCACTGATTGTTAAAACAGCCTTGTTGAAAAAGCGGCAAAGAATCCTAGAATACATGAAAGTACGGCTGGAAAGGATGCCTTATGTCATAGCCAGTACCCGGCCAATTTCTCTAGGTGCGTTTGGGGGGAGAATAAAAATATTATTCACTTCCCTCTTAAATGGCATTGCAATAGATTTTCCTTTTGGATGCTATTCCACAGCATGAGGATAGGACTTGTTTTTTAATGCAATAGGAAATGTTTTGTAATATTAATTTTTTATTTCAGATTCGTGATGGTAACACCAGATATACTCTCAGACACCACTCTCAATAAATCCTCTCTCACTCTGGAAACAAAAGAATGGCAACCCTGAAGGAAAGGTCAGGAACTCATTCATTCCCTTTCTTTCCTCCCACCTTGCTTTTTTCCTGAGACTATCCCTGGGCATATGCGCACTCATGGAAGGACGCAAGTCTGTGCATTCCCCTTTAACAGGACGGGCTTGGTTCTTTTCCCTGGCTCCGTGGGCCCTCAAAGCACACCCAAAAGCTCAAAAGACTCGCATAATTAAAGGGAGTTCCCTTATCTTGCCCATGAGTTCAGTTGTAATGCGCTCTTTAACCAGGAGACAGGATCGCTTCTCGAGGTACTACTTACTGTTCCATGCCTGCCTTTCTGCTCCAGATCTCTAGTTCAACTCTCCTGTAGCAGGCATGGTTCTCATCTCATCTGGGCCAGCTCTGAGGGCAGTGAAGTAACCCTTGGCTTTACTATGACAGGCTTTAGTCTTTCAGAAGCAGAAAGCAGCTCCCCACAGAGGGCCAGCTCTATTAAGCCATGTACTGTAAAACATCGCACAGAGAAATCATCTGCTCTCCAAAGAGTTTGCAACCAAAGTAATGCAGGCTTCTCATCTCCCCGGGAGTAGCTTAAGACCATCTGTGTTGCACTCTGATCCCCAGTCCTTGTCTCTTTCACGGATAGAATGTTTTATTCTCCCCAGCAATGTTTTCCACGTCAAAAAAACAGTGGCAATGCATGCAATGAAGGGTGAAAAGGCCTTTCTGAAGACTCATGACTCCTTTGGGAAGGAAAATATATCATAATTTTCTTTCCTTGCCCTCCTGACTCTGCATCTTCCAGTTTTTGTGTTCTTCTCTTACAGATAACCAGAGGTGATGTCCAATTTGTTTAATTAAATGAAAACTAAACCTGCCACTAAGCAATAGTTACTGACTAAGCAGGAGGGAAATGTTATTTATCACGAGAGCTGTAAGAGAGCCCTCTCTATGTGGCCTCCTCGCTAACAGCAATAAATTAGTTAACCTCACAGTACCCTGATAACTAAATGAGGTTCCAGGCACCTGCTCAAACCACTGTGGTCAGGAGATAATACTTCTGTGTTTTATCTCTGTCTTTCTTTAACTAATACAGGAATTATTTCTGAGATGATCAAAGGGAAATAGTCTGTGTTCCAGGAATATTTTAAATACTCGGTCTTCACTTGAGAAACTCATTGCCTTTTTTCTCTGTAGCTGATTAAGGGGTGTGAGATCTGGGTTTTCTGCTGCAAATCAGCTTTACTAATTTTATTTGCTTGCCGGAACCCATCAGATTGGTTTGGCCTAGGGATCTGAGAGCCATCTTGTGGAAAGCCGCATTTCCTGCCCAAGGTGAGCTCACCTGTAAGGCATCTGCCATCCAAAAAGGGGACTCTGTGGGTGAGGTGGGGGGCGGTGGACCATCTGAGCTGGCATGCACTGCCAGCCGCTGGGACAGGCAGTGCTGTCCGCCTGCTTCTGTTGGCAAAGAAAACAGCTGGGACTCAAAATCAGACCCAGCTCAGCCAGAAGACAGAGCTAGCTTCGTTTTTCTATCACAGCTGCACCTCAGTCCCCAAGATAAAGCTTCTGGGGAAAATGAACCCGAATTCCTGGGTGAAGAATCATTCAGATCACGTTTAATATTCAAGGTCAAGTTCCTACCATTTATTATTTATTGAGCTCTGTGAGCTTGCTCAGCAGCGCACAATACATAAAGACACAGACTCTATCATAATGGATTTGCAATCTAAATTTCACAGTGTAAGATAGATATTGGTACATATTATACCTGGTGGCTAGGTCACAGTCCGGTCTCAGAACAATGCAGAGATTTTTTTAAAAGCTTCTTCCATTAGTAGTCCATTAGAGTGGCATAAACTTTTTAGATTTGAACAATTAATCCCCCTAAAAATATTCAAATGGATACATTGAATATTTTAAATACATTTAGTACATGTGGAAAGTGCTGACCTGACATAACTGCGTATCTGTGTCCTCCTAGCCACAGAGCAGTAAGAGCAGAGAGTCTAAAGAAGTGGTTTCACTTTTTCTGTAGTGGTGCAATCTGTCTAAAACCATTGCCACACGCCATTCCCAGCCCCTGCTTCAGTACAGTGTCAGAGCCAGAGCAAGTGGTTAGGATAAGAGATTGGTGCCACTGGCACAGGGCAAGTAGGCTTTGCGGGGCTCTGTGAGGCCAGCTTTGTGCGCGCTTCACAGACGTGTTTCCAGAAGAAATCTGTGATTTCGCAGGTTAATCACTGCTCTCATGAGGGGACCCCAAATGTAATAACTCCCAGCCCCTCTAAATCTGACCATCTCCATGCAAAGCAATGGAAATATGGCAGTGCTGGGCGGTGAAGGGAGCTGTGCTGGTCTTTCCTGATCTGCTCTCATGGTAGGATGAGGAAGCAAAGAGAAGCTCAGTTTAGCAAAGCAGCTGCCATCAGTTAGTCCAGGAAGCGACGAATGGCAAAAGGTCCTGAAGAGCTGAATTGCAGCCCTCACTGGAGAAACCTGCCATAAGACTTTCTTGAGGAGTATAATGAAGCAACGTAGGTGTGGAAAAGAAATAATCATCTGCAAAATGAGAAAAGAGGGAGAGAATGTTTTTGAAATCACGGTAAAATTGGTAATATGACCAGATGTGGTTTATCTGTATGGGAAGCAGTCAGAATAGCACCTGTCACCATGCAAGGGACTCTTCCTAATGAAGTGTAGTGCATTTGCAGCCTCAGGGAGCTCCCTCATTTATCCTTTCACAGGATGGCAGACACGAGTGCTTTATTGTACTGTTATTTCTCTGGGTAAATAGACTGTTATTTGATTTTTGGTTCTGAGAGCAAGCTTTTGATTTCTTCTTTTGCCATTAGTGTCTGTTAGAGGTGCATGCTTGCAAGGGGTGTGTTTCTGCACTTATTTCTGTGCAAGCTTGTGTCGGAGGGACAGGTATGTGGCCCTGTGCTAGCAAAGCTGTGGTCTGTTTTCCCTTTTTCAAACCCCAGTGCCCTGAAGATTGCCCGTGGAAGCTGTTCCTACTAAGTCAGAACCCAAATCACAATGGGGAAACTTGGCGTTTTCTAATTTGCACTTTGCACTTTTTGAATAGCAGATTACTTCTTAATTTCCCCCAATCCTTCTGCCTGCAGAGCTCCCTTTGTGCTGTTTCAAAAAGCTAACACAATTAGGGACATTGCTGGTAAGCTCACAGAGTAGACGCATGGAGGCTGGGGACAGACTAAGAGCTGAAGGTGCCACTTCTACTCTACAAGAAGCTTGGATATAATTTTTCAGTGCCGGATTTTTTCCAATAAGTTAGCTTCCAAATGACTTTATAGTGGACCATTGAGTACGTACCCTTCATACTTATTTCAAGCTGAGGTATGGGTTTGGTAGGAGCTACGTTTTCTTTTTCTCTCAGAGCCATGTTCTGTTCTCTGTGCTGAGCAATGCTCAGCTGCACACTTGGTACCTGGCAAAGGCAGAAAGGTTTCAGTGAGCCTTGAGTTTATGGTTAAAAACAAGTCTCTTGGAGGCTTTCATAAATATGAGTGACATTTGAGGAGTCCTATAAGTGTCCTGTGGGATACTGCCAGGACATCACACGGAAATTTGGAACTCTTCTACTAAAACTAGGGGAGATCTGGTTACTTTAACACAGCAATAGATGCGTGCAGCTTAATACATAAGATAAATTGGTGAAAACACTGAAACCTAGCTCTGCATTTGGTGGTATTTCTGTTTGAAGCTACATGCCCTCAGCTCTTCTTCTCAGTTATATACCGCATGACAGAAAGACTTTCTATTCTCTAGGGTTTTCTGTGTGTTTGAAGGGCTTTTTTGTGTAGAGAGCAACTCCATGGGGATATTTCCCACCTTGCTAGCAGTGGGAGCTACCACAACTGCTAAGGAACATCTTAGCAGCAGTACTGTTCCCTTGACAACAAATCACTATGATGAGAATTTACTACAATTAAGCTGCTTCAGTAGAAGAAACTTGAAACATTTAAGGAAGAGACAAGAAAGCAGAACACAATTTTGCCTTTTGCGCCTCCCCCGCTGCCTGGAAATGTTTTGCCAATTTTTCTGAAGATGTATCCATCACCAGCTCTGCGGATCTGCTGAATACTTTGTGGGCATAAAAAAAAAAAGACCTCCTGATTCCCATAGGCCCTCCAACCCTTTCTTGTTTCTAATTTCAAAGGCCCTTTTGAGTGGGAAACAAAAGGTTAATTTTCTCCAGCTTGCCCAGGCTGACTTAATGTAACAGAAGGCAGCAAATTGTATTGATTTAGTGACATGCAACTGTCCAGAAAGAGCTATTTATACATTATTCAGGACAAACACTGTCATAATGGACAAACAGCAGCAGCATCTGGGATGTTAATGTCTACAAATAAGATTATTCTTTGAAAGGATTAGGACGAAGCATTTTGTGTAATTAGATTTCTCAGTTTCAGGAATGAATTGCCTTTTAGCAGTAAAAGCTGTCACTGAGGGAGCCATTAGCTCCTTATAACTGAATTAAATGCATAATTAGTGACATGATCGCATTAGGATTTGTTTCATTTTTAACTAATCCGGGGCGCAGGGGGGGTGGTCTTTCCAGGTCGCCATGGCCCACCTCAGCGGGGACCGGCCTCAGCTGGCATGCTGGAGTCGGTAAAAGTCAGGCGCGTGTGAACGGGAGCCGGGGCCTCGCCACGGCGCTCGCGGGGCTATTCATCACTGGGTGGTGGGTGACAGTGACTGATGGGCTCGGCCCGGGCCTGGCACTTCACCAGTGCAAGAATCATACGAGCCAGGGAGCAGAATGACAGCTGGAGCGCCGTGTCAAGTGGTGTAGAGACCAGAGCTATTAATAATCTGTGCCACATGATCTGCGCCGCCAGAAAACAATGATTTAGACATTGGTTAGAATAAAGATTTCACATTTAGTATGGGGGGACTAACCTAGCACCAGAGGAATAAATCGCTATTCAATCAGCATGTATGAAAATAGGGCAATGAATACATTAAGGGTTAGCAAAAAGGAGGGGAGTGCCTAAGCCCCGGTCCAGGATGAATACTGTTAATCAGTATTTCCTCAGGCTTCAGTGAAGCCTGTGAGTGATGGCATTAAGTGGTGCTGGAAGAGCTGCTCTTAAAGCTCTCAGGCCTATTGCTAGTAGAAACAGCAAGGAAATTGTGTAGGTCCCAAAATTTAGTGCCCTGTCCTCCTGGTCGTGATAAGCCCTCACACATGCTACAGCTGTGTCAGATCATACCCTTCCTGTCTCAAAAAGCACAGCAGACGCCTTTTGCCAGGGAAGCCCTTCCTGTACCCATTCTCCTAGAGAAACTGGCTCCTCATGGCTTGCACAGGTGTACTCTTCACTGGGTAAAAAACTGGTGGGATGGCCAGCCCCAAAGAGTTGTGGTGAATGGAGGGAAATCCAGTTGGTGGCCAGTCACAAATGGTGTTCCCCAGGGCTCAGTATTGGAGCCAGTTCACTTTAATATCTTTATCAATGATCTGGAGGAGGGGATCAAGTGCACCCTCAGTAAGATTGCAGGCGACACCAAGTTAGGCGGGAATGTCGATCTGCTTGAGGGTAGGAAGGCTCTACAGAGGGATCTGGACAGGCTGGATTGATGGGCTGAGGCCAGTGGTATGAGGTTTAACAAGGCCAAGTGCCAGGTCCTGCACTTGGGTCACAACAACCCCATGCAGCGCTACAGGCTTGGGGAGGAGTGGCTGGAAAGCTGCCTGGCAGAAAAGGACCTGGGGGTGTTGGTCAACAGCTGGCTGAACATGAGGCAGCAGTGTGCCCAGGTGGCCAAGAAGGCCAACAGCAGCTTGGCCTGTATCAGGAATAATGTGGCCAGCAGGACTTGGGAAGTGATTGTCCCCCTGTATTCAGCACGGATGAGGCCGCACGTCGAATACTGTGTTCAGTTTTGGGCCCTTCACTACAAGAAAGACATTGAGGTGCTGGAGTGTGTCCAGAGAAGGGCAACAAAGCTGATGAGGGGTCTAGAGCACAAGTCTTGTGAGGAGCGCCTGAGGGAACTGGGGTTGTTTAGTCTGGAGAAAAGGAGGCTCAGGGGAGACTGAAAGGAGGTTGTAGAGAGGTGGCGGTTGGTCTCTTCTCCCAAGTAACAAGTGATAAGACGAGAGGAAACAGTTTCAAGTAGCGCCAGGGGAGGTTTGGATTGGATATTAGGAGAAATTTCGTCACTGAAAGGGTTGTCAAACATTGGAACAGGCTGCCCAGGGAAGTGGTGGAATCACCATCCCTGGAGGTATTTAAAAGATGTGTAGATGTGGCACTTAGGTGGTTTGGTGGTGGACTTGGCAGTGCTAGGTTTACAGTGTGACTTGATGATCTTAAAGGTTTTTTCCAACCTAAATGATTCTATGATTCTATGATTCTGTGACCTTCCTGTTACAACTACATCTTTTCCACCCTCTACTATGTCAAAAGGAAAAAAAAATAGTGTGCACCAGCACATGCCAGCCCCAATGACTGTGTGGACCCAGGAGGGTCTGTGGCTCACTCTCCAGAAAAGGTGCACAGAGCAAATTCATCCTTAGCCTCTCCACAGCACGTAGCGTAAGGGTTCTGCTTCAGTGGCTTTCGTAATAGTTCAAACTGTGGTATAAAGCAGAGTTTCTGAATGGCATTTCTGGTAGTTTTGTGCTCAGCTCTGGCTCTCCTCTGCCATTTAAATACCAATAGCGAGGCTGTTTTCCCCATCGTACATTTTAACTGTGCTCTTTGATTTTCACATGCTTCCTCCAAATACTAGGTTTTGGCAGGATAGTTTAGATATTCCTCATTACTTGATGGTCACGTTATGGATAACTTAGATTGACAGAATGGGGATCAGAGCTCAAATTCCTGGAGAAGTTCTGGTGCAGGTACCAGCTGAAACACTGCTGCTCCTTTCAGAGAGATGTGTTTTCACAATTTAACTTTACTTGTATGTGGAGTCATTCTGATTTGGCTCAGCTAATCATCATCTGAATTCCTATGTTACATCAGCCTGGAGAACAGAAGGCTCTGGGGAGACCTTATAGCAGACTTCCAGTAGCTGAAAGGGGCCTACAAGAAAGCTGGAGAGGCACTTTTTACAAGGGCATGTAGTGATAGGACGAGGGGTAATGGCTTCAAACTGGAAGAGGGTGGATTTACATTAGATCTCAGGAAGAAATTTTTCACTCTGAGGGTGGTGATGCACTGGAACAGGTTGCCCAGGGAAGTCACGGAGGCCCCATCCCTGGAAGTGTTCAAAGCCAGGTTGGATGGGGCTTTGAGTAACCTGGTCTAGTGGGAGGTGTCCTTGCCCATGGCAGGGGGGCTGGAACTAGATGACCTTTAAGGTCCCTTCCACCTAAACCATTCTGTGATTGTGTATGTGAGTTGTGTTATCACTGGTAGCTGATAAGGTCTTACTGAGGACCAGGTTTCAGCTACCCCAGGTGCTGACTGCTGCAAATAGATGGTCCCTGCTAAAAAGAATACAGCATCTTATTCCCTTGTATACCTTACCATTTGTCAGGGAATGCAACTTTAGGGGTGTAATGCACATATGAAAATTGGCAGGGTGTAACCAAGAATCAGTCCCACAGTATGAAAACAGGAGGTCAGAGTAAGCCCCAGATTGCAAAGTATTTGTGGAGCAGCAGAGGAATGCTTGGGAAGGCCAGCAGGTGTAGGGACACCTCAGCTGCTCCTGCTCCCCACGTTTGGCTGTCACGAAGGGCCTTTCAGTGTCCCATATGCTTTGACTTCTCCTTCTTTTTTTTCTTTTCTTTTTTTTTTCTGTTTTCTTGCAACAGCTTTCACCAGCCCTGACTCAAACCTTTAAGTGAGTGATAATAACTCATCCTTTGTGGGGTAGTTTTTTGCTGTTTGTGTTTTGTGCAATTATAAATTGTATAATCTGAGCTCTCACAGCCAGAGCTTAATATATTGGACTTTATTGCTTTTTGTTTTATGGAAATAAATTACTGCTCACATTCTGACATTTAAATTAAAGGATCTGCACTAAATCTTGTGTGCCACAATGAGAAATTAAGAGAGCTCTCCTTGCTAAACAAGCAGAGCTGGAAGCCCCAGTTCGTCAAGCACTCTGTCCATTTAAACCAGTTTACAAAGGGGACAACATGTCCAGTCCACTCTGCATTTCAACACCAGTCAGCACTACCCCAGGGAGACTGGGCCCTGGATGTCTAAGGAGATGAGCTTTCCCAGCCCAGAGGAGGTCAGCCGGGAAGGCTTGCTGTGTCTACTGGGATGTGCCACACCAATCTCTGGGGGGCTTGAGTTCCCATTCACTTCTGAACAGGTTCACGAACAGAAATATTTGCATAATTCAATTGCAAAGTGACATGACAGGGGGTCCCTGCTCGGATCTGCAGCTCCTCGTACAAGCCTTGTACAAGCAGAGACCAAAGCAAAATGAAGCTGGTTTAGAAATGGAAAGCTTTTCAGAAATCACAAATTGGGAAGTGGAGAGAGGGCCTTTTGATTTCGAAGGTGTTCCTGTGCCTGGGGTCAGTGATTTCAAGCTTCTCTGTGCTGCGTGAAGGACTGAGATATTCTATTTTGTTCTTCCACGGAAAGCCTGAGGCATTTGCACAGTCCAGCCTCTGCTGTAGTATTTCATTAACTAGAGTATTTAATGAAACTCACAGTAAAACATTGAGGACTGGCAGGACTGCAGTTCCAGTAACATTAAATGCATTAAATGGAACTTTTTTTCTTTTTTTTTCCTTACACATTTTAACCTTATGTATGCTTTATTTTACATCAGCCAGCGCATTTTTTACCTAAACAAGAGCAGCAACATTAGCTAGTTTGCTCGCAAAAGTGGGCTTCACTGGCTATAGGCAAATCCCAGCTGTTGGAGAGAAATCCTGGAAGGCTCTCAGGACCAGCTTTTTCTCTGCACCCACCTGCCCTAGAGCAGCTTTTCTGTGTTAGGTGCCCAAATATTGTGTGAAGTCAACCTAAGCAGGCTGTACATTTCTAAGGCAAAGGTGAATAAAAAATATTTTTTATGCTATTATTAGAAAATCAGATTTCATTGTGGTATCTGTCCTTCCTGGGCTTGAGTCCAAGACTAAATCTGAATGAAACTAAGAGCAAAGCTTTCCCTTTACTTGCTATTCCAAGCAACCTGGAGCAGGTAATGTACATCCCTTATGCATTTGGTGCCTTCAGCACCCCATGACCTGTGTGAGGAAGGGACGAGGGAAGCAGCAGACAGAAATAAGAAGCTGGAAGCGAAGAGACTGGGACTGCAAGAAGGAGCAAGAGAAGGAGATTGGTAGCAGGCCCATGCATGAACTGCTCAAGCACGGGAGTGAGTGGGAGCCTGGACAGGGAGGTGGACAGCGGGTTCCTGGGAGCCACCAAGGAGAAGGGAAAGGGAAAGGGAAAGGGAAAGGGAAAGGGAAAGGGAAAGGGAAAGGGAAAGGGAAAGGGAAAGGGAAAGGGAAAGGGAAAGGGAAAGGGAAAGGGAAAGGAGCAAGGGGAACTGGGCCCTGAGGTGGGATGTAATGCTTCTGATAGAATTGCCCTACAGTAAGTTCAATAGCTGAAGCCAACAAGGAATTGTACTTTGAACATATACAGGGCTAAAACTGGACGATTTCAATACCTGGAAAAAGCAAGCAGAAATACTTCAAACTGATAAAAAAAAATAAAGGGTGAGTATTCTTCACCTGAATCTCCCAGTCCCTGTTTCCCATGTATGAAATGAGTGCACTAAAAATACTGCTTTTCATAAGGACTTCACAGAAGTGAATTCAGTAATGCTTGTGAAGGGCTCAGGTAGTGTTGATGGTTAAAAGTTGTATCAGAATTTGTCTGTGCAACTTCAAAACCAAAATTTCCTCTCTCAGGAAAAACAGACTTTGCAGCGCCTACTTTTGTGTGTGTTATGTAATAAATTGTATTGCAACTTGATATAAAACAAGTGGTGCAATGTCCTTAAAGTTTCATGCCAAGCAACAGCTATAATTTCAGAGTCCCAGGGGAAGACGGACCTTTGGGTTACACACAACAACACAATTAAACATGCCCCAGAGTGTTCCCAGGCACAGAGGCCAGTGGCGAGGAACAGCTTGCAGCTTTGCTTGTAAATCCTCTTAGCTTCCAGGGCAGGGCGAAGCACACACATTGCTTATTGCGAGTGATCCCAGGTATGGACGTGCACCCTCTGGAATTGTGCCTGGGCCGGTTAGTACGGCCCAAAACAGTGTCAGGGAAAGTCATAGTTGTTTGTTGGGGCAGCCAGCTGCATTCTCATGACCAGGACTGTGTCCTCTCACTGCTTAATGCACTCATTTTGATGTAACCTTGATGTCTAATTGTCCCAGGTCCTGGTGGTCTGGCCAGGCAGTCATCCTTTAGCTTCAGTGAAGATGTTACATTTCTTTGGTTGACTCAGTTAGTACAAAGTTATTGTCTGGAAAGTCCTTTCCGTGTGCTTATGTGGCTTCCACTGATGCAAATTAGTGGCACAGTTAGGGCAAAATATGAAACAGCCATTAAAAGTCATACTGGACCTGAGATACAGCATCAAGTAATTACCACAACCAAATGGCTTTGATATACTCTCATAAGCGTATGAGTAGTTTATGTTTACACATTTCAAGTAATGGCACGTAGCTACAAGTACTCAGTTTACCTCCTTGTTTTTACCCCACAGCAAATTCTGACCTCTTGAGACAGTTTGATCTCCTTCTCCTTCCTAAGTGGGAAAGAAAAACCCAATATGTCTTAATAGTGAATACCGGTGACTGGGAAAAAAAGTGTGCCTGGAACAAAACCTTTTCCTCCTCAGCCATTCTTGTACAGCAGTCTGAAGAAGTCCTTGCTGAACTGCCTGACTCTCCTGCCCCGTCTGCCCTGGCTGCTTAAGCGCTCCCTTGGTCCTCTGCAGCCCATCAAACCTGGCAGCGGTACTGCCTTAGCCGCTGGAGGGCATCAGAAAGAAACACAACATCCAAGCAGGTCCAGGAGTGACTCCGGGCTGCCTGTGCCTGTGCGGGGCCAAAGGCCGGCTCTGCGGGGTGCGGTGGGGGCCTGCGGGAGGGCTGGGTCCGTGCCACCCTACAGCTGCCCGAGCGGGAAACGGGGCGTTTTCTCATATCCCTCTAAGTGCATTAACATCTCATGGAGGGTTACAAATTTCAAATCAAATTCACAACATAAATGGATTTTAGGGAGGTAATTCTCTTGTTTCCAAACAGAAAACACAGGAAAAAGTTATAAGAATTTGGGATTACTTTCAAATGTTAATATACTCAACAGTAATAATGTTTAAAATCTCAGTTATAAAGTGAAAACAGAATCAAAAAGGCAGTGTGTTTCCTCTCCAACCATATATGTTTTTGAACACTTAGAAAAAGCTTTTGTTATGAGTTTCTCCTTCAACCACATTTGTAGATTGAAGCAAATTTCTACGGCTGTGAAACCTAGGCAAGGGACATGCTGACCTTAGAGCGTGCTCCCCTCCTCGAGGGTGATTCCCTGAGCTCTGGCTGGCTGGGGCAGCCCCAGAGCACTGCCATCCCACCAGCTGCAAGAGCTAACAGTCGACAGCAAGAGCACAGCCCTTGGGTCTGGCATCCCGGCGGTCAGCCAGCCAGCCCACCTCCCCGAGCAGCGGTGGCCACAGCCAGCCCAGCATCCAGGGCTTGGGGTGCACCCGGGGCCTCCACAACAGCGCAAAGCTAAGGGACCGAGAGTGGCATTAGGGTTCAGTGGTGATAATCCCGTGTCCCTGCGGAGAAAGGAGGAGGGCAGAGGGAGGGGTTGGGGACTGCGTGGCTTTCTCATACCAGGATACAATATGTTTTCTCTTTCTGAGACCGCAGGAGATACATTTATTTTTGGGGGGAATAAGAAGTCTAGTTTTAGTAATTGATGCTGTGTTGAAAGAATAGAAAGTTGAAGCATGCTACAACTTTTCTGCAGAGCAAGTGATCTAGATCTAATCCCCTCTGTTTCAGCTGAAAAAACCCACTTACGTATCCGAACATAAGAGTAAATTAGCATGTGCCTATGAATACTAATGCCGCATAAACTCTACTTTAAGCCTCTAAAAATGAATAGTAGCAAGATAACTGAATGGGAAGAGGCAAATTCAGAAAGAGCATTAGCATTGTCCTCAGGCGCTTTGAAGAAAAATGTTTAACTTTGTATTAAAAATATTAAAATAAGAGGCTTTGCAAGTTGGAAAGTAACTAGAAAAACCTTTGTGTCTTGGTTGCTAGTTCAAGACCCAAGTTTTTTTATGCCAGAAAATAGATACCAAAGATGCAATTGCATGTACAACTGTGTATGGAGGTTAATATTTTATGCTGTTTAACCCAATCCAGCCAGAGAATTGTTTGGCTTTTTTTAAAAGAAAAGTAGAAAGGGGGAGAGGAATCTTTCAATATAGTGAGTACTGCTTTCACTTTTTTTTGCAGATCTCTTGTGGGTGGGCTCAGTAGCCATGCAGCGATCCAGTACATATAGGAAACAAGCTTTCGCCTCCCTCTTTTCAAAACACATCTGAAGGTGGAGGAGAGACTGTGAGAGGCACCTAGGGCAGAAAGGCACTGATTTAGTCATGGAACCATGGTGCTGCCTCCAGCCCCTAAAAGTAATGATCCCTGTTTATCCTCTGGAGGGTGGCTTAGATAGAATTAGGGCAATTTTTTGTTCCCAATGTGAATCATGACTAAAGAGAAGTTTCAGAGCAAATAAGGAGGTAAAACAGCATAGGAAATGCCACTGTCTCACACTCCTGAGAGGAAGAATAACTAGAAATACCTCGATTGGGATGGAAGTCTTGTTGGGTATATAAAATCCATACTCTTACCAAGACTAACTGCCCTTGCATTGTAAGTAGAGAAAGGATATGGAGGGCAAGAGGGGAATGGGAACACAGAGAAGTGATATCCCTTGTCTGAAGTCACCTTGCAAGTCAATAGCACAGGTAGGAATTAAAGATGGATGTTTTATTTGATGGCTGCGTGCCTGCCTTGCATGGCACTGCGACCCCACTGGTACACATGGCACTGCAACAGCACTGGGTACAGCACAGCACGGGCCGGGAGTTGAGTCTGTCCAGAACATAGCTGCACTGCTTAAAGACTGAGTGAGACTATGTCCAACCCACATGGGTGTCACTTCATCCTTCCCTTGAGTTGTTTGAGATCCAGGGTTGTCATGATTGCCGTGATCCAGCACGAGGGGAGGTGACACTCCTGTTGCCACTCAGGCATGATGCTGTGTGTATTTTCCTTCCTGTGTGTATTTTCCTTCCCTTCCCTTCTCCCCACGCTTTGTGTTCCTTGCACAATTGCCACGCAAGAAAATTCTCTCTTCTTAGGTGCTGGCGAATATATCACCGAACACTTTAGAGTTCGACGAAGAGGGCGGTTTGTTCTGTGAAAGACTGGGGGCTGGCATTATGAGAAGATGCTTATGGGCAGGGAGAAAGGCACGTCGGCTGTGCAAGTAGCCAGCTTGCTGTGCTGCCTGCCCACACCAGGTACAGGTCAGGATTTTGCCATTAGTGCCATTTCTCACAGTGCGAGGCGAAGCTGTGCCCACTGCCACTTGCTGGCTGGCTCAGGGCTGTAACCCTGCCGGAGCAGCATCCTCTGGCACCAGCCTTCTTGCAACATTTACTTTCTTACCTAGTCTGGAACCAAGTTATCTTGTGAGCGAGTGAGGCTTTCACCTCCTCTGGGATGGTACCACCACCACCACCCCTCCACTTACACGCTGGGGTCCCCTGATCCTGTACGTGGCATTTGGTGTCTGTGTGCTTATGTAACTGAGGAAAAATCAACCCCACCAGTCCTTTTAGCTGGATGTCATCGTTAACCAGGGAGAACGGCAGCATCTCTGTTACTGCAGAGGAGAATTGCACATCGCTGAGGTCAGGAGCCGTGTGAGTCGAATTTCAATGATCTCTAGTAAACGCCGAAATAGATGAAGAAGCCCATTCAGAAAACTGTAGTGTAAACAGCTGGGTTTTCAAATGTATTGTAGGAAAGGAGGAAAAGAACAAACGTGTGTAGGAGCACAGAGTTGTGACATTGCAAGCTGCAACATTTTGTGCTCTGTCGGTACCTGTGACGTGAAGCAGCCTTACTGGCAGGGTTTATTACTGGGGCCTGATTGCCCAGACTGAGAAAATCTGTCCTTAGAAGGAAAGGAGAAAAGAGGTCTTTTTTTTCCTCTCCTTCCCGAAGGCTTCACAAACAAGTCTAACAAGATCAGTCCCCCGCCAGTAAAACCAGTCCTTGTCCACACGCCGGCTTGCCTGTCTTAAACCGCCCCTGAGACACTTAACCTGCTGGATTGCCTTTCTGCAGACACCTGCCTGAGCAGCAGACTAAACAAACAGGGATTCTCAACTGCACAAAACTTGGCCCCTTTCAGCAAGGCTCCCATCTGTTAAAAAGCCATTGTCTGAGCAAGTGTTCAGCTAGCTGGGGAGGCAACACTCTTGCATATTGAGCTGCCTCCGTCCCCCATAAAAGTCCTCTTTAGCATTTTCTTTTCTCCCCTGTTTCCATCGCCTGATTTATTCATTGGTTTCACCTCTTCTCCCCTCCCCCTGTGGTTCATAAGGAGGGCCTCGTTGTCTTCTGTACCTCGGGGGTCATGTCTTTTCAGTCACTGGGACAATACCCGCTGCTGGCATCTGCTTCCAGATCCAATCAGCCATATTGTGATCACATCCTGCCAGAGAATTGTTCCTTCTTTTGCTCGGCTTTGTTGCCAATTTCATGCCATGTATTGCTCCATGTTTTGTGCTTCATGAAGCTGTCACTGGCATAAAAGTGGCCTGACCAGGGTCGTAGTAAAAGGGGTGGGAATGAAACATCCACCAAAATGTTGAGCGGGCCACCCACCGGCCACACGCACGCACGCACACACACGCAGGGAGGCATGCAGGCATGCAGACATACAGAAACACACACGGCATCCCATAGTGCTTAATTGGCATCCCGCTGAGCTGCTTTATACTGTGTTAAAGGAGCAAAAACTTTGACGGGGAGCTGTGGCATTTGTTTCCCCTAGTAAAGATCAACAGCACACCATTTTCTTGACGTTTCTGGAAGATCTTGACTGCCTTATATCAGATAAGCTTTACTTAGCCCTGAGCGTGAAAGATGGAACTGGTTACTCAGACAATTGAAATTAAGTCTGAGTTGCTAGTGGGTGTCAGAGGGGAAAAAATACCCATTAAAAAGAAATCTCATGGTCAAATTGCATCAGTGACACCTGTCACTCCGGCCTCTTGGTTCCCATTCTGAAATCCCTTCTAGAAGTTACCCCAAGGTCTGCTGTGAATCGTGACCATCCTCTTTGGTCTGGACTTGGGTGTAGTTTACTGGAAACTGAGCTTTATGCTGCTTTTAATGTCCGTGAGGCAGGGGCACAAGCCCAAATCACTGAGCAGAAATTGTCCACCTCTATGAAAAGAGAAATATGCTTGCCTGATGGCAGAGAATTTGGCCCAATATTCCCTATAGCAGAATTATTGCTTTCCTTGCAAAATACCTTGAAGTTATTTCAGGAGGAGTGAAACAGGAGTCAATTATATGTTTCTTTAGACATAAGAAAATGGAGAGCAGAAAGCTCTCTGTTTTGTTCTTGGGTTTGATTTTTTTTTTTCCAAGTTCATTTGTTGTGGGTGTTTTTTGTGATGTGACAAACTCGTCTGATGCTCTCCTGTGTCCCCTCCAGCCTCCATTTGCTGAGCATTGGGAAGGTTTCTCATGGTTTATTTCCTGTCTGTCAGAGCAGCCAGTAAACCTTGGGGAAAAGCCTCGTCCCTTCCAGAATACAAAGTAAGTCCAAGAAGGGTCAGGAGACTTCTCGCCTCTCCTTCTGAGGGGAGCCAGTTCCCTGTTTCCTTTCTTTTGGTTCGCTGCTGTCACTTGCATTCACACTGGGTACCACCTTCCCATGCTAATAACCCAATGGCAATCAATAGAGCTGTTCATGGAAGGCAGAGAAAGGAGAGGGATACACTCACCCCCCTCTCGCTTTATGCCATGGTGCTTGACAAGCGGGTTGGGGAGCAGGGACAGACCCATGCTTCGCAGAAGGGGACACCAGGCAGCTCCCTGCACGGAGCCGGTGTGAACTCCTCTCTGCGTGCCCAAAACTTAGTCCTTCTCTGAGAGTCTGGTTCTCTTGGCCCACTTTATACAGGCAGTAATTCCACCGAGGGCACCCCCCATTCTCAGAGGAGGAGGAACACTTCGTGTGAAGATTTTGTAGACTCTGTGATCCTAATCCTCTGCCACGGAAGTCAAGGGACAATTAGGTACAAGGTGCAACAGCAGGAAGATTATGCCCCATGAGTCTTTCCTCTGGAAGTGGGGCTCCTGAGGTAAAACCCTGGCATTTTTGAAAATGCAACAAGAACTTCAACATCTTGGGGCCCTCGCCCCCAAGCTTCCCACCTGAAGGAGGCCTGCAAGGACAGAGTGTGTGAGAGAGGAGAGGGAGAGAAGATTGAGAGGAGAGGACCCAACACCCTCTCGACGCACTTGGAGGAGCTGGCTTCATGATTCTCATTACCTCTCTGGAAAGTTTCCTGGCAGAGCGCACGATTCCTACAGCAACTTGTGGTCCTCACCATGCACTCAAATTTCTTCTGCAGTCCCCAGGTTTTATTTAAATTTAAAACTGACATTGACCGCGCAGTGAGAGACGCAGGAGAGAGTAGGAGGGCAAGAGACAGCTTTGTGAGAGTGTGTGTGTGGTGTGTGCATGCGTGCGTGTGTTAAACAATTTCATGGACATCTGTCATGCACAGTTAACTTTGCATTGCTGCATTTTAAGTTGTAGGCCTAGGCTTGGCCGTCAGTGATAAAGTAGCTGGCAGTTTTCAAAAAGCCGCTAGATAACAGAGCATGAATCATAAAACACACTACTGTGTAGCAATATCCAAGTTCATTCAATGCAATGAAACCATGCAGAGGACCTTTATTCCCAGCTAATTATGTGGAAACGACTAAGACAATAAAGCATCTGGTGGTCTTTCTTCCCCATTTCAATTTTTCTCAATATTGTGACAGGGGAAAGCATTGTGCCTTTCCCAGGGTAGTTGCTGTGAAGAGGAGTAAAAGCAAGGGTCAGGGAAGAGCAAATAGATGAATTTATAACTTTCTTTTTATTTATTCCTTTCCCATTGTTTCTCTGGAGACTCTTCCTTCAGGCCTGTATTTTCAAACCACTATTCTCACTACAGTCTGCCTGAATACTTTTTTTTTTAATACCACCCAAACTGCCAGGCCCCTCTGTGTTCTCCTTTTTTTTTTTTCTCTTCTCTTCTCCAGATGCATCCAAGAGTTGAAATCCAAGTCTGAGATCTCCACTGAAAGCCTAGGTATTTAAAAAAAAAAAAAAAAAGTAGAAGCCTAGAAATAAGTAGTGTTGCACTGAACAGGGAGAGAAAAGGTTTGGTTTGTAGAGAGTTTCCACTTGGTTTGGGGGTTTCTTGTAACAAAGGCTCCACGACTCTGTCAGGCTCATTTTCTGTATATGAAATGTAGATAAATTTGTTAATTCAACAGTGAACACTCAGCAACCTTAAAATAACCTCATAGCAAATGATTTCTGCATCGCAGATTATTTCTAGGCCATCGAATGACAACACCCTTTAAACTATTTCTCCCTTGGCTCTCAGGCTACAGTTCTCAAGAGAGTATTTTAAAAACCTCTCCTAATTCTTTATTTCAGAACAAAGTGCACAAACTTGATTTTCACCGGAACACCCTCCTTGATCAAATTATAGAATATTTTTTTCCTTTCTCGCCTAAGGCTATGAGGACAAAAGGGAACAAACGAACCAGGTTCAGAGTGTGCTAAGCAGTGGAAAGAGGTTGGGGGGGTGGGGTGTGTAGATTTTGGGAAAAGAATAAAAGAATGATTTCCCTAGTTGCTAATGAAGTGTCTGGCTAAAAGAAATACCTGGTAAGTGTTAAAATAGGTTTTGTTTGGTTTGAATGCTGGTAATTACTGGCCTCCTGTGACAAAAGCTGCAGGAAGAGTCTGACTCGAATCTTTGCTCTGCTAAGACTTCACCTGCCTTTGCCAGACATGGTGAGGCTACCTGGAGCTCCCTACATATGGACTGCCTGGTCTAAAATGCTCAGTAAATGCTGGCAAGCAGGTGCTCCAGGAGGCAGCTTGTCCCATATCAATATAAGTCTTTCAAACAGGTGAAGAGTGAAGAAGCCTGAAAAGTCAGCTTAGACTCATCTTTTTTTTTTTTTTTTTTTGCATTGCAGTACTGTAGAGAAGCGACAACCCAGCATTAAACAAGTGTAAAGCAAAGAAATAATGAAATCGGAAAGAGAGAAAGGTAAACTGTTTCCCAAACTGGTTAATACCTGGGATCTTTCTTCAAGAGTAAATATTTGTGTTTTGAGACTGTAGCGTCTGTTTTGGGCATTCTCAGCTGCCACCATAGTATTTGGGGACTGTGCAACAATCAGCAGTTTAGCCTTAAAATAACACACAGAAGTATTTTTCATCCTCATGCTTTAAGTAGTTGCAATTTGTACAGCACAGAATGAGGCTCAACTTCACTGTGAGGAAATCAACACTCGGGAAGGAGTTGTGCTAGCAGAGACCAAAGATACCACAAGATTCAGACGTGAGAATATTTGGGCTAAGAAGATTTGCATGTACCATGGATTTCAGGGAAGTAGAGGTGAAAGTGTCAAAGAGGAACTCCTGATAGACTAAGTGCATGGCAATGTGTGGAGTACGTAGGAGGAAGCGGGCATGAGTAAGAGGAAGTGTATCTGATGGGTGCAGCTCAAGGCTGAATTTCACGCACTGCCACGGTAAGGAAAAATTCCCATGGTGGTAGTGTATGCTTAACTTCTGAAAGGACCTTATTACATCAAAACTCATACCTCTGGGACATATTTTAAGCAGTATCTAAATTTTTAATAGGAACCTTGAGTCAGGGAAGGCCTGCAGTTTAGCTAAAATTGCCAATTAATTGAGCACCACACTCAAATTTCTGCCACTTAATCCTCTGCGTCAAGTGTTGGTCAAATCACTCTGTCCTTTCCTACTTTTTAAGTTTCCAGTAAATGAAACAATAATTATGGCCCCAGCTTTGACATCTAACAGTGAATGTTATCATTAATTTGCTTCTAATATTTCAGTTGCTTTGTTCAGTGAAAGAGTTTGTGATTGACAACTATGCAGTCCTGTTACTAGCCTGGCTCTCCTTCACACATAGTACCCAACGGAAACAAGACTTGAAACATGAAGCAGAGAGAAACATAAAAAATAAAGAGCAGAAGCAGGAGGAAATATGCAGAAATAATCAGGCAAAGTCCAGCTCTGCAGGCAAATCAGGCTTCTTTTCTTCCTCTCAGAAATCCACATAAATATCAACCATTTCATCCGCTCCCCTTAGCTCTTCAGAGTGAGACTAGCGGACTTTCGATAAGGCCACAGGTTCACGTGACATCTGTCTTTTATTTGTTAGTGAGGGCAAGCGCTTGTACAGGAATAAACTTCTGTAGTTTACCAAAAGGCAAAAATCGAATATGCTGTCTTCAATAAAATATTCAGTATTGCCATTCACCGTAAGGTTTACAGGCACCTGAAGGTGTGGTGAATGTTTTACAGCCTTGAGCGCATGTAAAGCTGTACAAACCGTAATCTGGAATTGTCTGAGAACAGAGAGTTGGAAAAAGGAAAAAAAAAAGTAAATTTGTTGAGAGCTGAGCATATGCAGATAAGAATGGAAAAGAAGGAAAAGGAAAATAGCTACCTACACAAATATTCAATTTTAAATTGGAATATTAATATCCTGAAATTGCTAGAATTTCTCAGCTCAGTGCAGCATGGTGGAATGTGCAAATCTGAAAAGGTCATATTTCCCAGTTGTGCTGTGGAAAAATATTCACAAATATCTACGTTACGTTACAGGAATTTCAGCATTTCAAGAGCGTGCAACAGATGCGTGCTCAGAAATGTCAGTGTGTGCTCAGAAATGTTTTTCTGACATGCTAGAATTAGGAATAGTGTATCAGGAGGCTGTGACTGCACGAGACAATTGTGCACTGAAAAATGCAGGTGCACCAGGTTTTGTACGGTTTCAGCAGCATGCCGAGTGGGAGTGCATTTCTGCTAACAAACCCGTTACAGCCTCCCTTGAGAACTGAATCCTAAATGTGTTTCTGTTTCTGCTCTTATCCTCCCACCGCCCTCTCTGAACAGTTAAAGGATTCAATTCATTCATCCTCTTCCTTTGTCTCCCGATGCACATCCTTCCCAGTGAGCAATTACTGTTTGTTACTATATAATTTTTTGTCACGCGGATTGTTATCCTAATTACAGTCCCTGCCTGGGAGACTCGGGTGTAAGAATCATTTTGTTTGCTGGAGTTATCCTCAGGTGATTGTTTCAGTGCAATGTATTTATAAGGCTTTTTGAAGCTGCACCAAAGGGAAATGAAAACTCCCCAAACCTGAGCCAAATGACATTATCTTCTTTCAGTGGGCTGAAGAAGGCAGGTTAGTCTTAATTATTTATGACCGAATGTGTAGAATACCTCTCTGGTGATTATACATGTCTCATTTCCACAGGCAACCCAGTGACAGGCAGTATCACGTGGAGTCTCATTTACAGTTACATGGCACTATATTCACTTACACCATGTTACGTGGCAAAGATTCACAGTAGAGTTAACTCCTCCATAACACTGGGCAAATAAATAGCAAAAGAGTGGTGGGAAACCTGATGAACGTCCACACCTTTTGACATAAAACAGGCTGAGATTTCCTGCAGATAGGGTGGTCCCACTCTCACTAGCACTTGCTTTCTCTTGTGTTGCCACTGTGTTGGAGCAATATTCAGGACAGCCGATATGCCAAGTGTCTGCTTCAAAGCTCATTGCAGCCCCTGGAAAGCCTCCAGACCAAAACTACTTTGCCTTCCATTTTGCTGCTTACCTTTTTGAATTGAAAGGTAACAGACCTGGTGTCTTTTGTAGAGGTAGAAAGGGCCATATGACAAAACTATTACTCTTAATCAGTGAAACATGTACAACAACATGACCCATCATGGAACCACAGAGAAGGTACGCTAATAATGCAAGTGCCTCCTGCCTGAGGTGAAGGTGCCATGAATGACTGCAGAACAAGCGCAGAGCGCACAGCACGGCAGACCCAGCCAGAGTAATAGTCCCTGCCTAGGCTGCACATGGCAGTACCGTGCAGAGAGCTGATCTGCTCTCCAAGTGAGGTCTTCATCCATTGGTTTTAAAGAACCAACTCAGAAGACAAGTCTTCCATAAATTCAGTGGGAAAAGAAGGGGATCTTCCAGGGGCAACTGAGAGCCCGAGAATTTAGGTATTGACCATCACTTCCAAGCATACAGTATTAAGATGCTGATAAGACGGGTTACTTAGCATATGCCAAGCTCTGACCTTTGCCACTATTTTACTTCCAGTTTCCAGGCTAGAGTTCTTTACAGAGCTGGTTTGGGTGTCAATAAAATATGGTAAATGCTATCAGTGCACTTTCCATCTACCTCCTGATTGGGAAATGCTTGAATTATGCCCGATGTTATGGAGTCTACAAATGTTCAATTTTATTGATCACTTTGAATTTGGCACCATGCACAGCTTGAGTAGCCTTCCGGTAATCTGCGGAAACCCACCTTTTTCCGGAGGCCACTGAAACAGGACTGTCAGATTACTGAAATCGTGTTTCAAGTATTTTGTTAACCTCAGGTTATAAGCTAAACTTGTAGAAGGGGTTTCAGATCTGCAAAGTTTATAACGGCACTACCAGAGGTCAGGTTCTCCTGTGGTGCTACAGACAATGGGGAGTGGGCATTTTTAAAAGCAAAGTATTTTTCAAGTAAATTTCTCTAATTGATTATTTTGGACAGCTTACATACTTAGTCCTTCCAGATGTTTGCCAAAAGGAAACTAAGGTATCTGAAATGTCTTGTTCCTGGTCCTCTGGTATATAAGCATATTTTCGTAAAAAAATAAGGTTAAGCTGATGTAAACTGGAGATAGTGTTTTTGAGACAGAGGAATTAGAACTGTAAGAGGATCTTACGCCTTCAGAAGGCTTCCTGGTATGCTGGAAAGGCACTCTTATGTTAGTATAACATCCAGGTGCTTTGTAAATGCACTGTGGAAAATAGCATCGTGAATTATTAGGTGTTTGAAGTTATTTGATGGAGATTTCTGTTGACTTTTTTTAAGGCTACAAAACTCTGGTAGTTCCTCTTCCTTTTGGGGGACTTCTGTTGAAGTTCCTATGCAAAACTAGCTGTAGGGGTTTTGAAGGAAGCTTGCTATCGTCTCAGCAGACAGGCTGCTGGCATGGATGAATTAGCACAGCTGCCGTCTGCAATGTGATCTAGTTCACATGGCCATCAAAAAAGAACAGTTTCAGTTTGTTAACATATTACGTGAACAAGTGACTAAAAAGGCATAATGATGTTTAAACAGTGAACAGTTTCCCAGATTCTGACTTTTTAGAAGCAATTCATTATTTTCATTATTGCTTTTGTATTCTCGCTCTGTGTTAACTTGCTTGATTCCACCTTAATGGTTTGTTTTTATCTAGGCTTCAACAACTCTGCTGGATGCTACTCTTCTGTTTAGAAATGGGATTCCGTACTACATCAATCCTGTGATCCTGCTGCTCATGTGCTACTTGTGAGTGGAGACACAAACATGCTTTCAATCCAGCATTTTATTTACAAGGAAATTGGGCCAAATTCCTCTGCTGAAAAAAGCCCTCTAAACTCTTTAGGGATAAAAGAGTGAAAAAAGGCTCCATGTTTTTTACATGGTTGTACCTTTTGCTCACACTTTTGGAAAAAAAGCAATCCCTGTCTCATGAAATCAAAGCGAGGAGAAAAAAGAAACCACTCTAGTATCTTTGCTTTCCAGCAATGAGAAATCTCCATCTTCATCCACAGGCAGCACATTGTATGCACAGATGGATGGCGGCATGGCCCAATAGCATGGTCCTTTGTAAAGCAAAAACTCTGCCAACTCCTGGGCCAAAAATCCCCCACGAGTACCCAACAAGGCAAATTTCCAATGGCAAGCCATAAGAACACAGGCAACAAAGACCTTGGCAGGGCCGGCTACTAGCCGCTCCTCATGGCTCTTCAGGGCTGCTCAGTTTGCCAGTATGGTGCCAGCAGGCACAATTGATGCCATACAGATCTGTGCTGGTGGATGCTGGCAGACTCTAAGCACTCACCCACGCCATGCAAACAGCAGTCTGCCTCCGAGTCACAGAATAGCAGTGACAGTGACAATGGCAGTGATGTTTAGCCCTGCTTTTCGTCCCAGCTATGAGAAATGAGGAGCTGAGGCAAGTACGTCTGCTGCTGCTGCCCACAGCTCTGGCTGCTCCAGAGATCAGGCAGGAGTATTTTTATGGGGTGACTGAGAAGGGTTCATTTGCAGTGCTGTCAAGCAAGGCAGTTCAAACCCAGATACTCCCTTCCAGTACCCAGAGAGGAACGATGGCTGGGGATAGCGAAGCAGAACCACCCTAAGAAAGAAGGTAACCGCAGCACCAGGTCTCAGTTTCATTTAGATTATCCACATCCACGGTGTCCATGTCACATGTCCTCTGGAATCAAAGCCAAGTACTTTTGCTTCATGTTGTTACCTGGTGTGAACCCTCTTGTATTATTAACGCAGCAGAAACAACACCAATGTCAACAAACCAGGGCAGGGTTCAAATGACCCTTGCTCTAATAAACTCCTGGAAACAAGAACCAATTCCTCCATTCTGATTTACAAAAGCAACACCAGAAACACACAAACCAAATCCTGATCTGAGGAAGCATTTAAACATAGGGTCTTGTCTGTAGGGGTAGACCTGTGTCGGCCAAGTCTGGAAACCCAGATATCCCCGGCCAGTGTAAGCAACACCCCCTCGAAGCAGGCTCACAGCAGCGTTGGGTTTTGCCTGGTCTCCTAGAAATTCCTCCCACCCTTCCCTGTACAGTCTCTTCCACAAAAGTGCTACTTTGGCTTGCAAGTGAAATTTGGGACAGCAAAAATGGCACAGGCACTCATCAGAGGAGACCTGACAGACCCTCACCTGGGCTGGCATGTCCCACTTCATGGTTAGCAGTGCCCAACCAATGCTGCTGCACCAGAGGACGAGGACACAAGCCACAGCTTTGCCTTGCGCCAGGGGCCAGCCCCCATCTCCCCTGGTCACAGCTGGGGGTTGTTGCTGTCTCACCAGCTCATCACAGGCACCTGGCATGCCCTGACGGAGGGTGCTTGGCTGGAGCTGGTCCTGGAGATTATTTCACCAGTGCTCCAGAAGCAGGAGGAGTTTTGTTGGTAAGGTGAGGGGGTCTGACCTGTCTGCAAGAGGACTTGGGCTTCTGGCAGGCTGTGGAGTCCCCTTGGTGAGATGTGTCTGTGTCCAGGCTTCCTTTATTCCCCAGCAGGACAATGAACTGTAAGTGGGGGTGGTGAGTAAGCGGGGTGGTGAAATCAGGTGACAGAGACATCCATAGACCATGTTGGCACAGCTTTGCTCTGGCATGGCTGATGTGCAAGTATGGCTTGCCTAAGTGTATGCTGTGTTGCTTCCGCATCATTCTGAACCCAGTTGGGTTTGCTTTGTACTTTTGGGGTGGCTTGTCTACCCTGAGCAGCACGGCCTCCTTTCCAGTGTTTCTGGGTGGCAGTCAGAGTTGCTGCTGATCAAGAGTTTGGGGAGAAGTGGGGTGGAAGAGGCTCTAGATGTGTGACCCTAACCCTGTACCCTGGCAGACAGGGCCTGGTGTGGAGGTTGATCAGGGTCTCCTGTAGGGTGTTTGGGGCTGCAGAGGCCCCTGTTCCGCCTGGCCCTGCTCCCTCCAGAGAGCTTTGGGGCTGTGGCCATCCTGTGCTTCACAACAGCTGCTTGCGTTGCTTCTGCCTTGAGTCAAGGGGATAATCCAAAGTGAAACATCACAACATGGCAGTTGGAGGGGAGATGACTGTATATTGGAGAGAAAAGCATCTGGGAGAGGGTGTATAATTTGGTGGGAAAGTTTTCAGTCTGTAAAGTTAATATATTTGTTCATGTTGCTATTGCTGCTAAAATGTACCTCCCCAAAGTATCTCAGCTGACATAACAGTCTTTGTGTAATTGTGAGGCATTGCTCTCGCATTTCTCTCATGTCTTCATTCTCTGCTGCTTAACCTCTTCACCCTCGCCCTCATCCTCGCCTTCTTCAGGCTCGCCTCCTGCTGCGTTGCTGCTAGAAATCATCCTGCTCTCACTCTGTCAGCTACTTACTTATTTCTAAATCACTTCCTTTATTTTACTTCTCAGATTCCTCCACTTGTACAGTAATATATCTGTCTGTGTGTCCTCTTTTGTTACGTTTTCCCTCCTGCTGGTTCTCTGACAATATTTCTGTCAGAGGCTCACTGATTATTTTATGGCGCATTCTGTGTTATCTCCTATAACAGATTTTGCATGGTCCTTTTCCGTTGTATACACGTCGTCTTTGCTGCCCTGCTCCTCTGTCACATTTTGCAGTCTTGATAAGGCTTTCAAAGAACAGCCCTCAATTTGAAGAAAACTTTCACATGAGCCTTCTCTTTGAAACTGTTTTATATTAAACTGCTTCACACATCTGTTAAGGAGGTATTTAAGTATTTGATTCTTGCTGACCTGCAGTCCAGCACAGACGCTGCTCCTAACTCCTATTTGCTTGGTGGCTGTTTCTGCGTTACTAGTCCTGTGGCTGCACTGGCATTGAGAGCATGGATGGTGAGGACACCAGGAATGCTAGGAGGGATGAGGCTAGCTGATGTGGCACAGTACTGAAAGCACTCGCTGCTAGTGTTGCGAGATTTAGGAAGATCACATCCATGGTGTGTCCTCTATTAGAAATGTAAAGAAAAATAACATGTGACTCGCCAAACCTTCCTCCAGAGTTATTTTCTCTGCTCAATGTGATGACAGAGATGCAAGTTGGAGCCCCTGTGTCCTGTTGGTGCCTCAGTGTGGGAGACGCTTCAGCATGAGCTGGCTTGCCTGCAGCAGTGGGAGAAGGGAGGGAGATGTTCCCAGAGGCTTGGACCTCAGGGAAGTCCCCATGCCGCTGAACTGAGCACACAAGGTTGAGGTGAGGCATGGGAAGTTGCTAGCTCCCTCAGATGAGAGCTGGTTTCAAGGACTGCCTGATGAGCTGCTGAGGGGAGGCATGCCCTGCTAGCATCTCACAGCCGACTCCAGTTGGCACTTCATCTCTTCATTCCTATCTTGGCTTAGAGGAGAAGGCTCAGACGGAGATTTGAGTTCTCTGCCACTCAGAGGTACAGCAGGACAGGAGTGTAGCAGCTGAAAATTGCAGGCACGCATGTACTGAATTGATATTTAAACACTGGAACCTGACCTCTTCTCCTTTTTCTGAGTGGTGTCTGGATGAGCCGTGCTTTGGTAGTACGTGGAGTCTGGTTGTGTTAAACAATAGGAAAACCTGCCGTGAGAGGCAGTCTCTAGCCCCAGAAACTGAGGTCTGGGTCTGTGCATGTGTTTGCATGCCCTTGAGGTCGCAGGACCCTAGCTAGAGAGGGCTGTTTTCAACCATTTCGAGGGTGCAAGTGTACGGCTTGGAATGTGTGAAAGTACAGGGCTGGATACGGGCTCCATGCAGGTTTGTGCAGGATGCGGCCTGAAACACAGCTGGCCCCCGAGACCGGAGCTTCCCATCCGTGGGAGGTGCCCACCGCTCGACCCTCTGGGCCCGGGGGCTGCTGCCCCCTCTCGTTTCCCGACCCTGTTCTCTCGGACTCGGTGTCTGGTTTTGGGGCAGGAAGGGAGGCTGGCCGGGGCGGGGAAGGAAGCTGAGAAATGAAATGAGGCGCGAAGGCTGCACCGAGAGTCTTTTATCAGGTACATCTTCGTTTTTCGAGTGCCTATCATATCACGCAAACTGCTCTTGAAGAGCCCTCCATTTACCCTCTCCCCTAATTAAATGTGCACTTCATTAATGTAAATTGGGGGTTTAATGCTCTTGTTGAAATTCTGAAGAAAGTGCTATGGCCTTGCGAAATGCTTAAGCATCATTGCAAATTAGATTAGGGACCAAGAAAGGCAGTAAAATTAGAATGATAATGGTTGATGTGGCTTCCTGACAGGCGTGACTATTCAGGGATCAATGGGATGGAGAACAGTTTCCCCCAGCCTAAAGCGAAAGGCAGGGACAGACGTCAGCCTACAGATGTGGCTTTTGGAAGCTCTTTCAATTAGTTTAATTTGGTAAATGGTGGGGATTTAGAGGCTCTTAGCCAGTCATACAAGACAAGAATACATTGAAATGTTTTTCTCTTTTTAACATAAAATAGGATTGGCC
>VFFE01007017.1:444687-498169 GCA_008921705.1 Burhinus oedicnemus
GGGGTGTGTGTGTGTGTGTGTGTTTAACCAACTTGGGGCTTTAAAATGGAAATGCTGGCGCTGGCGCTGGAGCTGGCTGGGAGCCGTGCCGGCCGCGGCCCTGCAGGCGCTGCCCTCCGCGAGAGTCTCGCTGGGAGCCGGGCCCCGCCGCCTCTCCCGGCAGCCCGGAGCCCCGGGGCGCGGGGTGGGGGCCGCTGCGGACCGCCGGGAACGGTGGTTGCCCCGAAGCACAGCTTGGGAAGAGCTGGGGCGGGGAGGGCGGGAGCAAGGCAGGCCCTTAAACACGGGGGGTGATGGGGGCCTGCTGCGGGGCCCGCCGACCGCAGCCCAGCGACCCCCGTCCCTCTCGAGGGGGTGAGACCCCAAAGGATACGGCCGCTTTTCGCTACTGCGCTCTGCTCCTCAGGCCGCTCTAACTGCGCGCTTTAGCTCTGCAAGGTCGGTAAGGAAAAGGCAGCCGGAATATGCAAATAGCGCTCCTCTTTGTGTCTCTGCCGGAGCCGGGAGTTGGAGCTTGTTTTTTAATCCCCTTGCTGGATAGGTAATTGTAGTTAATGATGTGGAAAACAAGAGTAACAGATATCAAGAGGCGCTGAGACTTGGCTGAGTTTGTGCAAGGAAGAGGTGAGAGGAGGGTACTTCTGACTGAGGATTTCTTTACTTTAAATGCGCAAATAAAGAAACGGGAACGTAAGCTTGTATGGAAGGCTAATGCCTCAGAAACAAATGAAATTGCACAAATGTGCAGTGATGCGTTGGGTGACTGAGCATGCCAACAGCCCAGTGCTGACTGCGTGCAGCAGCCCTCTCGAAGTACGGAGGACCTGATCTGCAAAGCTGAATCTGGCCAGTTAACTGGTTTCAAATAATATTCCCCAATCCTCTCTAGACAGAAAATAATTCATGTGCCGTGAGGGCGTTTGCCAGAGGGAGAGACTCTGCTCACCAGGAGACAGCGGTTTGGGATCGGTAGGGTTTGGCTTGGAGGTGCTGCCTGCTGAGATCGGGCAGTTCCTGGCTAGGGTTAACCTTGTGCGGAGCCACAAACAGAGGAGTAGAGCAGCACCGTAACTGGGGTGGCTTTGCTTGGGGCTTCAGGTACTTGCTCAGCCTCAGGAAAGCATCCCCGTTGAACCTCAGCAGTTCGTAAGTTAGTTCTTGGGTGCTGACTGAACCCTCGCTGATGGACTCATCTTCACCCCCTTTCAGATAGTACTGCAGAAATGCAATACCAGATGGCAAGAGCTCTAGCTGTCAACCACCCAAGTGCCAGGCTAAAGTATGACACATCTGGTAACTCCTCCTCTACTGTGACTCCAAATAGTGTGATGTGTAACTTTGCTCAGTGCCTGGCAGCTTACCTTAAGTAGTCTGTTAAATGACTGGGTTTCTCTCGCAGCGCGTTCAAAGAGCAATCCCAGCCAACTGTCCTAGAGAGGGTGAGGCCTGGGACTTGAGCAGCCAGTTTTATAGAGCTCAGGGTCTAGATGCTCTGTCAGCAGCAGAAGGGAAGCTCCTGCAGAGCCTGGCAGGCCAGTGCCTTGCACGAGCTATTGCTACTGGTCTTTCAATTTCATTAGCACTAAATTCACCTTTACAAAAATTTAATTTTTAAAAACTGCTCGACTTGGCAAGGGCACCAGCTGAAAGATCAAGTTACTGTTTGTAAATGCCAGACATGAATTAATTTAGCAGCGCAGTCATCCTGACTTTATGAAAACATATCCCAAATATTGACTTTTTCTTTCTTCAGTAAAACCTCTTTTCCTTTGATGGGTGAGGCCTCTGTCTGGTACAGTGAGCTGGTATTGAGTCACTGAAGCTTTTTCAGTGTGCTGCTCACTTGGAAATGTGGACGTGAAGTTGCTAGGTCTCTGCTGCCGCCTGGAGAGTTAGGTGAGAGAATTTAATAGCTGCTTTTAGGAGCTGGGTACTTCAGTGCATTTAGGGCAGGCCTGCAAAAGTGAGAGCTGTGTTACCATTTAAATAGAGTGTAAGGTATAGGGTAGCATCATCAACCTTGAAAGAAAACTGGGAATCAGATCTGCCTGCCAGTTAGCCCAAACCTTTTGCTGTGGAAGAGGGGAATGGACAGTTGTGCCATGTTAACCTTAAATGGAAAAAAAGGTGGTTAAAAAGAGGTGTGTCATTTTTTTAAAAACCAAGAAAGGCAGATGAACTGCTTGCAAGTCAGAGGTGGGAAGTATCTGAGCGTGCTTTTTCTGTATACGAGTTCATGTCCTGAAAACACAGCTACGGAGCCAGAAAGAAGCCTGACAAGCCAAACAAGCAGAGAATAGGTGAAGGTAAAAGAGCAACTACCAGGCAGAGCAGATGGAAGAATAACAGGGAAGGGGCTGGTTAACATCAAGACTTCTTTAGGCAATTGGTAAGTAATTTGCTCCTGTAGGTCTCACTGCACGCCCATGGATAGCCAGCTCTGGGAAGAAGAGGTCTTTTCTGCTGTAAGGCCGTGATTAGGTGTGGCCCTGTGGATCACTCTCACTTATTCAGCTGTTAAAGCAGCTTAAACCCTTATAAGAACATTAACATTTGGGTGCCAATACCAGCTTGACCTTTATTCATAAAGTGCAAAGAGTTGGAAGTAGAACAGATTGGTTGCCAGCGATTGCCTTTTATGTGCAGTTTAGAGGCTTTGATTTCTCTCCCCTTTCTTCCTTTAATCTGACATCACTGGCTTGAATATGTTTGTGCTCTAAGTAAACAGGGCCAGTGCAGGCCTCCCTTTTTGAAGAACTGTGTGTGTGAGAGTGAGGTGGGGGGTCAGGTGACCTTAAAAAAAAAAAAAAGTTTGCCTTTGGAATTAGACGGCTTAAGAATAGATGGAGGACACCAGGGCTGAATGGAGCTGTGCACAAATCTTCAAGCTGAGCTCCACATCAGTCCTTAGGAGCCCCAGCTATTGATTCCAAATAGCTGGGTACATGGGGAATGAGAATGTAAGGATTTATATTAACTCTCCTGGACTTTTAACTTCATGACATACACAAGAGAGAAACTTGGAGTGAAGTACAACAAAGATGAAGTGTCTGAAATAGTCGCGCTACCTTGTGTGCTGGCCATCTGGGAGCCCCTTGTGTTCTTGCATTAACCCTGAGGTAGAAGAGATGCCTAAGATGGTATGGTTTTCTTACTTCTGGTGGCATATTTATGCTTGTGATCTGTGATTTTCTGTTCTTTATCCATTTTGCATAGTGATAGAGTCAAATCATGGCTAACCCTTTTCCAGAAGCATGGAGGGGAACCGAAGAGGAGGAGGGTAACTGCAGAATAGAGGGAAATGATGTCTAAGCATGACCAGCCAACAGCATTATTGGCTGACACTGTCAAAGCCATCATACAATTGGGGCACTGTGGCCCTAATTTTTCAGATGTATCAGCTTCCTAATAGCTTTGGTAAAGCTAGACCTCAGTGTCTACAGGTTTCAGTGTTGTTTGGGCACTTGGCTCTGTCTTTGACGCTCCTTTTAAGTCTTAAATACTGATTAAGATAACTTTTTGATGTTTTTGTTTATAGGACATTTGTCTTCCACAGATACTGCAGCCCTTTGTCAAAGTATGTTTCATCAGGACAGCAGTTTTCCAACCACTCTGTTTATGCATAATAAATGGTATAGCCTACAGAACTGCATCAAAAAAAAAACAACCCAGGTTGCCCATTGAAGGTCATCCAGCTATGTCTGCAGTGAGCCTAATAACTTGTCTTTGATGGAAGCATCTTCTAAATCCAGGTTGTCCTTCCATCTTGGTATGAAAGCATTAAGAGCTGGAGACTGCCTTGGCTTACTGCTTAGATTGACACTGCAGCAAAGCAATCTTTTCTATTCTGCCTCCCCCAGCAATGGGGCTAGTCTTGATTTCTCCAGATATTTGTGTGTCTTGGTTACTGTGTAACTGTTGTCAGACTTCATTCCTAATTTAAACCAGGAGTCTTGTCCAGTCCCCTTGTCCTGCACGTCAGCCTACCCCAAGCCTTCTTGCCTTCTGCAGGATATCAACTGAACGACTGCCCAAAGCATTCATTTCTCTAAAAGTGCTTTTTTGTGCTGACAAAATGTATCTATATAGCAGAGGGAAGGCTTGAATGAACATTCCGAGTCTTACCTGTCACAAGCCATTAGCTGAATTGCTTAAAGAAATCCCCTGACAAGTGTAATTGCTCGTTTTGTGCTACAGAGCTTCATGATATTGCCCACAAGAAGAAATTCTTTTACAAAAGCCCCTTCTGTTTAATAGAGTAATTTGTTCCAGTAACAGTGATAATAAAATTGCTGAAATGAAACAGGATTGTTCAATGAGGACCTGAATCCAATTTGCTGTACTAGTACGATTACACTTTTATCTCGGTGTTTACTCATTTGTAGAATTGCTACCAGACTTTTTATATGCAATTAATAGGATTAATGGTTCCCGGGACAGGCAAGACAGCACCCAGGAGCATAGTACCTTATTTTGCGTGTCAATGACACATCAGCCTTATGTGGGGTGTTGCCTTAGGGTGCAATGTGGAGTAACAGGCTGGTTTTCCTCTCTGTTCTCTGCAATAGGTGGGGGGATCTCATGATATTTGGGTTATTGGCCCAAAGCAAGGTTAACTATGACATCTGTACTTCTGTAAGGTCAGAAGAGTTGCTTCTGGTTTGCTGCTAAGAACAGAAGTTTACTTATGTTTCCTGTGGTGCATGGGGTGGAGGGGAACCCTTGTCCTTTGAGTTGAAAACAACTATGAAACCATTGCTTGTTAATGCTTTTTTCCTCTTGGCGCATCTGGAAATTACTTACACAAGACTTGTGAGCCACAGAATAGCATAATCTTTGCTTCATGGTGACTGAGGGGGTGCCCGTACAGACAGATCTATACTAAGTTTTCTCTTACAAATCCACAGAGAGGAAGATGAAGGAGAAGCGCCATAGTGTGCTCATGTGACCCAGGGCTTACTACACTGGTGCCTCTGAACCCAGTGCTGCATGATATCTCTAACTTCAGCTAAGAAAGATCAAATCTCCTCCAGTTTGAAGCTTGCAGGCTAGTTAGCTTCACAGTTCACAAACGCAAATAACATGTGCCAGCTTCTGTTCCTCTGTTTTCTGGCACTCTTCAGCATTCCGAAACTATAGGGCTCATTTTTGGGCTTCTAAAACTGGCAATATTGGGGGCTTGAGTAGAGAAAGTGACCAATGATAAAATAAGTGAGCAGAGAAATGGTAGTTTACTTGCTCCTTGAAGCTTGCCATGAGATGATGTTAGGTGCAAGACTCAAATGCTCCATCAGTCACTTCAATTCAAGCACAAACATATTTAGCTCCTAATGAGGGAATGCAGGCGTACTCTGTGTAGTTATTAATATTCACTCACGTCCTAGTGGCACCAGTGCCGTGCTCACTGCTGCCCACACACATAGCCAGAACAAGCACTGTTCCAAAGAGCAAAAGCATATATAGTCTAAGGATTTGCAATCCCGGAGAAAAACTGAAAGCCCCTCTGATATATTATTAACTCGGGCATAGAAGCATATTTCACTAAAAGCTTGGCAGATTAACTTGCTAGGTTTGATTAAATGCCTAGATTGGGGCAAGAACTCACAAGCTTCCTTTTGGGCACCCCAGTCAGGTCAGCAGGCAACTCCCAGCTCTGGGGCTGTGAGGCTGGTTTCTGTGTTGGCATTTCACAGCTGATGGTAGCCAAGCGAGTTTGGGGCATGAGTTGGGCTATTTGTGAGAGCCCGCTTTTCAGCAGATGGGTGCGCCTTGCTCTAGTTAGAGGCTTCTGTGTTTAGTAAGGGAGCTGGACCTCAGAGTCAAACACTGGCATGTATTTTATACTGATTTAAAAAATGCAATTATAATTAGGCAACTTCTAAAACATTCCTATCAACACAGAAACAACAAATGTAGAAATGGTCTGATGGTGCAGTAGTGGAAAATACTAGGGAAGCAGGGAAATCATTTACATGGTGCCTATTTTATTGCAAATTCAATCAGATGAACTTTAGAGTCTAAGCTGCTGACTTTTTCACTTCGTGGAGATTTGAGGCCCTTTGAAACTCGTAGGAGCCTATAGCTACAGAGGCTGCCTGGAATGCCTGCTGATGCCGGGGTCGTATTACAAGAGTGTGCTACAGGAGAAAAATGTTTATGTTTAGTTCAAGGGTGAATAAAAAGATCAGAAGTAATATTAACCAAATGAGGCCGGGAAGAATTCAGCAAGTCATTAGAGGACAGACAGGATAAAAAAAGGAAGGGAAAGAAACAGAAAATCATTCTTTCAGCTCGTGAGTATTGTGTTCTCAAAGACATTCCCTTCTTCCCTCCCAGCTGCAGGTTGACCACTCTGGCTCTACTGATATAAACAGACTTTTATCATTTGGCCAACCAGTAAAATATAAATGTTTTACTTATATGAAAGCTAAAAAAAGAAAAAGACGCTCTGAGGTGGTTGATGTCATATTCTGAAACAGCCAAAAAGTAACATGTGCTGCTAAACAAAATATGTAAGATGTTACTTTACCACTAAGAAAAATAATTTCCTCCATACGCTTTCCTTTTCAATGTAAGAGGAGAAAATGTATAAGCTTGTGAATTTAAGTGTATGTCTGGAGGTGTAAGATACTTATGTCCTGTTCACTAATTCTTCTTTTTTAATGTAGAGGTAGTATATGCATGAGGAAGAGTGGAACTATATTTAATGCACAGTACCACAGCTCAGAATATCTGTATTAAGTTTTCACATCTTTTGCATTCCTGTGTGACACTGGGCAATAGTCTCTGGACCTTATTTCTCTGTGTAAAAATGAAAATCCTTCAGAGCCAGGTGGGTTTTACCTCTACTTTTCGTCTGCAAAGACCCTCGTTCAGTCTCCTGTGGGGTCTGTGCATGTTACCAGTGCCAAGTGCTCTGAGTTCAGTGGTTAAGCCCCAGGGAATGGGGAGGATTGTCCTGCCAGTGTACTCACCCAGTTTCCAATCTGCTCATCATGGCTCTGGGTTGGGAGATGTTCAAGTTAGCTTTCAGTTAGAGCGTCACTGGGGTAAATGAGGACTTGGCCTGAAGCTTTGGGTGGCAGGTAGAAGAACTGGGTATGTTGTTGCTTACAGCAGAGGCTTTGACCTGTGGGTAGGGTATCTGGAGTAGAAATGCTGAGTTTTCTTGTTGCTCCTGTTGAGTTGTATCTCCAGTGGAGTTCAGGGCTGGCTTGTGGCAGGTGGCAGGGGATCACTGTCTGCTGGAGGGGACAACTGCGCCTGTCAGGTCAGGGAGCCTGAGGGGGAGAGTCTGTAGGTGACTTGAGTAACATCTGCTCCAGTCCCACAGAGTTTTCCCCTGTGCAGTCATTAAATGTGCTGTGTTATGCCAGGGACAGTCCTGGGACACTTGAGAGTGGACCGCTTGGAGATTTGTCAGTCGCCAGATTTCATGATACACTGTTCTCACCATTTGCCAGCAGTTATCAAATACACACAGGATCAAGGACCCTTTCAGCATCTTATGAACCTTGTCATGTGGGCACAAATATCTACTTTCTCTTCCTAAAACCTCAAGCTGCCTTTTCTTCTCGGGGACAAGCTGAGAAGGGTGAGCAGTGACAGCAACTGACTGTGGCTCCTGCTGTCTGCCTTCTGTACACCAAGGATGCTCCTCTGACATGTGGAACCATTCTGCAGTGCAGAGTGTAGGTACTTCTGAACTACTGGGGATTTCCAGTTTCCACAGCATTATGCCATTCTGCTCTTTCCATGAGAGCTCTCTGTCCCCTCAAAAGTCCTTACCATCTTGCAAAGAGCTTTGGAAACTGATTAAGTAAGCCGATAATAGAACAAATAATAAATGCTAGCTTCAGCTGCCTTCTTGACAGTCTTTGTTGGACTGCAGTCAACTTATAAACTCTAGAGCAATAGGTTACTCACCATAAACCATAAAGTCTTCTGTACCTTGGCGCTTTGTAAGGACTCTTACACAGCCTGTCTCAATCACTTTCAGTGTCCTGATCAAAGAAGATTTCTAACTTATTGGAGCTAACTACCAATATTTTTTCCTTTAGTGCTGTAGCAGTGTCAGCTTTGAGTGGTGATACAATGCCGGTCTGTTTGCCGATGTGCTTATATATCATGCAGCTTCACCATTGTAATAAGGTGAATTTAGTCTTAACAGGACTGTTGGATTTTATGTATGACCTAATCCAGAACCCACCAATGTTTTAAAAGACAGAGGGTCAGGGGGAGGAGAGGTTTTGTGGACTTACATGTCCTGTGAATTCAGCTGTCTAAAAGGTCGGGCTTGGTAGTGATACTGCTGATAATTCTCCTGCAGTTCCCAGACCTCTGTGCCCTATGCTGACAGCTCAAAACACCTCCCCAAAATTGAGACATTTCTGGCAGTGGAGCAAGACCTGGCAGAAAGCAGGCTGGCAGAAGACAGCCACCACCTCCAAGGGGACCACACAAAGGTTGGGTTTTAGACCAGTCTTTATTAATCTTGATTTCCATGGATATCGCCGTCAGCAGGAGCTTGTGTCCTTTTGTGGGTTGCATGGGTATGTAAGAGGTGCTGGCTGTCTCTTCAGCCATGGCATGGATACCTTTATACTTCAGATAGCTTCCTACCCATAGTTTCTGTACTTGTAGAAGGGACTACATGCTAAGTATCCCTGAAGAGAGGGAAGTGGGTTTGGTCCTGGTACTGGATGAGGGTGCCAGGGTTGTGAACGGGCTGTGCACTGAAAAGCTCTTGTAAAGGGATATCAGGCCCACTCTTGGGAGAAGAGTGTGTTTAGGGTATAGAGCACTAGGCTGGGCACTTGCAAACTGGTTTATTCTCTTCATGATCACAACAAAATAAGGTTATGCTATACCTATTGCTGTTTGTATCAAGTTTGCAATGGCTCTAACAGCCACCAGGGCTCTGCTGTACTCAGAGCTCTGTTAAAATGTCATAATACAGGTTTGGAGTTTTTTCAGGAAATTTATGCCCTTTTTAAATAAGATCAGACAACTGGTGAGATGAGGAACAGAGCTGAGGAGGGGATACATCCCCTGTCAGGCAATAGCTCCATGGCAGAAATGTATATAGCTATGAACTGTCTTGATCCCAGCCCTAGTTTTGTACACACTACGCCATGCATCCTTCATGGTGAATGGGATTCACAGGCGTAACGCCCCTTTACAGTGATACTTCTTTTTCACTGGTGTATTCACACTGTCAACATGACTTTGAGGTTAAAAGGAGATGGAAGCCAGAAGTGACTGGACCTTTGTGCATGGAAACAGGAGGGCTTTGCCTCTGTTGTTAAGCAAGCAAGCCATGGTTGTACACTGAGTTTCAGCAAGCATGTGAGTTCATACTTGAGGCTAAAATCCCAGCGTGAGGGCTCCCTCCTGCTGCACCCAAACTGGGCCTTCTCTTTGCTGCCTTGTGTGAAATCCTCTGTCGCCCTCGGACACTTTGAAGAGCAAGACACGGTGGTGCACCCAAAGCCCAGGCATATGAGGGGCATGATCAAGCTATAGTGCTGGGCTACATTAGGGAGCTGGAGCCTCTTGCCAAGAATTAAGAGCATTTATTCTGAAAGTTTTGTTGCCTCACTTGTTTTTCTCCCTAAGCTGTTGGGGACCCTCCTCGGCCCCTTTAAGACCCCCCTAACTGTGGAGCTCCTGGTCCCTTTTGCCAGACATGGCAGGAATGGATGGGCCGTGCGCAGCGGGATCAATTGTAAAAAGTGGAATTAGTCATTCTAAATCATGCAGCTGTGGTCGAAGGGAGCTCTTCTAAAAATCATTAAACAATCATGTATTCCTATTGATTTATTCAAAATACCTTGAGGGAAAGCAGATTAAACACAAGGTAAAAGTAAACTAATGCAGATTAAATGGATGAAGGATGGGCCGATAGTTCCCTAGGTAGTTTTTGTACTAATGAGAGGAAAATTATATGTACACTATTACCAGGATAAAAGGGTCTATTAGAGGTCTTTTGCTTGACATATTTATGTATTTCAAATACTAAGTAGCACAGTGAATTAGGTTTACTCTGGACATTTGTTATTTTTATTGCATCTCCAAGTGATAAACAGGGCTTTCTGTTGAGGGCAGCATGCTGCTTTGCTCAGAAGGCACAACCCGATGTGCATAGCAAAATGCTGCGATGACGATTGCGTTTTTGATGTCGTTTATTAGCAATCCAAGTGCGGTTTTACACCCACTTCTGAGAATCACAGCCAGTGTTCAAAATGAGGGGTACAGGTGTATGTCAGTATTTGTAGCCACCATCACCCCATCTTCTTTCCACTTCATCTTCCTGTGCTACTCATCTCGAGTGGCATTCATCCAAAAGCCATGTGACAACTGGGGTGAGACACTCAGTATGCCATTTATCCCCCATCTGTCATGCACTTGCAGCAGTGCCCTGAACACAGTGCACTGCAGGGAAGATGACATTGTTAAAATACAATGGAGTTGTCATCTCAGATGTGCTTGCTCTAACCGCTGCTTGTGTTCAAGCTGGGCAGGTTCAGACCTTGGAGATGGCCATATAAAATACAATTGGAAACAGGGCAACCATATTTGATGCAATCAAATTCCAGCTTTAATTTAGGCAAGCATCCTCACTTTTGGTTTATAAAAGTTTCTGAACGTGGTAGAGTCAATCATGTGGGTAATTGGCAAGGATATTAAATGCCAGGAGTCACTTTATAATTTTGCGGGAACTCTAAGTCAAAAGCTGTAAAGCTGCTTCCTCCTACAGATAAGGACGGGGCTGCTGACTGCAGGCACATCACATTAGATAGACTGGTTCTGGGTTTTCTGCAAAGACTCCAATAAGTACCAATGCAACAGTTTTAAAAAGAGCTATCTCAGCGGACATTAATATTGTGTAGGAAACAATGTTGCTGTGTTGAGAAGCATCTGTAAAGCCAACTTAAGGTTGTTAGAAAAAATGAAAGTATAGGACCTTTATTAAAGTGTATAGTAGATCAAGTATTTGCCTATATATGCAGAATGGTATATGAAGCAATCATAATTTTTAAGTGGACCAGTTGTATACCTCATCTGCTCTTGTAATTGTTGCTTTTGTTGAAAAATATATCTAAACTAACCTACAAAAAAACCCCCTTGTTGTGACAGCTGGATTAAAAGTTCAAAAAAACCACACTGATGGGTAATTTCATTATATGTTACACTTGATTAAAATATAGTTAATAAGCTGCAGATACTAATTACAGAACTTAAGGTTTAATATGTAATTTGTAACATGTGCATAAACCACAAATTATGGGCCCAGTTACGGTTTTGTCAGTCAGTATAGAAGTATTTGCCCAACAGTTACTGAAGGAAGAATACAATACAAGACGGCCTGAAGGTGGGACACACAAAGGTCAGCTCACTCAAGAAGTGGAAGTGTTTTAGACAACAAAGATTTCATTAAGTATTAACTACTCACCAAGTTACTCACCGGCACTGTTCTGATAATGTGGTGGCATTTGCGTGCTTGGGAAGGGTCTCTGCTTTGGCTGAGCTGGTTAGCCTGGGTATGGTGTGCAGGAAAATCCTGGGCTATGAAGGTCTGTGGGGATCCTTCTCTGCCCTTTGGCAAGTGTTGTCCTGTGTGGTTGGACAGCTGGTCTTGTGAGAAAAGAGTTTGTGAATTTTAGTGAGAGACCTCGTGGAAAGCTTTCCCAGTTGGAACTACATTTGCACATGTTGTTTCTAGGAATTGTTCTTGTGTTGAAAAGTGATTATATTTTGTAAGCTAGTCTTCAAAGCAAATACCTTTGGCTTTGAACACAAAGTGTCTGCTTCACAGTAAATACTAAATCAAACATAGATATCGGACTCAAGCATTGCTAAAGATAGGTCATAAGTTGGTGAGTTCCTAGGAGTGAACGGCAATGGAGAAACAAGGTGACACTGACACTCAACCCAGCAGCAAGAGAGGAGTCGTCTCTGCATACTCATACTGCAAGTTGCTGCTTCTGTCAGTGGGTACCTCTGCACACATGGCAGTGAGGTGACAGCAGGGTGCAGCAGCTCTTGCTTGTCTTCTTGCTGCTGTGGCTTGCGTTCTTCCCACATCTGAAAGAGTACGTCCACAGGTATTTTGAGTATCGCTGCCATGTCCCCATTCCAGTGCAAATGAGTGCTGGGAGGTCCAGCCTGTGCTCAGCTGTGTCAGCCAGTACTGGTGCTTCAGTGATCAAGTGATGTGGGGATGAAACTCAGGTGTGTGTGCAGAGGAGGTCTCCTTGCCTGTCCTAGCTGGTTGCACTTGCTGGGTTTGGCTCTAGCTAAGCTGCAACTTCCTTGTGCCTTTGTGGACAAGAGGGTCTCTGCATGAAGCTGAATTTCTTTTTGGCTGCACAGAGGAGCAGGAGAAGAAAAAAAGTTTCCCGTTCTCCTTCCTGGACCTTCTCAGAGCTCTCTGAGCTCAGTGTGGGGAAGAAGTGCTGGCCCTCGCCATTTGCCTGTTGGTCCCTTGGGGCAAGTGGGGAGGAGGTGCTGGGGGCATTATTGGGTGCTGGCAGGGCAGATCCCTGGCTTTGACTTAGATTGCTTCACAGTATGGTCTCGGGCATAGCCCATTCCCCAGAGGCATAAAGCAACATCTTCTGGTTGCAGAGCAGAAGGGAGGCAAGGAGAGCATGTGATTTGGAGTTCTCATGTGCCTGTGATCTGGGATTAATCTCGAGTGATTCAAATGCTATTACCCACAGGGGAAGGGAGAGGTTGCCACCACATGGCAGGGGTCCAACGTGGCTTCTGATCTGCTGCAGCTTATGGGCCCTTGTGTTATGCCAAACCCATGCTGAGGGCTTAAAACTTGAAGCTGAAACTGGACACTTAGTTGCTGTTTGAGTGTTCAGTAACTTTTGTTGTGCAGAGTGATGCTTTGTCAGACAGTCTGACACCCACTTTAGTCAACTAATCTGTGCATGTCATTTATTTGCTTCTTGCTTGCTTCGTAGCATAGCCAAGTTCTGCCCCTTAGTCAGAACAGACTGAAGGGTGAATCTAGGTCTCATTATTTTTTCACTCTGAAAATACTTTTCTTCAAAATCATGTTGTCCATAAGGAGATCTGTACCTTGTTAAGAACATGGAGGTTTCATTTCTGTTAGTTTCCAAAGGCTTATCTAGCAGCAGTACCTAGAAGCGCATATTGAAAAACAGTTTTTATTTATGCATGCAAATGCTTGGTGTTTCGGGGCATTTAATGGACTGCAAAACATAATGAATCTCTGTTTCCTTGTACCTGTGAGTGCCTGTGGCAGAACTTGGTGTGGGAGGGGGAGTGGTGGCGGCAGTGAGATGTAATTCCAAAATACCTCACGGTTTAAAATGAGCTTTCAGATAGCTACGGGTATTGCCAGATGACAGAAACAGATGGGTATGAGCAATACTGTGCAACTGCAAGCAATGAGCTGGCCAATAGGCTCTAGGTCGACCCTGTTTTGAAGGAAAAAACCCAGTTGAGGTGCCTGTGTGTAGGTCCAGGTTTTCAGCCGGGTGCAGCTCTCCCTGTCAGCCAGCAGAGAATCAGCCCCATTCACCACTGTTGCTTTTCAGAGCTCTACTGTTCACTTTCCCATGGAAGATCTTGGAGTTGAAGAATGAACTCTTTCAAATTTCTTTTCTTAGAGTTGTTCCAAAATTACTTTGGAAAAAAAAAGTTAACTTTCTGTGTTAAGGACAGCAGAATTTAGTTCGAAAATGTTTTCAGGTTTTGCTAGCTGGCACTTTCCATGAAGTCATTTCAGTAGGATCTTGACCTCTTAAACTCAATAGGTATCACTTGCTGTATTCATTTTTTCAATTAAGAGCTATGTACAGGGAAATTGAGACAGTGGACTACAGGCACTTGCTCAGCTACAAGAAGATGTAATTCCCTGAAGAAGGCAGGACAAGCATTGGTGAGAATGGGTATCGCAGTCATAACTAGTAGAGCTCCTGAATCTGGTTCAAGCTGTGCTCAGCCCAGCAAAGAGGAAAAGGAGGGACCTTTCAGAGACATCAACAGCAAGTAAAATATAGTGGCAGGCAGAAAGAGAAAGGAGGAGTTCAGTGAACAACCTCATCAAACGTGTGAAAAACCTGGCTTTCCCAACAGAGAGGGAAGGGGTTCCTTGCATTCTAACTCACTGCCAGGCAAAATGCAGTTGCACCTGGCATGGGGAAGTCTGCTTGTGAGCCAAAGTAAATAGCAGAATATTTCAAATGATTGACTTAATTACCTCTTGAAAAATACTAATATAGTCTGTTTTTTTACAGTAATTTATTGGTATGTCAATAACTGGATATTTGTTTCCCTTGGCTGTTTCAGGGAGCTGTCTTGACTGCCAGTGTCAGTTCAGCCTGGGTTTCTGCTCTGCAGGAAGATAAAACTGGAAATTGTCAGACTCGATCAGAACAGGCAGTCCATCTGATCAACTATCCTGTCACCAGTTTGCCTGAAAAAAAAAAGGAAGGGGTTGGTGGTTGGTTGTTTTGGGTTTTTTGGGGTTTTTTTGTTTTGTTTTGGTTTTTTTTTTTTCCCTCTTGTTGCTTTTGAGCATCTGCAAGGCCTCTCAGCGCTACATCTCTTACCGTGGTGTTCAGGCTGTCTCTAGCCAGAGCAGAGGGTCTCCAGAAAACCAGTTCATCCCACCTTTATTAGATATCTGTTCTTGGATGGGAATTCAGTCCCAAAACATGGCTTCAGAAGCGTGACTTCAAATGATGATGGTTGCATTAGAGGAATCCAGGAGTAAATGTCAATGAAAGCTTGCCAAGTAACACTAAACAGAAAATAAATACCAGTTTGAGGGAGAGGAGGGAAAAAAGCTTCTACAGTCAGAGCTTTATATCTTGTACAGTGGCCTGTCTTGGATAATTTCTGTGTAGGTAATGTATAGATATGATGAGATATAACCTGTCAGCATGCCTGACCCACAAGCTATCTTTCCATTCACCCATCTGTCTGGGGGGGAAAAAGACCTGCATTTTTTTTCCCCTCTCACTATGTATATGGGACACTATTTCTGTTCTTTGTTGGCACTGTGGTAATGCAGCCTGTAAACAAAGCCATCTATCAGCCTGTGAAGAGATGGAAATCCCATCTGTAAGTGAAGCTGCTGCAAGGCAGTTCCCAACAGGTATGTACTGAAAGCAGAGAGGAGCCTGAGGAATCGCGAGCAGTACAAACGTTTCCCTACTTAACTTCATAACTGAGGAAGGCACAGAAGAGTAGGATGGCCTTTTTAATGAGTTGGTAGTAATCCATTGGGTTTATGTGATGTCCAGGCTTTCATGATGTACTGTGAGAAGCAGCAACAAAAAACTGAAGCCAGCAAACACCTGCTGCCTGGAGAGCAACTGTTGCTAATCCTGTGCTTGTTACAAGTCCCAGAGCATCTTCTTGAACTTCAGAAGGCCTCAGAGCCCTGTACTTTTTTAGGTATAAGATGATGTCTTTTGCATTGTAACAAGCTATGATGCTGTGCTGCATTGTACTGAAGTTCTCAACTCTTGGCTCAGTGGTAGGAAAATAATAGGCAGAGTTAGTCGGAGACTGACTGTCCAAGTGCCCCTTTGGACCATTCTTTCTCTGCTTGCAAGGCCTGTTATGAATCAGTATCTTAACGACTGCTGGGTATCCACATAAGAAACAAACAGTTAACATGATCAGTATCAGATGTAGTTTTGTGCCAAGCGCTTCCAAGCACTACTGCTGGCTTCTCTGGCTTAGTGTATAGTCGTTGGAAGAAACGTAGCTATATGGTGAATTATTAGGCGTACCTGGAAAGTGAGACTTGATTTGCGAGGGCTTCTGTTATTCAACGTTAGGCAAGCAATAATTCTGTATGCCCATAAGCGGTCAGCCCTGGTCCTTCCCTGGAAAAGTGTCAAGCAAAGCTCAGATTCATGTTTTGATGACATGAAATGGTTTGTGCCTTTTTGCCTGAGGCCTGGACAGCAGTGACAAAAAACATGTGGCATGGGATTTTCATAAAGAATGGTGGTATTTGTCAGTCCCTTGGATCCAGGATTTTTTTTAATGGGTTTAAACCTGCCCAGTCGATGTGTTACAGCAGGTTAGTTTGATGCTTTTAAACTATTAAACATAGATGAATAATTGTGAATATTTTCTTGCAAAATATGATAGGTTTATCTGACTCGGTTCTTCAAGTCAGGCATCTTGATATTAAACAGAGAGACACAAGTCATTATTTTCCCTGTTGGATAAAACTGGAATTATTGCCTCTTTAAATTTTGTTATGCCCAAGCCATGACTTTTTGCTTTTTATGAGAAACAAGCAGACTTGTGTCAAATAACCATTGTCAATGGACTGTATCATCTGGCAACACTGAACATACTCAATGGATTAAAAAATAAAAGGCTGTCATGATCCATGTGACTGTGACAATGTCTCACTTCCTTCTCTTGGCTCCTCTCGATATGCAGGAAATCCCAGTACTACTTCTGCATCACTCTTCCAGCTGGGAAGCTCTCCTGCAACATCGATGCCTAAGAGCTGCGTTTGGCAGACACTGTTTAGCACTCCACCTTCCTTGGGGTCAAAAAAAGATAAAACATAATGGGAGATCTGTTTAGCCACAGAATTTGTAAAATAAGACTCACTGACAAATCATGACCCAAAACCCTTGAATGTGCAAGGATGTTATCAGCTGATTTCAAGGAGTTTTGGATAAGGCCATCGTGAGCTGTATGACTTTAACTGTGCTGCCAGTTATCATATATATGTATTTGTGTTTATGTAAGCTTTTTCCCTTCCACACAGTCTATCTTTCCATCCTGCTCTGACTCAGTAGTCTGTTTCAGTATCGACTTCTGAGGTTCCCATTCATTTCATAGTTTAAGAGTAATGCCATGTGTGTGCAGTTAAGAGTCTCACTTGAGTTGTAAGTTACAAAAACAAGTCTGACCTGTGTGAAAAACAAAACTTGTATTCAGACACAATGACAAAGGAAATACTGAAAAATTACTTGTGAAGCAAATTGCTTCTTGGATGAAGTGCTCTTACTGAGAATTTGTCCTGGCACGAAAATCCTTTTCCAAATTCATCTCATGCCTCATATCTGAAGCAAGGACAAAGCTTTCCTATTTGACAGAGGCAAAATTCTTGATGATCACCTTCGGTTCTCATATCTTTAATTTTCTGCCTTTTGCATTAATTCAGCTTTTAAAATTTGTCATGCAGATGCAATATGAACCACTGCAGCAGAGATCAAGCTGAGCAAAAGCTCCAGCCAGAACAAAATTATGTTCCTGGTACTGAGTAGCAAAACTGTACAGAAAAACCCTGCAAAGCCACTCTGGCTCTGCCAGGTGAACTGTGACAGATCTGATTTCACCAGCTGAAGCTGTTACTGCCCTTTCACCAGGAGCATCTGCCCCAATTGAGTTACTAGAAGCAAACTTGAGCTCCAACCCACGCTTCTGGGGACAGGACTCAGGGAGGTGAAGATGGGTCATGCTAGAATGCCTGACTGTGGAGCAGGACTTGTGTTGGGCTCTAGCTGAGCTTCCTGTGGAGCTGTGGCCCCTTCCAGAACGTAGCAACAAGGTCGCAAGGGCAGCCAGAAGCTGCAGCTGTTTGCTCTGTGGACAGGCAGAGCAAGGGAAAGGGCAGAGCGATATTCTTCAAGGTTGGATGTTTCCTGGGTGGAAGCAGATGGAAGCAGTTAACTACTGGTAGCTGATAAAGCAAGGGAGCTAGGGGGTTCTGTGCAACTATGAGGTCTCATTGATGTGGGTGTGGAAGCTAAATGTATTGGCCCTGATTTAGCCGATAACCTGGCTGGTCTGCATATTCATAGAATATCTCAAGCTGGAAGGGACTGATAAGGATTATCAAGTCCAACTCTCTGCTCCTCGCACAACTACCTAAAACTAAACTATGTGACTAAGAGTGTTGTTCAGATGCTCCTTGAACTCTGACAGGCTTGATTTTGTGACCTTTTCCCTGGAGAGCCTGTTTGAGTGACCAACTAACCTCTCAGTGAAGAACCTTTTCTTAATGTCCAATCTGAACTTCCCCGATGTAGCTTCATTCCATTTCCTCATGTCCTATCACTGGTCATCCGAGAGAGAAGATCAGGACCTGCCCCTCTGCTGCCCCCCATGAAGAAGTTGTAGACTGGGATGAGATCACCCCTAAGTCTTCTCAAGCTGAACAAACCAAGTGCCCTCAGTTGCTCCTTGTAAGTCTTGCCCTTGAGACGTTTCACTGTCTTGGTTGCCCTCCTCTGGACACGCTGTAATAGTTTGATGTCCGTCTTATATTGAGGTGCCCAAAACGGCACACGGTACTCAATGTGCGGCCACATCAGTAGTGTAGAGTGGGACAATTGCTTCCCTCGACTGGCTACCTATGCTGTTGTTGATGCACCTCAGGACACAGTTGGCCCTTTTGGCTGCCAGGGCATGCTGTTGACTCATGTTCAACTTGCCATCAGCCCAAACCCCCAGATCTCTTTCCATGGGGCTGCTCTCCAGCCTCTCATCCCCCAACTTGTATGTATAAACTGGATTACGCCATCCCAGGTGGAGAATCTGTATATTGCTCAGTAAAATACTGGTTGTTGCAGCAGTTGCTTCTGAAGGTCCAAACGATGGCTTTGCCTGATGCTTTGAAGGTCAGTAGCCGTACAGAAATGTTTAGAGGATCTCGGTGTCTTTCCTGGGTTCTCTCTTCTTACAGTGGAAAAAATACAAATTTGCTTTATAGTAAGAACAGGCTCATTTATTCCTCCTGCTACTACTTATTAGTACTGATTTCCAGGTTGATGCAGTGGGACTAGTGAAGATAAGGCTCTGTTCGTTCCCCCTTTTCTCTGTCCACAGGCAAGCTGTTCCCCTGAGCACAGAGAAAAGGGATATTTGTAGGTCATTCTAAGAGAGGGGCACCTCATGTCTCTTTATTCTCCTCTGTGTTACTTTGCTGGCCAACTCTTCTCCTTAAAAGTCAAGACAAGTAATTGCTATAAGCTGTCACAGGCTGTTTCCTCACCTACGTCGTATTCAAACAGGGGAACAATTTTCATCATCTTTCCAGCACAGGAGAAATATTATGGATGTTTCCAAGTGATTAAAAATCAGAAGAGGGAATGCTGAGGACTGTAGCCAGCTCAAGAAAATTCAGCTCTGTTTAAGCCAGGCGATATATTTTTATGTTCATTAAGTTTTAACACCTCCCAGTCTCACCTCAGCAGATTTCATTTTCTTGGAATAAATTGTTAGCATTTGTATAACTTTGACACGATTATTTTGGAGGCTCTTTGAGAGGAGGTTTTGCTTCAGAGCTCAAACAAGAGTGTGTGAGTGAATTTTTGGCTCCAAGCATGGATGTTTTTTTTATTGAATGTGCCTGTCAAGACATCTGGCTTCCTGTACAAAAACAAAATGATGAGACAGACTAGGTTTCCAAATCTGCAGTATCCTCACTGTCACCCAACTGACTCTCCTGAGAAGGAGCGTCTGATCATTGCATATTCCCATGCAAGAAAACAGTCTGAAGAAGAAGACTGGACAAAGCTCATGTAAGTTCTTCACTAAAAAGTATTGTCTTGTTGTTATTTCTCTCTCTGCCTCCTGCCCTTACCAACCCTTCTTTGTCAGTTGGTCTGGATGTTAGTTTGAATGCTTCATCTGAATGCTCTTCTAGTGATAGCATGTGGAAAGTGCTTGGCTTTGGAAAAGCCCACATGCTACATCAGTTAGAGCTTTTCCAAGTAAAATGAACTATCATTTGGCCATGGAAACAGCATAGGAGATAGCGGATGGAGTACAGGGATTTTTTGCTCTGAAAGAAAGAGAAGCCATGTTCTTTACTACATGTGAATTTAGTTCCTTGAGTCACTGAAAAAAAGCGGCTCTTCAAATCTGTACAGTGATTCATCAAAACATATGGCTCTGTGGGATGTTATAGCAAATGAAATGGCACTTTCGATTTGCTATTGGAATGGCACCAACAGCATTTTTCCTGGGTGATCACCCTAGAGAGGTCAATGACGGGAAGAAAGCACCAAAACTCACTCCAGATTGATACCTGCACGTTGCCCATACAAAAAAAGAAGAGGAGAGATAAGATGGTATGAATAAACTGTCATGTCTGTTATGCCTGCAGATAAATGGTGACAAACTGAAAAAACAGTGAAAATGAGTTGGATCCAGCAGAAAATGCAGCAGTACTGCTGGTGCTGAGCAAGTACTTCTAGAGCGAAAGCGTGTCTTGAAATGGCTTGTTGAGCGGTCTCGCTTGAAGCCAGTGGTGATAGGCGATGCTTTAGATACTGCGTGCTGTCAGGGGACTTGTTCTTTCCTGCTTACTCTGATTACCCATTCATGTTTCTCCTTATTCTGGTAATCATGCGTCCAGCCACTACTTGCCTCCTGCACTGAGAAACACTTTCAGACTCCTTTCTTCCAGCCAGCACATGAGCCCTTTCCCTGCCTTCTCTTCCCTTCCCTGCCCAGGCTCAGCTCCCTGCAGGCTCTGGGACAAGCTGCTTGCAGAGCAAGGTAATACAGTATGCCTGTTACAAGGAAACCTCAAAGCTACGCATTTGGCTCTCTTCCTTGCCTTTCATTTCTCCCTCTGTTTTATGTGTATATAAAAAAGTAGTCTTTTAGCTCTTTGTGACAAGGATTAGGTATAATAATACCTCCTAAGTGTTTAACGGTACACCGGAAGAATGGGTCACAGTGTTGGGGTCCTTCAACTACACGAACAGGATGCTGATTAATAGTAGTGACCTAATGGACTTAATTTGGGTTTGTGTTTCTTGACACTAGTATATTAAAAATCATTTAAGGGCACTGTGGTGGTTTTATTAGTAGTACTATTTTTATTGTATGGCACTAGACTATTCCTTAGGATTTTTAGATATCTAGCCAAAATCTAGCCGTGCTCTCAATGGAATCAAGAGTTCCCCAGCACTTCTAATGAAGTCAGTTTTTGGTGTGGTGCTCTTAGTAGGGACATTAGCCATTTAAAATTAATAAAGTCAGCAGCAGGTCAAAGTTGGACTTCTTTTTGTGAGCTGGTGGTCCTTAACCCTTTCTGTGTGTGTGTGTGCACGTGTGTGTCACTGTTTCATGGCCTAAACCACGTGCAGCGAGAAACTCACTTTGCTTTACCAGCTGAAATGGCAGCAACTCCAATTTGAGGAGTAGTAAAAATAGTATGAAGTAGCAGAGTGTGCTTTCGGATGTCATCTGATGGCTTCTCTAAGTGGTGGCTCTATTGTCCTTGTCTGTGTGTCTAGCTGGAACTGTATTGCTACCAGATGGCTGCGACGTGAGGTGAAACAAGTCTCGGTGTGCGCTCTGACTGCGTGCATATAAGAAAAGCAGAAAAGCCACGTGACAAAAAGCTGAGTTACTAATACAGTCATAATTTCCCAATGGAAAACATATTCTTAAAACTATTTTCATAGAGAAAAAATTAAAATATTGTGTGACTGTCCACAGTAGTTAGAAATGTGAATGCTTACTGGGGTAAAAGGAGCTTGACAAGCTACAAAATTCCTGCTCTTGCATTCAGTACAGTTACCATCCTAGCACACACACTCACACACACATCTGCAAGCAGAAAAGATGCGATACGTCAGAGAAGCTCTCGCTGTTTGCCAGAGGTCTTAAGGGGATCTTCTATTTCATTCGGTAGTAATGCCCTTTTTGTTGACAAAAGTAAATTGATGACAGGCAAGAGGGAAGCATTTGGTGGAAAAATTCTGTTGACCCTTCTCAGATTGAATTTGACCACAGAACAGGATACCAGCAGTTGCAGAAATGATAGATTATTGTAATGACCGGCAGAATGGCCTTTTGGCATGTTTAAATGGCAATAAATTTCACTAGGAAGAAGGCAATTTAACTACTTTAGGGCAGTGAGGATACTCTTTGTTTGAGGTGTAAATAAATTGCGGTTCATTAACAGTGCACATATTACGTTCATGGTGCAACTCTAAAGCAGGGGATGTTAATATTTAATTTAATTTAAGCAGGTATGCTTCGCCTGTTTGAGGTTTGGGGTTGTTTTTTTGGTTTTGGTTTGGTTTGGTTTTTTTACTCCAGACTTTGGTAACTTTGGGCAATAATTTTTTAGGCACCCTTTAATCTCCTAAGACTTGTGCATGCACAGCTCCAGTAATCCCAAATAAACTAGGGTGCACAACAGAGGGTAACTGCTTGGGTTGACTTTTCCAGCCAGTATAAATAACTGTGCCAGTTGGTACCACTTTACACCAGTAAAGCCTCCAGCTTTTGGTATGTGGTATTAAGTACTAATTGAGTAGTCATGAGAAATGCATGGAGCCAAAGCCTTATCAGTTACGCCAGTGCAAAACCGAAGGAAAGGTACTGAATTAAGCAGGTGGTGGCAGAACCACAGACGTTACTGCTGGCAGAATTTATTTCTCATCTTTTACCTTGACTCTGAAATTCCCTCTGTCCCTCGCTCATTATTTTGGCACAGTTCCTTGCTGAACTGTGCTGTTCGGGGAAGAGAAGGGGGGGCAGGGAGGAGACGTACCCAATGCAGTTTGACATTTCCTCAAAAAGATTGTATTAAAATCCACTTACATTTAGAGCGCACTCTCATTTTGGAATGCTAATAAGGCATCGTTTCATCAAGGTAAAGGGAGCAAAATCTAATCAAGCCAAGGACCAGCTCGTCTTGCTGTTGACTGTGTTCCTGAAACATCATTTTAAAAGGTTGCTTTTAAGCATAGCTAAAAATGACAGACTTAACAAAAGTTTATAAATAACCGTATCACTTGGCTACTTACCTCTGTCTGTAATAAGTGGGCCTTATTTCTTTATTAAAGATTTTGGGGCTGGCTATGAGCTCATATCCATGCTGCTGTTTACACCCGCAGGCAACCATTCCCCCAGGATCATGTTCAAGTGACGGGAAGGCAAGAAGATTTCTCCAACTCTTGGCCGCTGTCTCAAATAACAGGAGCTTGGCCATGACTTCTCTTCTGGCTTTGAAAAACCAAACCTCAATGGAGGAGTCATTTAAAAATCTAGTTGCTGTAAAGCCAAACAAATCAAGGAGAAGTGGTCCCTAATAAATGTCATTCCACAGCCAGGTTTGTAAAAAAAAATTACTAAGGATTTGTTTATAGGGAAAAAAGTCTCAAGACAGTGTGGACAATCCTTTCAACAACACGTGTAAAATAAAAACTGTACTTCCAAAATCAAATAATAAAAGTATTCAACTCCAGGCACCTCGGGGGTCACCATGGAAGAAATCGGGGCTGTGATGGCAAGTGTGTGTGGCAGGCAGACGGGCACACTGGCATCCTGAGCTGGCAACTTAGTGAGGAAATGGGACAGGGCCATGCACAGGACTTGGAAAGCGGAGATAAGCGCTTTAACAGCAAAAAGGGGATGCAAGAAGGGAAGTGAAAAAAGATGTGTAGTACTCTGGTCCTACAGAGGCTGGTACAGCTGGTTGAAGTTGGTGTGACTGGGATTCCTGTTATGCAGAAAATACTTTTTTTTAACATGGCTCCCAGGTGCCTTGTAGTGTTGCATGAAACAGTATAACTGATGGGCTGCTGGCTGCTTTACCTGTTCCTGGCGTGGGAAAGCCTGCTAGCGAGGAGGGACAGGGGCGCCATAGCAGAATTTGTTACTGCCCCCCCCAAGTGGGACAGTTTTCATCTGAATTCAGCCGTGGCTCTGATTAATAGGCTTTGAGCAGCTACTTTAGACAAGGCATCTCCCTGAGAAAGTCTCCATCTGCACTGCAGCCTCCCAACAACCATCTACTGTTCACAGCTATGTTCGGGTTGGTAGGGGGACCAGAAGATTGGCCAAGATAACAAATAGGTTCAAAGGCCCAGTCGTAATGGGGTAATTAAGATATGGTCTTTGGGTGTGACACAGCAGGTTCCCTAGATAAGACAAATCCAGAAGGCTAAGGCATCCCATAAACAGGGAGCGAATGTGAATTCCTTGATGGGAGTGTTCCACATTTTGCTACATACAGGCACCTGTGTAGTCTTAGGGCAATCATTCAAGCTCTCCAACGCTTCCACCAGTGTCTTGTGGATTGCTTGTCAAGATGCCCAGTTAATACTGAGCACCAGTTTAAGGAGAGGATGCCTCTAGAAAGTTTTCCAAGGGTGATGCTGGTTTCTGTGCATGCTAGGGGTGGGAGAGTTTTCTGGGGGAGGGTGTTAGATCAGTCCTCTCAGGTTACAGTGGTGAAGCTGATTTTTGCTACTGTGATCCTGCATTGCGCGACTGCTGCTGTGCGCAACATTTCTGCTGGGTTTTGCTGTCTTCATCAACGCTGAATTATTTCTTATTAAAGCTTGTAACATAGAGAGACAAGACAGGCATCAGGAATTTTCTGTTCCTATTATACTGCTGGAAAGATTTGGAGAGTTGAGTGACTTTCCCCCTCTCTCGTGTAAGCCGCGTACCAAACACAGAGGGTACATCTGCACCTCTTATGTCCCTATGCAGCTCAGGCTCTTAGCCACAGGAACGTTTTTGTATCTTGTTTTCTTTCTTTGTTTTCTCTTTGGAAGATTTCTCACCCAGCGATTAAAGTCTGAGGCTGAAGATTGCATTTAAGCAAACTATGATTACAGATGGCTCACGCAAGCTCCTTTCTTTCAGTTCCGGGGAAGAAAATAACATTATTGGCAATAGATTCTTCTGATTTGTTCCTTTTGTGCCTATGGCCCATTTAAGATTTGTACCCTCTAGAAGGTCAGGATTGCTCTTTTTTATTACAATAGCATATTATTGAAATGCTATCAATGCATGTTGAAAGAGAAGCACAGCGTACAACATTGTTCTGGTTTTGATAGCAGAGAATTACAATATCGTCTCTGAAAGCTTTTTGAGAGAACGAGGAGTAGGAAGGAAAACCATTTGGTAGTTGATGCCTGTCCTGATTCTATCACATCGCCCTCTTGAGCTTAGTTTTTATTATTTATTATTTGTATTAATGATTATTTATATTCACTGTCATTTATACTTATTGTTTATTTATGGTTATAACACACTCATCATACAATATTAACCAACCTATAACACTGTCATTGGCGGCTGTTTTTTCATTATCCTTCATGAATATCTTAGTGTAGTGTGCCCAATTCTTCTATTTTAGAAAAGCGTTCAAAAGTGCTGTTGTGAAGTCTTGTGAATACTAAGCTACACGTCCAAATGCTGTTCATTACATCTCCTCAGGCTTATTTAGATTTGTGTTATGACAAATATGTACTGATAGGAAGAATCAGCCGTACATGTATAATGATGTTATTGAGTAGCCTATACTATAATTACCTCCTACTTGGGAAATTAAAATCTGAGAGTTGAAGTTTGCCTTTTTTATTATTATTATTTTAGGAAAAGGGTGGAGGCTATGATTTTACAATTGAATTTCCTAGACAGTTCCATATCTTAAATTATCTGGTGTTCACTATTGCACTTCCTTCACCCTCAGGGACAGAAGAAGGGCTTTGCTGGATCAAACTTACTGGGTGTAGTATCTTGACAATGCAAGATGACAGGAATAAACCATGCAGTGGGTGGTTTAGAGATGTTTAGAGCTTTCTGTTAGAAGCTGGATAGTGCTTGAGGTGGGAGAGTTTGTCTGTCAGAACTGTTAAAGCTTCATCCAGCATCAGGTGCAGAGTAATTTCTGTCCCAGTGCAGAGCGATGTGGTGAGGTGACTGTAGCGGCTGCAGTTATAACTACACTGCAGTGCAATCCTGCTTTATCAAGCTACAGGTTATCACAATAGCTTGTTAACCAAAAGGCTGTTTGTCTCATCAATGGTTGGAGGAGGAGGAAAGTTGTTAAAAGGTTTCTTCTCGCTCCCCAGTACCACTCCTGTGCCTGCTGCAACATAAAGAACTCCTGTAAATTACCCAAACTTCTCCCAGCTAGAAATCAATTTCCTGCTGCTCTCACATAGAGCTGTCATCCCACAAGGTGTGAGTTTTCAAGCAGGGACCATGGTCAAGACAGGCTCAACTCCTTCTTGGGGGATTTCCAACCCTAAACCCAGGATATTCTTTTCTGATGCTACTTATCCTGCACGGGGAATTTTCCCTTCTTCTTCTCCTCTGAGGATACCTGCTGAGAGCCATAGCAGCCCTTGTAATGATTAAGCCTCTCTATCCAGGAAAATACTCTGCTTCCATTATCATGGCACCATAAGCTAACCACTGGGGACGGGATCCTGTGGGGAGCTGGGGCTCTGTCCTCCTGCTGTTCACATCGATGCTCAGATGGACTTTGCTGGGAGGAGGCTTTCGGCTGCTGCGGAAACGAGGGGGAGGAGCGCAGCACCATTCTCAGAGCCCTTTGAAAACATGCCATGGTTGAAGCGTGCCAGGCGGGTCGGCACGATAGACCAGATGTGTGTTTTGCAAATTAATGAAATGCCTTTTGAAATGCTTTTAAGTAAATGAGAGTTAAATTCACCCTAATTGCATTAGCCTCTATGGAGAACAGTGTCTGTTCAGGGTCACGTTGGTCTGGTTTTCAGACGCGTTCAGCACCTTGCAAACCAGGCTCCTCTGTACAGAGAGGAGGAGAGAGGACGGACGCAAGGATGCCTGAGCAGCGCCCCAATCCTGCAAGGTGCAAAGGGACAGTGCCAGGCACCCACTGGAGCAAATGGGAGGTCATCTTTTGCCTGCCAGGAGCTTTGAGTCATGTGGGAGTCAAGCGGGGGCTGGGGTCAGCCCCCTGGGATGCTCAGTGTGCTGTTGGGGGCCTGGCAGGGCTCCCCAGCAGTGGGTGGAGGCACTGGCTGGACGGTGCTGAGCATTCTCCGGGACCCACTGCCTGCAGACCTCCTGGGGACAGAGAGGTAGGCAGGGAGACAGGGAACATGAAGGCAAAGTGGTAGGCAGCTTCTGTATCACCAGGGCCACCGCCTTCGTCTTCGTCGTGGTCCGCTCTCTTTTTTCAGATGGCACTTTGACAGAAGATTAATTCAAGTCAGCTGCTGAAAATAATTATTGCATTATGGGAGCAGTAATCATTATTTAGAACATGATTAAATATGTCTGCGTCTATTGACTCTGCCTATGATTTATGTATTTGTTTAGTCAATAGTCTAATGTAAATGATGTAATTAATTATAGATGGTGGTGTCAGGTCATTGGTAAAAACAATCTGATGAGAACAAGGGCTCTGTTTTTTCCTGACAGATGCAGAGGGAGGGCGGGAGGGACGGGCAGAGTTGAGGGAATTCCAGGGGAACTTTTTCATGTGTGAATGGCGGCTGGGATCTCAATTTGCATGTTGTCTTTCTCTTGTTCAGCATTCGTTTAGAAATTGAAATAACTTGTTAAGCAAAGGGGAAGGGAACACATGATTGCAAAGAGGACACCTGGGAGTAGTGACGGCGAACAGCTAAAGAGCCAGCTGCTCCCTAACACGAGGGAGCGTGCCACTATCATTTACCGCTTCATAAAATTAAATGTTTTCCAAATTAAATCAGTAGGCAGCATGCAGGAAGACCTACTATCTCTAATAACAATTTTTCAATCAATATCGGGGGCCCGGCTGATCTGGAATCAGAGCGGAGGAGTCTGGGATTGGCTGGGGGGGGAGCGGGGAGACAGGGGAGGGGGGGATGCTTGAGTACCACAGCTTTCAATCAAAGCAAAAGTTAAAAAAAATATATATGCATGGTGGATTCTCCATCACTGTGAGTCTATTCCCCATAGATTTTTCTCTTAACTGATAATTCGGTCAGTCACATTCCTCAGAGGGAGGTCACGGGTCACCCCAGCCCCTGTCAGGCCTCAGAGAAACCATTTCCATTTTAATGCCACAGCTATAATCTATCAAAGATGTGATGTACAAGATACAATGAATTTAAGTGGTCTTCATATATCACTGAGCTTTCATGCCTTCACCTGGGTAATAGTCTGAATTACTCTCCCTACCTCACAATCTGTCACCCCCAGTAAAATAACTGCCACACGGGTGTTAATGGCAGGTTTGTCCAAATTGCGGCCGTGGTAGCCCAAGGCATTACACATCATAAACTTTAGCATTCAGTGCTTAGCTTGGCGGTGTCAGCAATTGAAAATTATTCTGTAAATACTTCCGCGCCGCTGTTCTGCTCATGTTTTTATTTATGGCAGCTAAAATAAGCGTAGCAGGACGGCACAGAGCACAGCTGCTGGTGCACTTGCACACCTCCCCGTGTGGCTCGCTGTGCCTGCACAGACACACGCAGCCTGTGACAAACCTATGGTTTCCCAACACTGTTGAAATTTTGTGGCTGCACCCACTAAGCACCGATGGACCTAGGTGTAGGTAGGCTGATATTTTCCATAGCAGTTAGACCACTAGTGGTTCTACTAACGGCAAAGTCGGGTTATTTATCAGTGCCAAGTGGCACAGTTGTCTGTGTCCATATCAGCTAATGCCTTCAGGTTAAATGGGACATATCCGATTGCCCTTCCACAAGGAAATACTTTGAGTGCAACCCTGGAGCTCATGGGTTGCCCAGTCTCCTCCACAACTGTGCGCAAAGTCGCGAGCCCCAAATCCATTCTTGTGTTCCCAGGTCTCCTGAGCCAGAACTGCGGTAATGGTTGTAATTGCTGGTGTAATTATGTCTGTAGGAATATGGATTTCTTGCTTTGCTTTAAATGAGCTCCTGTGCTAAAGCATGGTTCCAGCTTAGCAAGCTTATTTCACCACCCTAGACTGCACATGGACTGTTTGGTTGAACATCGGGGGACACCTACCCACTGACAATAAAAAAAAAATAAAAATCCATCCTGTTAAATCATACAAGGCCAACTAGGCCTATAAATCAGAGCAATCATGAGGGAAGGAGTAGGAGAGGAAGTCTGAAAAAGCACAGAGTCATAGGGAGGTCTCCCAAAGTTGTTATGCTGCTAAAGCTGTCTTGCGATGAAGGCTTTGATGGTACTTTATTTGAGGGGGGAACAGTTAGAGGAAGAGGGCTGCTGAGCACCTGGGGCTGGGCAGGAGGTGGTGCAGGTCTCCAGCAACTGGGGAAATGCCTCTGCCATGTCTCTGGGCAAAAACCTTGCTTGATTCACCTCTCTAGTGAAGCCTGGGCCAGACACAAGTCCCATCACAGGAGAGCATCCGCTTTGGAGGATGCAGGTATGAATTTTTTTATCTTGCTTTATAACTCTGTATTGTATAAAGCTCAGAAACTAGTGTAGGGAAGCTATTTGCATGTTAGATACATGAATTTCTGCAGTGGTGCTCTCATCTGGTCTGTACTGTGAATACGGGCTGTTTTTCTCTAACGTGCTGCCGGGGAAGATGCAGTCATGTGTGATCCTTCCTCACCAATCTAAGCCTGGTGCAGATACTGCCTCTCCCATCGGTTCTATGGCTGTGAAGCAGCGTTAAAGGGGGAGGGTATATTATTTGGAGGAGATCCTGCTGTGATAGGGAGATAGTAGCCAATGGCTATATATCAGAATCACGGAATCATTTAGGTTGCAAAACACCTTTAAGATCATCGAGTCCAACTGTTATTGATCCAACTCACTTGAAAAATCAGTGGGTGTGAATCACACCCTTTGTTGCTGCCACAGAAATGGTGAAAAGATTTGTAGATTTTTAAAATATTTTTTTGTGTGCTGTGGGAAGCTACTGTCTGTTAGTCATTTCCATTCTTTTTTATCTATTCACCTTCATCCACTGGCCATGTCCTCCTGCAAAACACAACCCCACAGCTCAGAGTCTTGCCTGACAAATGAGGCTACCCACAACTTGTTTTATTTCTTGAAATCCAATGTCAAATTATGTTCTCCATCCTGGGCTTAGGTACTATGTACAGCTAGAAGAATTATTTCCTACTTCAGTTATCTTCTTACTGTAAATTAAAATAATGTTGCTGTTTGCTGATAAACTGTTATGAATTCCTGGTCCTGATGCAGTTGTATCACATCCTATTTATTTCTTTGGCAGATGTAGCTAGTTTGGTATATGCAGTTAGTAATAGACTCCCTTTAAATTACAGGTGCTGTCTGTAGGCTTATCATTGTATTTGTTTACAAATAGCAGGTTAAAAGTTACTGTGTGCTCTTGGTAGCTGTTGTGTTCAGTTGGAGACTTTCACCAGTGTCTTCCACACCTTCAGTCCCCTAGCAGATACAAAAAATAGCTGAAGTGGTACAACACACAGTTTGTGAAGAATGTGCTCTACATTTTCCGCAGTAAATACCCAGGTTGACAAAGACGACATACACTGTGATGAAGTGCAAAATGTCCTGGCAAAATTTTTCCTGTGGGAAAAAACCCTTACCTTGTAAAAACTAACACAATGACCACGGTTCTTCTGTGACCCCGGTGTTTGCTCAGTTCAGAAGGCACAAAGCTCTCCTCAACCTTTCAGGGTCAAATCGGGCAATAAAAACCCGACTACATGCTGGGGTTTCAGCCCTGCTCCTTGTGCATGTTGCAGCCCTACAACCCGTCTCCTACTATCCTGATGTTAATGCAGCCCAGAAAATACTTGCAAAGTTGCATTTTGTCCTAGATATTTCCAGAATATTTTACAAGGGGGATAAAATGCCATACTGTCTCCGTTAATGTATAGTGCATAGCAATAAGTGCAACACCAAAGAAATGTCTAAATAAAAGATATTTTTTATAATCTTTTTAATGGAAGAAAACAATTATATCCTTTAGCTTCAGTAGGACTTAAGTATATGCTTGATCTTTAAGCACATTTTGGACTACTTTCCTAAATCAGGATCTTGATTTCTAGCATTGTGCTTTTTTCGAACAGATATCATTTACAATAAATCGAACTCTTTTCTCTTTTGACATATTATGCTGATCTATGGCTTGGCTTTCACTTTGTCCTGTTAACTAGAAACCCACTTCATCATGAAATATGTTCCTCATACTTTCTCCTACATAGTGGGAAAAATGTTGATAAACATCAAGTGCCAGCCATTTCTCAAAAGCTTCGTACAGATCTCAGAGGAGAAGGAAAACAAATACTAAGCAAGCACTACTTGTTAAACTTTAAACTGACTATAGGAAGGAGTAGATGGGAGTAGACATTAGAGGGGACAGACTGTGGCAAGATGTACCTCTGCCTGTCTTACATCCAGCAGGTAGGAGGCCCTGGAAAAAATCATTTGACTTCAGTTTAGGTGGAAGATGGAATAAAGCGCTGATGTCTGTCGTGTCTAACCATATTATGTTGTTTAAGGTGTGGGGCTTCAGATGAAAAGCTACAAGCAGTAGTGACCTTTCCCCAGCACTCCTCCTGAGGGTAAGCAATGGACTTGTTCCAGTAAATAGTCTCTTGTTGCACTAATGTTGCACTTAAAATTTACCCCAGAATTTCAGGTGAAACTTCTTTCCTTGGAGGCTTTTAGGAAATAAAGCTAAGCCAGCTTTAGTCAAGTTACAAGGCAGCATCTGGTAACGTGGGCTCACAGTCGTAATAGTGCAGCAAACCAGATCTGCCTCTGAATCTGCTGCAGTTGGCCCCTGCCTAATCCTTATGCATCCCAAACATTGGGTTCAGAAACACTGAAATTTGCTGCCCGTTGCACAACAGAGAAGCTGTTTGAGCTAAAGAACAATATTGGCAGAGGAACAAATGGCTTTGAACTGACCGTGAATAAATTTAAGCAATTACATTATTTCTAACCAGCAGAGGAACGAGAATCTGGAAGAGCCTTCTGATAGGAAAAGAAGGAACTGAGCCCTGGCCAGCTTTAAGATTAAGCTTAATGAGTTTATGAAGATAATTATATGACAGAGTCCTCCATAGACCCCTCGGTAACTGCGGGCTGGGTTCATGGGCCCGGGTGTCTCTTCCAGCCTGAAGCATGCCCACAGGGAAAGTTTGTTTTGATGGAGTCTGTAGGTGAGGTGTGAAATTCCTGTTGGTGCTCCCAGGGGCTCTCACAGGAGGGCTACAGGAAAGCTTCGCAGGCGTCCCCATTCCTCTCGGCCCTGCTTTCCTTTTCCCCTTTCTTGCTCAGGAGATGAACCTCTTGGATTTCTTGGAGACATTCTGCACATAGCCACAAGCATTAATGGACAAACACATGAGCAGCAGCTGTGGCTTGTGGGCATGGTCCTGGACCCTCGTCTCTGCCATCCTCAGCAGATGGGGAGACACCTACCGCTCTGGCCATGCAAAGTGACACTGACACTGTGATTTCTGACAAAGGGGGCAAAAGCCTCTGTGATCCCTTCTCACAGCAATTGAAAAATCTTGCTGCAGGAGGAGGCAAGTGAGCATGAATTTCCTTGCCCAGGCTCCTGCCCCAGGCAGCGCCAGTCGGAGCCCATCCAGGTGGGTTTGTACCACCGTGAGAGGCAGGATTTGCTACCCTGGGACTCAAACTTTAAGTCAAGGTAGCATTATTCCCCTCTCTTTTAATTCATCCCAGCCTTTTTTGTTGGGCAAGCAGGGTCACTTGTGCTTTCTGAAAGAACGACAGCCGCACTGGAAGCAGGAGTTTGTAGTTTGGGCTTGCACTTACAATTATGTGCCTGGAGGCTGACGGGCCCCTGCTGCCATCACTGGCAGCGACGGTGAGGGATCAGACCATGCCTACATTTTTATCCCTAGTGATAGGAAGTTTGGTAACTTGGGAGAGAGTACAGGGACTGAATAGGTGATAGCATCACTACAGGGAGGGACTAGGTGATGGCAGTACTATGACTTGCCCTGAGGTATCGAGCACCCCAAATTCTGTGTTCCTGCGTTAAATCTGTGCTAAGAAGGATGCTATATGCTTACTTACCTTGCAGGTGCTACAATTCCTGTTCCTCATCACAACAAGTGCTTTACAGAGTGTGCACACAACTGTGGGCCTCCAAGGCCCCATGCTTTACAAAAGCAAACGCACGCTGCGAGCGGCAGAAGTCACCGTTGCATTTCTCCTAGCCTGGCTCTGCCGAGATGCACGTCAGCACCACAGAGGACGTCTGGGAGAGATCAGAAATGATGAGGCAGCAAAAATATAAGTATGGAAAAATCAGACCGAGCTACTGATAAAGAAACAAATTTAGTTTTCCCCAAGTCAAAGACATTTTTATTAGGAGTTTAGTACTTCGGTATGGTGCAGATATACAGCATATATGCTCTTTCCCAGAATTTCACCCTCAGTTCAGATGAGAATTTGCCCATAAAGCTCCAGTAATGTTTTTCTTTTAGTAGTGACACTTAACAAAATAATTAGGCAATTAATTGCCTAACTCCACAAGGAGCAGCAATTATTTCTTTTACTTAAAACATGTAAAAAGCTGTGTCATTTATTGATAGAGAGTCGCATAATATTCTATGGCAGAACAGCCCTCTGGAGACATTACTCTATATGCTGCGAATGCATTTTGAGAATAATAAACAAAACTCAGCTAAATCTTAAATGGGCTCATTCCTGTATTTAAAAAATACTGCCATTCATTACAATTATTTATTGTTTATCAGTGCACAGACGACCACAGCCCAGCAAGAACGACCCAGCCTGTACCCCCAGGAATTTACAGCCGCAAACTCAGTTCTCATACCAATACCTGAGCAGCTGCACTCACATGAGCTCTGATTCAGTAAAGGGCGTGAGCACGTGCCTGGCTTTCGGGAGGATAGCACGCTCCCAGAAGCCCAAGCTTATAGCAGGCACGCATTTCAAGAAGCTTGCTCAGTCTGAGCCTTGAATTCTTCTTCCCAGATACAGATGAGAGAATATGTGGACAGCAGTCCTCCCAGCCAGTAAAGGTGCTCACAGGTGCCTAACTATTTTAATACAGAGCTTCAATTACAGTGTTAATGCTCATTGTCAGATCAAGAGTTTGGCAAAGGTGGAAATGAAGGTGGTGCCAGTACCATTAGTTTGCATATCTTCAAGTAATATATCTGACTGCTAGGTACAGTCAGGTGTGAAGTCTTCATTTGTACTGCCGATGCTATCCTGGTTTTGTTGTTGCAAGTAGATGGACATAAATTCCTTGTAAACTACATATACCAATTTAAAGCCCCTGTAAGACTTAAAGTTACATTTCAATGGTACATTCTGTTTTTTGCTGTTTGATTTAGTCTATATGGTCTTCACCCTTGCAGTAGCTGAGCATCAAACCTTTTTGGTTAAGCTAGTGCTGTTATCAATATATTCAAGATAATGTATTGATGGGCAAACTCATCCAAGATCAAATGAAAGCAACCTACAATCTGAAAAAGACTTGGACTTAGCACTTCCCGGGAAGGAAGAAAAGCCATCGCTTGTGTTCCTGAGGTGCCAGATGCACTTGTAAGAGAGACGTAAAATCCCAAACTCCCAGCTGGTGGCAAATCTGAAAATTGGAGCTGGGTGGAAGAGGCGCTGCAGTGGAAGTGTTGCTGCTGAGCTGTGCAGCTAGCAGGCTTGGAAGCAACTTAATTATCAGATGATTTTTGCTTTGCAAGAAAACCACCAGAAAGCCCGGTGTTGTCATAACATGCTGCTGTGATGTTCTTCACATGCTGCATTTTCATATTTCATTTTGAAATGAAACTCTTGGGTTTTCTTATTGTATTTTAACATGCTTTATAATACCATACTGAGCTTTTAAAATGCAAGTTGGAACATTACTCGGTGTGCTGATCGAAATGTCAGTTTTTCAGAAATGAAACATTTTGGTTAGGTCATCCTTAAAATAATTATCCTGGAGTTTTATTTCACAAAGAATTTGGCAGCACTTCCTCCTATGTGAAGCAAAACCAAATATTGAAACCCCAGAGCCTTTGCAAACTGTACATCTGTCTCTATACAACTCCGACAGATACACAGCTATTCTTTTTCCTTTCTCCCAGATAAAGAGGAATTTTACTTTAAATGCGGGTTTTTTAATGCCTGAGAAAATAGGGCAGTCACAGAGCCATGGCTTTAAACAAACTTTATTTGGGCGCTTGACTGACTGGCAATTGTGGGCAATCATTTTAGCTGTCACAAGGCCCAGAGAAATGTGGGAGAGCTCTTCCATGAAATGTTTATATTTCATAAACAAAATGATGTGCTTAACAGTCAGAGTGATGGGAGGGTTCCGGCTAATGCATTTTCCAATGTGTGAGGCAGATTATTAATGCGCTCCAGTAGCTGTTAATTTCAGTTTGCCGGAATGATTTATGGGGAGGTAAAGGAGAGAGACATAATCTAATTGAGATCAGAATCGCTGTTCTAGTAGAGGAGCACCAGCATGGACCCCGGCCGCAGCAAAATGATTAATATCTAATAAGCAAATAATCCGTTAAATTATTATAAACATTACTTTTGACAACTCTTTTGTTGCTGGGGGAGAAAGCAAAACAAGCAAACACGATTAACAAAACCTTGGGTAAATTTTTCAGGTATTTCTCTTCCGTCACGCAAAGATAAAAGTTGGATGCTGAGGAGAAAGAGAACACCAGGTTAGGAAGGAGAGTACGCCCTGATCAATTGTAAGTCAGCGGGGGAAGCATTGATGCTGTAATATGAACAACAATTGAACGATGAGAAGAAAATCAATCTTGAAAAGGAAGAGAGAGACAGGAAAGTCGACGTGATCCACGGCTCAGTTCGCAGCCGGCGGCTCCCTGGTCATTACTGCCCTCGTTAGTATGTCCTGCCAGCGCCCCTGCCTGCACTGCCCTTTGTCTTAGCGAAGGGGGATGTGAGCTCTCAGCGTCTCTTTATGGCACGCTCCCAAAAGGGGTTGATGGCCATGCTAATCTCACCTCTCTCCAACGCCCTGCCATAATTTTTGCGTTTTTCAGGTTGATTGCATTTAGTTTTCTTTACCCGACAGGTGACTTGGATTTAGTCCTTACCACCACGCACAGGGAGACAGCGTAAGTTATTTTGGCTGTGTGAAGGGTGTTGGTGGTGCATATGTGCATACGTGCGGGTACACCTGCAAGCAGTTTAAATTCATGTTAAAAAATAATTCAAGGAAGCCCAATGAATCTGACACAGTGCAACACAAAGCTTTGGGGAAAATACTTCTCTTTTCAGTTTCTCTTCCAGAAGGGCTGTTTGCAGGAGTAGATATTGTAGGTAAACTGTGCACCTAGCCTTCCTTCAGTTTCAGTGCACTGCAGGGTATTACAAGTGTATTTTGGATTAGTCAAAAACAAAGGTACTCTATTTTTCAGCAGATGAGAAAAGATCCATCAAAAGTCTTGTGGGATTGAACAGAATGTTTTTCTTGACCAAAAATTAAATATTTAATTCATTATCAGGCTTTTTGTGATCAAATTAAATATATTTTAAAGAAATAAATATTTCCAATAAAAAAACAAAGAAGTGAGTATGTTGAAAAATATTAACCAAATGTTAACCAAAATTTTTCTGTGAGCTTGACATGGATTCAGGAAGTGTTTGGCTGGAATCAGGGAACAATTTAGCCAAAGGGATCTTTGGCGGCCATCCAGCTGAGCCCTGCACTCAGAGCGGGGCTACTATCAAAGTCAGGCTAAGCTGCTCGGGGCCTCATCCTGTCCAGTAGCTTCTCCATGGGTGGAGATCCCGCAGCCTCTCTGGGCCCCTCTTCCCGCCTTTGACCTCAACCATCGTGAAGCATTTTCTCCTTGTCCCTAATAGGGATTGCCCTTGCTGCTGCTCATGTCTGTCACCTCGCATCTGTTCATGGGCGCTCCCCAAAATCTGCTTTGGGTCCAGTGAAGGAAATTCCTCTCAGATACCTGTTTGATTCAGGTTTAGGAACTGCCCTCTTTGTGGGAGCCCTCGCTGGGTCACCTTCATTTCTCCCTCTGCTTGGGGTTGGGTTCCCAGTCCCTGTCCTAGCCCAAGTTCCCCACTGCTGTGGTGAGTCAACATAGCTTGGCTGCACTCCCCAACACTGCAGCACCGTGCACAAGGACAGGGTCCAGCTCTCTCTTTTCACACTTACAGAATTCTTCTGATTCCTCTAATTCAGGATGGACATTGATTTCAATAGGTTTTGGGTTTATTTGGATATCTTTGCCTTTTCTGCTTCATCTCGCCCCGCTTTCCCGTGGCCTTGGCAAAGAGAGCATAGGTCTGGAGAGCACGTGAACAGAGTTAGCAAACCTGAGTCCAGGGTTGTGGGCTCTGCTCTCTGACACACAAGGCAAGCCCTGGGAGGAGCAGAAGAGGATGCAGCATGTGGGTAGTTGAAATCTGTGAAGTGTTTCCCCCTCCACCATATCACGGGGTGGTTTTGAAAAATCAGATATCCCATCATGTCAAGTGCTTTCTGTGGAGTCCTTCAAAATCCTTGTGCAACTTTGCTGGTTGCATCCAGATGAAATCACGCAGGCTTTCCATGAGGGTTAGCAAGCCCAATATAGAAGCAAATACTGTTTGTGTCTAATACGGTTGGGAAAACTATTTAAGAACAGTTTGTCTGTTGAAAGCATGGTCCTTGCAACACTGCCAAGATCAGGGAGTGCTAGGATGTGATCGCACAACTGTCTGAGTGATGGCCACAGAAATTAAAATTTCTTTCAGGCTGGTAAAATTTATCCAGTAGAACTGAATAACCACTAGGAGAGCAGAGATGTACCTCTCCTCCTCGACCCTAGGGGGGCGACTGGAGCAATTTTACCTTATATACTAATGTTGTGCACCTGGGAGACTTTCACAGATGAGCCTTGTGCTACTGGGAATTGTCATTGCTTCTCTACAGAAATATGGCAGTTTAACCATCACAGGACATGTCCAATAGAGCCATGCATTCTACCCTAGGTTGGACTTCTGAGAGGAAGCAGTCTTACATCACTTGTTTGTTTGTTCAAATCATGCAAAAGACCCAAAATAGGATCTGGAGTAAGATCAGTGAAGAACCTAAAACAATCAGCAAAAGAGCAAGTAACATGATTCCAGTGCCAGAAAAAAGACCTAATCCCCAAGTAAAGGATAACAACATAAGCACCAAAATTTGGCTTTTGGCTCATACTTTTCTAAACAAAAGTCTGCTTTACGTTAACCGGATGAATACATCCAAAGAATGAGCCTCAGGCTTTGAGTGCAGGAATTCTTGTGTTGCGTTGATGTTGTCTCATTTGCAAGGAACTTCCTTTCCTTTGCTAATCCCCCCATTCTCACTGCTAATGATTGTAAAATAATAATTATTATAATGGTTATTAATGATTATAAAATAATCATTATTATTATAAACCCCATGCAGAGTCTTTCAGCTGGCTTGGAGAGACAAAACCACAACATTTCTCATTTTCTTCCTCAAAGGCAAACCTCTCTGAGATGAATCCACAAACAGAAGTTGGTTCAGCTTCCATTGGACGCAGCAAGACATCTCCTGTTGACGCAGCACCTCTGCTGTCTCTTCTGTGTGTCCCAAATCAAGCACCTCTGAAGAGGGAGACAGAAGGATTGAAAAGGGTCTTTCTAGACATGGTTGTTTTTCTATCCAGCTTCCTCTTCTTGACAGAAACCTTTCATGCCAATGAAAGATAATTTCTTCTCATGTTCTTACTGTCTGGCAAGCAGAACTATGGCTGAATTTTTTAGGGCTGTACATCAAAGCAGAAGGGTAAGGACGCAGCTGCATCCCTCCCCCTTCTCCAACCAGACTGTGCAGCCTAGCAGGTAATCCTAAAATGGTGCTCTTTTCCAGAGGCTGAAACTGTAAACATGGGGCTAGTGAGAAAGCAGCACCTTTTGTCATCAAACTGGGCTGATACAAAGTCCACCAAAGTCAATGGAGAGACTAGCTCTCCCCGTTGCCTCAAGGTTTAAACCCTTTAATGAACAACACTGTTAAACATGCAAAAATAATGACATAAATGGCAAGAAAATACATATTTTTCCCCCGAATAGCAGGGACATTCAGCTGTAGTCAGGCACTGGAAAAGTTATTTAAAATCCTACCCCATTCTTTCTGGGTTAATTCAGCCTGTGACCCAGTGTGCTGCTCATCCTAATATTAACTCTGAGAAACTTTTCTTTTAATCATGTGGAATCTCTGTTTATTATTCTGACTGTTGCACTTGGCTCCCTTGTCTGTCCCACAGCCTTGCAGGATCCTGGCGGTTAGCAGCAGAGAGCACCCATGTAAACACCCAGTCATCCCTCCCCAGAGCCAACAGGGGGTTTTGCAGGGTTTGTTCTGCTTCAGTTTCTAAAATCCTGTCTGAGCAGTAGTGCAGACTAAGGGCAAAAGAGGGATTTCTCAGTCTGCTGCAGAAATGGTGAACGTATTGGCGAGAAGTCGTTCTCGCAAAGCGTTTTCCTCTGCTGTGGGTCACTGATGTGGTTCGGGCTGCTGCCAAAACTTAGCACTGCCTGATAATGCTCTGGTGCCCCATGGCAAAAGAGTTGGGTGGTGTGGGCAAGGTGCTGTGTGAAGAGTGAACTGTTTGTGAAAACAAAACCAGAACAACAGGCAAGTACAAAACAGGCACCACTGTTACTAGTTTAATATTTTCTAGTACATAAATTGTGAGGCTGGGTTACCCTCCCAGCCCTGTGTTAGTCACCACAAAGTTCAGCAGCATAGCATGTTCAGAGTCCCGGCTGGCTTGTGGGTGAGCCTTATTGAAGACAAAGGAACTGTAGACATCTAAGATTTCAATCTGGCCGTAAAGGTTTGGGTGCTGTGAATCTTGGCACCACCTGCCATAAACCCCATAGAAGTGATGTTAAGCTGGAATTTTCCCTAATAAGATCATAATTCTCCTGTGCAAACCAGTGACGTTAGCACATCCCTGTGCATCTGGCCAGAACTGTCCGAACTGATGGAAAACGCTGCGGTCAGTTTAGTACTGAAAACAGCTGATGGTAAGTCCAGACAAAAGGGAGGAGACATCTCCCCCAACACTGCTAATGAATGCTGCCCTTGGAGGCAGCCTGCCCGTGAACAAGCCGGACAATGTCCCCTGGTTTCAGACCTAGCTGGGGTAAGCCATGAAGCACAGACACTGATGCCAACCTCCTGCAAGATTTCCAGTGCTTTTGAGTCTACTACATAAGGCTAAAAATCTTCAGGTGCTCCTCAGTCCTTCTTGGCAGGACTTCATCTTCTTCCCAACCGACCTCCAGAAACAGCCGCACGAAGAAGTTGTTTAAACAACCAGCTGCTTCAGGGAACACCAAAGCCTGGCCTTGATTCACTGCCATATGTGACAGGCCTTTCAGGAGGATGCAGGCATCTTATATTTCATGTTAAAAATCCTGGAATGAAAAGTTACATAGAAACAGGTTTGTATGTTAGGTAACTTGGGATCATTGAGTTTTCTTTGCCAGCCCCTGAAACTCTCCCAGGTTTCATTTCCTAGGTGTAGGGTGTTGGCCTTCAGTCCTGCAAAAGGTGCATTCTTCTCTTATCTTCTTTTCAATATTCCTCTGGTGTGTGTGACACCAGGAAAAAGAATGTGTGAAGTAATGGCACCCTTTAGGTTATCGGACCTGGGAACAGAGGCCAGTTTATTTGCAGTGCAGAGCATTTAACTTTCTAATGCTTGCGTTTACAGAGGCTGAGGAAAGCATGTTCGAAACATACACAAAGTATTAACACCTGACCCTCTAGCATGAATTCCTGATATGACGACACATGGAAATAATGTTTTAGCTTCAAGGGCATTAGCGAATTAAATGCTGTTTAATATTTGACCTGATATATTGAGGAGGGCTCTGTCAATAAATTAATCTGTCGCTCCTGAAGCTAAGCTGTGTTGCATGGATTTATTTCGGCCCATACACACAAAAAATATTTAAACAGAAGCAATACAAAGTATGCATTGTTTTAGCTTAGTAGCCCAGAAATGAACCACTCAACACAGCTTGGTTTAATAGTTGGGAAATTAGTATTTGTTTACGTTGTGCAGACAGCAGAGAAATACCCAGTGTTTCCAGCAAGGCCTCTGACTTGCCTCGCCTGTAAGCAAGGCTTGAAGAGAGGGTTTGAAGCGCATACCTTCATGTGCACACCTTTGAAAGCATTGTGTTTCATCTCATTTCATCTACCTGCGTCTATCTAAACCATACTATAATACCAGTTACCTGTTGCAGTAGGTATTTTTACACTTAATAGCTGATACTTGCGAAGTGCTTTGGAATCGGAGTCTGACCTTGTGTCTTGGTTTGGCATCGGCATGGAGACATTGCACATGGCACCTTTCTGTGTTCAGCCAGCTATTTCTACTGCACTTGCTAATAATTTCCTGAAATTTTGTCCCTTTGTTTCTTGTACATATACATAAGTAGGTATGTGTATGTGAACGTACATATCTTTGTTAGCATACAAACACGTGTGCATAAGCACACACATATAGCTTCTGCTGTACAGAAGATACATTTCATTATTTCTTTGCATATATGGGAAAATACATCTAAGAATAACAAAATGCAGTGAGTAGTACTTACGTTTCTTCACAAAAGTGCAGTACCTATATCGCATCTGGGTGGAATTTCAGTTGTACCCAGGACAGATTAGCTGGCAGGTTGCTGAAAAGTCACTGTGCTGCCTTTACAGGGGGCACCTGAGCGGTGCTGGGCAGCGAAGCCTCTGCGCTGGGGTCTGGACTGCCCGTGAGCACCTTTCTGGCCTGTGTGTCCAGTTCCTTCCCATGGAAACTGTGGTGCCGGGAGCGGTGCTGCATCCTGGACCCTCACACCCTGGCCTGGAGTCTAGAGCTGGGCAGAGGGTTTTCAGCTACGCTGAAGAATTGGGGAGGCTGTGGTTTACATCAAGACTTGGGTGTTCTTAAAAATATTTCCCTTAGCTCCTTAGATCCTGTAAAAGTAAAAGTTAAAAGAAGCAGCTTTGCTTGTTTGCAGCCGCTCATTGTCTCTGAACAGAAGGGTGCTTATTTAAGTCTCTGCAAGTTTGTTCTCGCAGAAAGTCGTGTGTTTGAAACTCAGGTTGGCTACAGATTGTCACTCTTTCCTGTTACCATTCCTCTTGTATGCCCCTGAATGCCCTTCTTGCAGGAAAGCAGAAGCAGCTAAGCAGATGCTGAACTCCAATAGGATTTAGACGTAGGCGTCAGTGTTTTTCTGAAAGGAAACTTTGTTGGATTGGTGCCATGGGAATTCAGATCTATTTTAGGAGCAAAACTGGAGACAAATGCACAGATCAACAATTCAACACAGATTCAACGGATATGGCCTGGGGAAAATACCTGTTCCTATACTAAGGATCTTGTATACCGTAAGTCATTTTTGCCGTAAGACTTGAAACTCGCAGCTGTGTGCATGAGCACATAGAATCATTTTCACACCATTAGGGTCTCTAAGAACGTTAGTGGAACCTGGATTTCACGTTTAAAACCCCGAAATACAGTTTCTACAAGTATAATTCTTCTTATTCTTAAACTGTTCCCATTGTAAATTAAGGGGCTAACAGCTGGCTTCCAGTGAAGTCAACTATTAATTGTATGTTCACTACCCTGCTTTGTGTAAATCAATACAAGAAATGAGCAGTCTCCTACTATACAGCACAGACGCAGACACTCTACATGGGGAAGTAATTTAAGGGTGGATGTCAGCTTGCTTGGAAAGGCTTCTTTACTGAAAACAAGACAATGAAAAAACCTTACAGTAGGGAAAGCTCCCCTTAGTCCCTGTAGGTGCTGATAGAAAAATCCTGTGGCTCTGGCAGTGAAACACAACCGGTGCCATCATTCTTGCACAAATATCAGTATCAAGATGAATTATGGTCTGAGCAAGCTGACTTTGTTGCCAGAGGTGACACTATAGGTGATGTGCTATATGCCCAGATTATACCCTTGTATCACGGATTTATGTTTGCAAGAATTCTATATCTTGATGTTTTTTTCCTCATTTGGACTCACTTCACTATTCACAATACACTAGTGATGTTAGTGGGATTATTTCATGTGCCTCAAATTGGGATGTAACGCACTTTGTGCCTGCATATGTACTAGAAAATTGAGAGAATTGCCTTGGCTGTCTGGTAGGGCTTGCAAGATGAAATTGCTGGCCCTGCTGCCAGCTGTCTTACCAAAGAGCTGAGCATCCATTCCTGGGCCGCTCGTGAGCTGTAGTTATTTCTCATCTGCACTGGCAATGAAAGAACTATCCATTAATTGAATGGCAAAAACTGTATTTCATGCTTTTTTTCTGAATGAGCAAAAACCAGAAGTCACGATTCTGGTTTTGTTCATTTGGCTCTTCAGCGGGTGTGTTGCCTAGAGCGAGGGAAGCCCGGCTGTCAGACGCCTGACCTGTTCCTGTCCCGGGCCAGGGCCCAGCAGTGGGACTTGCTGCCCTGCCCTGCCCTCAGGGACGTGTGGCAATCTCACAAGCCGACCCCCCTGTTTTCCCTAAATTTAATTCACAGCCCCCACGTAAGACCTTGGAGAGCTAATGCTCAGGAGTCAACGGTTATTTCCGTCAGCTGGGACTTGCCCAATCCACTTTGTCAGTTCAAGTAGAAAGAAAATATGAGAAAACTATCAAGTTTTAAGTGAAGCATTGTGAAGTAACGGAGCATAACTGCACAAACCTTGTTTTCAGCAGTAGATTGGATTATCTGTATATTGTACTATAAATGGGTTAGGAGTACAAGTAGGAGATGCCCTGATCTTTTTTTATCTTTCTTTCACTGTCTTTTTTTTTTTTTTTTGGTGGAATTCATGTGTCAGGAAATCTTTGACAAACATTATTTCCATACTCAAATTGAGCAATGAATTGAAACTGGCAAAGGAAAAAGGGACGAGAATATATTCTATAGCTGTGTCTTTTAAATTGCTTTATCTATTGATAGTTTTGTCCCATGCTAAATGCAATTTCAACAATATAGAAAGCACAGACTGAAAAACTGAGCTCTAATTAAATCAGTAACGTTTCATTATTTCATGTGAACAATGCGAGTCTAAAGTGATCTTTCCACAGAAAAATTAAATCAAGCTCCATGTGAAAGTCTGCCATTTCAAATGTATTTCACATCCAGTGTTTGTAACAGGTTTGGGTTGCACAGAAGAGGACTGTTAGCTGTGAGAAGGCCCCCAGAAACAGCATTCCCACCTCCCCTTCTCACCAGCATCCACTGTGGAGCTTGGGAGCTCCTCGGGCTTTCCAAGCGCAGTACCAGAATAACATCTCGTGGATACAGTGGTTTCCCTGTAAGAGATGTAATTACAGCCTCTGCTAAGTTAAGGAATAGGTGTCTTTGGATGTTTAATTAGAGTGGAACGTATTTAAAAGCTGCTCGCTTATTGTGAAATTCAGCTACAGGCACGTGTGCTCAGGGAGTGGGTACCACACTCCAATGTGCTTTAATGCCTGTACTGCTGGAGTGACTCGGCATGAGGCAGGGACTGGTGTGTCATCTGCAATCACGTTTCCCCCTCTAACCCACAGTGTTTAGCTTACATCATCCAAACTTACTGTCAAGCTGTAGGGAGACCCATACCTCAAGCTCTGTTGCAGTTTGCAAAGACAAACCGCCCCATGAGCTGTGACCTGCAGGTGTCCCCTGTAAGTGTCAGACACCTTGCTGGCAAGTCAGAGAAGACCTTTCAGAAGCGTGTCCCAGCTGCTGCACTGGTAGTCCCAGCTGGTGCCAGGCTCTTGGGATGGGCTGGTCACAGATGCGCAGTGCCGAGGGCAGAGGGGTGTGCAACACCCAGTGCCCTGTGTGGTTCTCAAGCTCTTGTTCCAGGATCTCCTGTGTTGTTAATGTCACATTGCATAACAGGTGACATAATCATCCTCATCTGACACAACCTCTCTGTGTGCTCTTACAATGTGTGCTTTTTCATTGCTGTTTTATACAATCCTACAGTGAAGTGGAATAACGTTTCCCGTTGCTTCAGGTAACTTTCATTTCAGATCACATCCCCCGCATGGCATCCTACCACCCGTATAGGGACCAGTGGCCAGTACAGACATCTACGCCTGCCGAGGCTACATGGTGGCTGTGCCAAGTAACCCCTCCAAGGAGCCCAGCAATCGCCTTTTCCACAGCAGCTGCCATCTTTGCAACTGGCCCGTACCTCCCGCCTTTCAGCCTTGAAGCTGGGGCGGGGGGGACAGATTTCTCCCAGTAAGCTGACACCATTTTTGACAGCGGCTTCAGAGATTTGTAGTAGCTGGCATAGGAGGGGAGGGAGACCTTGCTGTGGGAGGGTTCTGCCAAGTGTTACGCAGGACACATTTCCCTTTAAACTGGATCAGAGCAATTTGTGTTCTTTAGTACCTTTCATCCAAAAATCGGAATTGCCTATGCCTACTGCATTTAATCCTTTTTGTTATGGGTGACGAAACAGAGCTGTGGTGGTGAAGCAGGTTGGCCAGGATGGCAGAGCTAACAGCCCTGCGACTGCCCTGCTTCTCACTCGGCCGTTAATGGAGTGCACGCGCACAAATGCCAGACAAGGGGAAAAACTATGGTGAAAACCAGAGAGGTACATTAACAAACTTCAGTGGTCAGGTCCCAAAGTCACCCAAGCACACTTGCCTTGCTAATCCGCAATTTGTGATTCTGAAGAAAAAGACGACGACAACGGTGAAGAAGGGGGAGTTCACAATTCACAAACCAATTTGTGTTGTTTCTGCAACACTGCAAAAGTGCGACTCATGAATATGCTAATGAAATTGCAATGAGAGTTTTGGCACCATTTCATCACCTCAACTAGATTAGGGAGCAATCACACTATGGGTTTACATGTCTTTGGGAACTGCTGGGGAGGGAGGGAAAAATAGATCTGCAATATTTATAATTCAACAAAAATTGCACTGCCTCTACCATAAAATAACAATAATGACTGTAAATTGATAAGAAATGGCTTCTGGGTTAGCCAAAGGGCTCGCTGTTAAGACCACTTTCCATGTCGCTACATCGGAACAAAGGTCTTCTCCCACAGAAGAGAAGTCTGTGCCCAGAGGTGCATGCTGCTGTACCCCCGTGTTGAGTCCCATCGTAGAACAAGCAAGCAAGAAGCACACACACAGGAGTGCAGAGAGAGCAGGACCATGGGACGGTCCGGCTCTGCTCATCTTTCTCCTGGATAAGGGAGCAGCAAAACAGCAACCAAGGGAAGGTTTGTATCCCATTCAGCTGGGGCAGGAGAGAAGCAGCCAGGCAGGGCTGGAGAGTAAGATCCAGTGGAGTGTTTTGGACATTGCCTCTTCAAGAAGTTTTTATGTTAGAGTTCTGATTTGCATAGGGCAGTACAAGATCTCTGGATTGGGAGAGATCTGGGAAGTTGGCCACCATGCTTGTTTCAGGAAAGAAAATACAGCGATAAACAAAACTTACTAATCTCACAGTCCAGTTTTATACATGGTGTGTCCCAAGACAGAAGCACACACACATTTTAAATTCTTTCAGGAGGTGAAAGCTCTAAGTTTCAGCAAAATAGTTCTCTCTCAATAAATGGCCTGCATGGAAGAGTACAACTTCTTCCCTGTTATTACTCAGCCTCTTATCTGATCCTGTATGATGCATTCATGTAAAAAAAAAAAAAAAAAAAAAAAAAAAAAAAAAAGGTAGACAAAGCTTAGGCTTCAGTATTTGTATTTAGGTCCCACAATTAAATCCAGAAATAAAAACTGCAGATATTGTAATATAGCTCCGACACTTGGCACCCACACGCAATGTCTGTTTAGCAACCAAAGTAGTAATAATCCTACGGTTGACCTTCGTAGGAGCAAGAGGAGTCTCAGAAGGAAGAGTATAGAAATAAGCCTGCAGATCAGATCCTCCTCGTTTGCTCCCGTGAATAGTCCCACTGCACTGAAATCTTTCCTTGTGCCATTTCAGGTGAAAAGGGAAATGCAAAAGTCTCATTTCCCACAGCAACCTTCTGGAGTTTTATGCTAGCCTCTACTTAGTCCCTCCCCTTGCTTTTTTATGGGCAGTCATAAACTCTCAGTGGAGCTGATCCCATAATTAGCTTAACTCTTTTATTTCTGTGGCGTGCATGAGCCAGGTAAGAAAGACTTGGACTTTGGGCCACCTTTTTAAAACTTAGTGCCTTGCAGCTCTCACTGTGATTAGAGAATGTGCAGAACGGGACGGCACTGATTTATACCAAATGAGGATTTTGTCCCAGAAACTTCTGCAGTGACATTTACAGAAGTGACGGCTAGTTTAAAAGAAAGTTCAGAAATGGGGAGGCACAGAACCCATGGCCACTCATGGAAATTTTCATCTACTTTTTAAGGTTATCTATGCACTGATTTGTTCAGGGTTTTACACGTACAGCCTAGCACTATAAAAACAAATGGCATTGCATCGAACATGCTGATGTCATGTGGGAAGAGGGGAAAGAAATTCCTCAAAACTGATACAGAAGAAGATATCAATGGGTGCAAAGAGGTGTAAAGTAGCATAATTCATTCTAAGAGTCATTTACCTGTTTGATACCTGATAGGGATCTGGGACATCTAATAGTATCACCCTTGCTGGTTTATTTACTAACCATCATAGTTATTCTTTTCATTACCTCCACAGTGTAATGGTTATTTTATGAAGGCTCATTAAATTTAATGAGACACCACCAGATTTTATTGCCTTCTAATAAAATGGGTAGGGGGAGCTGTTTTCTTTCTGATTCATGCAGCTCCAGAGTACCTTAAATAGTCAGGTATTTGGCTGGGTTATGAGCAGGGCCCCTGACATTCTTTCTGGTGGCCTCCTTGGGGAATGTCAGCGATTAACAGCTATTCAAATAAAGATGCGTATAGGGATATGCGTAGATAGGTAAAGGTTTATTTTACATACACGTATATTTTATACATATATGTATTAGACCTCAGCATTTTACTTCCAATGGAAGACATGGTTCTGCCAGAATTAGAAAGGTATCGTGAGAGTATCTGGCTAGGAGCTCGTCAGTCCCAGGGAGAATACACTTGCCAAGGTTCTTAGCAGGTGACATGACAGAGCAACAGTAGTTTGTCTAGCAGAGAATCAGGTTCATGGCTGCTTGTCTCATTCATTCCTTTATTGCACAATTGTCCATTACAAGTATTAATTTTATCCAATATTTTTAAAGTATGGGAGTTAGTGAGATTTTGGAAAACCTTGTATTGTGACGAAAATGCTTAAAAGCAAGCGAGAAACCAAGCAACGTACTTCTATAAGTACCTCCTCAGGACATGAGCGAGAAGATGGTCCATAGAGCTCCTCTTCCAGAGGGCCATTGCCTACAAACATCGTATCTCTAAAAAAAAAAAAAATACTGAAGTGAGCTTCTTGATAAGCTAAGGCGACTGAGGAGGGAAAGTCCAGCAAAGGTGAAATCTGTGGCTTGTGTCTGAATCACCTGCACTATGGGGAAAGCAGGATGTGGGGCAAGTGCTTGTTTGAATTAGTCCTGATGGAAGTATTGGGGAAGAAGGTGGCTGGCTCAGTCAGGAGGTAACCCTGCTCTGCAAAGGGTCTGCACACAGACAGTTGCAGGCTGTGTGTGCAGTGTCCTAGTGAGATCCAATGGGTGGCTGTGGGAGGAGAGTGCAAGGAAACAGTGATGTAGCATGCAGTGGTAGCAGGAGGCCAGCAGCCCGTACTGAGAATAATACTGTTTTAACAAAGCAATGCATTTAAAAATACAGGGCAAAACCCAAAAATACTACCAGAGCGATTCTCTCTCCTGTTGATGTTTTATGCTGAGGTCTGGAAGCAGTGAGTGTCTGAAATCACTGTATCAAGACCAAAACAAAACAGAAATAAATAGCTTTGAACTTGGTAATTGTGTTGTAACTTCAGTAGAAGAACAACCAAATTTAGGAAGTGAAAGCTCTCTGAAAAACGTATGGTGATGCAGCCTCACTGAATCCCAAGTGAACAGCCCAAGCAAATGAAACTCTTCCATATAAAACTAGTTGAAATATTCATTATAAATAAATTATCCAATAAATGTAGCCCTTTTGCTGATCATAAATACCCAACAACCTGATCCTGATTTCAGTAGATATCTTTGGTACCCAGAAGTTTGTGAAGAAGGGGCTGTTTTCAGGCTGTTCCTTTTGGGGGTACCTCACCAGGTAGTATTGTGCCATTCACGCTCTCTGCTGTTAAGCTGAAAATTACATTAGTGACGGGGTGCTGAGAACCAGGAATTCACATTTTCTGTTGTTCTGTGTGGCACATAAGCTCTCCAGCTCCCTCTTAAATTCTTTCCCTCTGGCGACTTGCCTGGCACGCTGACACCTTGCTGTGTCTCTGTATCTCTCAGCCCGGTGACTCCAGTCACACTCCCCTGGCAAGTCCGTGTGGGAGATTTAGAGCATGTCCAGCCCTGGTGGTCTTGGGCAATTGTTCTGGGGGACTGGTAGTATTGGGAATGTAAGTCAGACCATTATCCCTGCCTATCAGTGATTCGTCTAGTAGCCATAGTCTAATAATCAATACAAACTCTTATTTCTAGCCTGATGTTATGGCATGATTTTAAATATGGATGTTGAACTGATTAGGCATTTTCCTTAAAAAAGCAGATTTCTGATGGGAAAATATGTATCTGTCACACCACATCTTTCCCCCAGAATCCATAATTTGGATTAAGTTCTCCCCTAGAAAGTTTCTCTAAAGGAGATTGGAAATACATATGCAATTCCGGAAGACGTGAGGGGTAAGAGTCGTATTTAGCTAGAGGCCCAGCAGTGAGGGTATTTACCTAAAAAGAAGGGATGTCTGGCCTCTCTGCTCAGCTCTGATGTAGTTACTGACTCAAAGCTGAACAGCTCCATCCAGAGAGAAGTCCACACCAGAGCAACCTGCAGCCCAGCGGCAGGGGGTTTGCTTGGGAGGAAGAAGACACAGGTAGACATACTTGCTTTTTCTCAGAAGGGATAATCAGGCTTGAACCAGGGTCTCTCGTTTTCATGGTCTCTTCTATCCCGATTTTTTTTTGTGAATTCCTCAAAAAACTTGGATTTGCCCTTGTGCAGAGCGTGTTATGAAAGCTTAGTAACACTTGCCAGATCAGAAACTATTTTCCCATTTGGTTCAGTGCTCCTAAGTACAATATTGTGATATTTTTCAAGTGAGGCTTGTTGGCTCTGTGAGTTGGCATCTGAATATCATTCCTAGGCAAGTGCCTCACCGTCCATGAGTTCTGGTGGCTCCAATGATCACACCTCCACCATGCACGTTTGGACACTGAAGCTGATGTTCCTCAAAGTGAGCAGAGCAACCCCAGGCTCTCTTGGAGGGGACAGGGAAAAGAGTAATGGGAGACCCAGATGCCCAACCTCACAAACGAAAAAAGAATTAAAATGGACCAAGCACTGCATTTATGCCTTACTGGTGTAAAGCCAGAGGAGCTCCTGTAACTCGATTTGTGGAACTGAGAGCAAGATTTCTTCACTGATATATACCCTATATCCTTATCATAAAGTGAGCAGTTAAGAGGTATATAAAAAAACCTGTCCATCCTCATTAGAGTAAAGTTGAGTATAGTCTATTCTTGCTTTAATGCAGTGATCTAATTAACCTTTAGCCAGAATTAAAATGACCTTGAATTGGCCTTGTGACCTCCAATGCTTAATGTTGTTAACTTTAAACAAGCTTTTTGGGCTGGTCAGGAGCAGCATCTGTTAAAATGGGCAAAAGGTCGAATCCATTTACTTAAATACACCTACCGCGAACATTGCTGGTGGCTGTGCTGCTCACGTTTTTAAAGGGGATAGAAGATGTAGCTTTGAAGATAAAGGGCAACCTATCTGTGAGAAACCGTGTGAGGAGGATGAAAAACTGCTCTGAAGATGTGTTTTCACCATCTTGTTTTACTCCCTCAGCAGGAAGCTTCTTCGGGTTTTGATTTTAAGTTCTGCTGTGTACAAAATATCGCGGTGTGCAAAATATTGCCGCTGGGTGGGCTCTGTACCTGGGGTTACCACTTCCAGAAGAAGGCGTGAGGCCGGTCGCTGCTCTCACGGCCGCTCACCCGGGGACAGGAGGTGCCCGTCCTAGCAGCAGTGTCACCCTTTGGGCTGAGCTTTACGTTCCCCTGGGTGCCGGGAAGCACACGCTTGCGTGTAAAACGCAGTAGATGCCCGGTTGAATTCCTGGATCGCAAGGTCACTGGTGGAGATGACTTTAAAAAATACACTGTCAGGGCAAAGAATTTCAAAGGCAACATATAAGAATTTAGATGAAAACAATCTGTCCAGACGTCTCCTCTGATTGCTATTAAGAGGCTGGGCTGTTCTGCACAGAAGTCGTTTTTGCTCTTAACGTCTGCACGCCCGGCTGCTGCCCTGCGTGCGGCACGCGTGGAGGCGCAGCCCGCCGCAGCCTTGTGCCGCTCTGCCGGCCCCTCGCACGGCGGAGGCTCCGCTCCCCGCCCTGCCCCCAGCCCAGCTGCCCGCCTTCGCAAACCCTCCGACCGCGGCCGTTCCGGCTGGGCGCCGCCTCGGCCGGTCCGCCCGTGGGTCCCCCGCCGCGCCCCGTGGGTGCCCCGCCGCCTCCGGGCAGCGGGCGTGCGGCCGTGGCGGGGGCGTTGTTGTCGTCGTCACGAGCGATATTATTGTCGTTAGCGTTGACCGTATTGCTGTCGTCGTCCCGGTTCCCGAAGCGTTTTTCGAGGCTGCTCCTTCCGTCTTCTGCGCGAAGTTGGACTTTAAATGCCGGCTCTTTGTAGTACATTAACATAGTACATTAACATTTGTAATGTGGCGATTATTTTACATAATCGATACCATCAAGTTCCTTTTCTTGGGGACCCTCGTGTTTATTTACATTTATTCCGCACACGTCAGTTTCCATCAGGAGCAAAACCGATTTTCTTGTCCTGCATCTGCTCTCGGGATAACCTTAATTCACCGTAAATCTATTTGCGCTCCCGCCGCAGTGAGCCCGGTCTGATGATGCCGCCGTGGTGGGGCAGCGCCCCGGCTCCTCCGCTGCAAAACCGGCCTTGAGCGCAGCGGGGTGGGAGAGGACAGGGCGGCTGTGGTATTAATTGTTGTTGTTATTATTTATTGTTATTTATTTTGCGGCAGTTTCTGTTTATGGCGTGATGCATTTGAGCCCAAACACATTAGGTGCATTATTCATTGGGTACATTTGTCAGAACATGCATGTGTATAAAGAACTAATGATCCATATTAAATTAATGACGCTATAAAAAAGAAAAATACCCCATACATGCAGTTTATGACGGCAAGTCCCGACTTTGATAAACCATAGAAAAGACCTAATCAGATGAAGCATTGGACTGTTCCGTCTCCAAAATTACATTTCTCGAAATGTGCTTGTACACAATGTTGGTTTTATTAAAACAAATTAATTCAGTCATTAAGGAATCATACGGCAAGTGTCTCCTAAGTCAGGACCTCCAGTGTAACAAATTGATTAAATGACTGTGTAATAGTCTCTTTAAACAAATCTAGTGTAACAAGTTAATAGATCTGCTCAATTACCATGCTGGGGTGATGAGGATGTGGGCAACTCTCTCATTAAATCCGGGATAGTGTTGGGGGTGGGGGTGTTGAGGCTCGGAGGTGCGTGTCGGTGGGGCAGGGCTGCGCTCCTGCAGCCCCCGCGGGGCCGTGGCCGGGCGGGGACGGCTCCGGGCTGCGGGCTCCGGGCTGCGGGCTGCGGGCTCCGGGCTGCGGGCTGAGGGCTGCGGGCAGGGCCGCCCCCCGATCGCACCGGCGGGCTCCTCCTGACACCCCAGCGCCGGGGACGCGGGAGGAAAATCTATTACCCCGCTGCCATTTTGTTAAGTGTTTGCTCCCCGTTGTGACCCTGCCACTTTATCTGTTGATTTTTATTTTCTGAGTGCATGTTGCCCATATGTTACTCTAATAGTTGCTATAATTCTTGAGCAATAGGGCTCGTATTTTACTGAGCTGAATTAAAAAGAATGCACTTTAATAAAAAACCCGAGCAATACACTAATGGCTTGACATTGATGTATTTGCATAAAGATGAATTATACGGGCTCGCTTGACACGACTTTTAATAAATGATCGAGGACGTTATTACAGGGATGCACTTGGGCAGCGGGAGCGGGTTATTGCGGCAGGGCCAGGGCCAGGCGCTCCCCGCAGCCCGCCGGCCCCGGAGGGCAGGGCGGGCACCGGCCGGCCCTGCCGCGCTGCCTCCGCCGAGCCGGGCAGGGGTGAAACCTCCCCGGCGGACGCGGAGCGGTGCGATGTTGCCTGCCCGTCTCCTTGTGATATAAGTAAATTTGTTCTCATAAATCATGTCTGCTGGAGCGCGGAGCCGCTGCCGGGCGTCGGGCGGGCGCGGTGCGGGCGCGGGTGCGGTGCGGGCGCGGTGCGGGGTGCCCGGCGCTCCCTGCGGCAGCCCCGCCGCCCGCTCCCCGGCAGATGTTTGCGTCCCTCCCGGAGACTTGTAACCGCTGTTCCAGACAGCTGGTAAAGGCTGCCAGAAACATGTATCTGGAAAATACCTATCGGTGCAGAAGGTAAACGCGGAGCTGCGATTAGGAGGGAGCAGTTCATCTTACTTCTGAATTTACGTGCGGCGACACCGGCTCTGAACGCGGGATCGCTCTTGCAGGCGCCTGTCTCTCCCAGCGGCCTGGATACGGGAACGGAGCTGGGGGGGGGG
>VFFE01007017.1:502689-540330 GCA_008921705.1 Burhinus oedicnemus
TTTTGTTCTTTTTTCTTTTTTCCTTTTTCCTTTTTTCTTTTTTCTTTTTTCTTTTTTATATTTTTTCTATTTTTTCGTTTTTCTCTCTCGTATCCTTTTCCTTATCCTTTTCCTTTTCTCTCTCATTTTCTTTTTCCTTTCCCCTCTCTCATTTAATTTTTTGCTCTCTTTACCTCTCTTTTTTCTTCTCTCTCTCTGTATCTATTCAGATCCCCCACTCCCTCTCTTTTCTCTTTCTTTCTGTCTTTCTGTCGTCCTGTCTTTCCTTCTGTGTTTCTCCCTTTTTCCTTCCTCTCTCTCCCTCCCTCTGTCTCTGAGCCCCAGGAACGGCTCCGGGGAGCGGAGCCGCTCGGCTCCCGGCCGGGCCTGCCCCGGCGCCTCCCCCGTGCGGCCGCAGCGAGCCGGTGGCGGGCGGCGCGGCCCGACAGTCCCCGCACGCTTCTGTACCGGCGTGGGTGCTCTCTGCACCCGCTGCACGTCGGAACGGTGTGTTCGTCCCGCCGGGCCCCCGGCCCCTACTCCCGGCCACTGGCCGATGCTGTACACCCGAGGCCCGCGGTAACGAGCTCCCTAGACACTTGTCCCCAGCGCCCCCGGCTGCCCGCGGCTCTGCCCGTCGCCTGGGGCTGGAAGGGAAAAAATCCCATATGGCCCCTAAAAAGCGTCCCACGAAGAGAAGAGCGGTGCAAAATCACCCTAAACAATTTTTACGCTATGCTGTCTGGGCCCGAGTGCGTGTGCCTGTGGGGAACCCTTATTTCCTCGAGCGTGGAAAAAGGGGCTGGTGTGGAATTTCGATATTTTTTTTTTTAATTACGGATCTTAGATAAAGCGGAAGCATATTGATCTTCGACCTGCGACGATGTTTCCTCCTATTTGTAAATATTCCCCATTGCTCGGAATTGTTTTAGTTTAATTCACAAAGCCGCGAAAAAATACATTTGGAGAAAGGGCGTAGAGCAGGATCTTGCCTCGCCGTAACTTTTGCACAACCACACAAGCTGCACCTCCGAGAAGCTCGCGTTTAAGTCTCCGGGTTCGATTTTTTAACTTTTTTTTTTTTTAACTTGGGTCACTTCTCTAATATTCTAAAAGTAAAACCGAGAAAGTCCTTTCCTGCCGGTTTCAGTGGAGCCAGCGGGCGCTCGGCCGCGCCAGCCCCGCAGCCCCGGGCGCGCTGGGGCTTGGCTCGGGCAGCGGGCGAGGAGAGGGGTGAGCCTGCCTCTGCAAGTGACCCATTTGCATTTTCATTGGGGAGGGAGAAAAATTAACCCGGGCTTGGAAGCGTGGAGGCAGGCGCGGGGCGGCCCCGCTGTGTGGCCAGCACCCAAGGGAACTGCTTTTCCTCCCGCCTGCAGAGTAGACGGTGCGGGGCCCGGGGTCTGCGCCCGTGTGGCTCAGGCGGGGGAGGACAAGGGCTCCTCCCGCCGCCTCAGACCCCCTGCCTCCCTCCTCGGAGCGCCCCGAGGGAGCTTTGCCGGGGGCGGCCACCGGCAGCGGCGGCGGCAGCTTCAGCCGCGGGTCCCCGCTGGCGGCGGGGGGAAGCGGGCCCTGCGCCGGCAGGGACGGATCCGGCCGCCCTGCGCCCGCTTCTGCAGTGCGGTCCCGGGCTGCGGTACCGCTCGGGGCCGCCGCGGGCAGACAGCGGTGCTCAGCCCCTCCCGCCCGCCGGCTCGCAGGCGGCGGCACCGTCCGTGCCGCTCGCTCCGCGTTCCTTCCCGGCCAAAGCGGGAGCTCAGCGCCCAGCACTTCTGGGTTTGTTTTCTAGGGAAAGCACAACCAAAACGATCCCGCCCGCACAAACCGTTTCTCCCTCCTTCCTTCTGTACAGAACGGATGGCTTCTTGATAAAGAGCGTTTATTTAGGGGCCGCCTCGTGCAACTTCTTTCCTAAAAATCACAGGTGAGATAGCGCCAATAGGGCTGACCCGTGCTTCAGAAATAGTTCGAATTCAAAAGCAGCCGTCAACATTACCTCCTTTCTGTGTCTTTAATAACTGTCACCCAGAAATATTTGAAAATATTGATATTTAGTTCTTTTTCCATACTCAGTTTTTGTTTTTCCTAAGCACAGCCGTAGGCAGGCAAAGTTACTCAGGCGACAGCCGGGGGCTGTGCTGTGCCCCTCAGCAGCTGAGCGAGGGGAGGGAGGGCACTGTGAGCACCCCAGGCAGCGGTGGGAGAAAAAACCACCCCAATAACAAACCACTAACGGGGCGAGCACACCGCAGCCTGAAAACGCTGCAGCCAAACTGCCCCTTGAGCACTGAACGGGTCCGCGGCAGCCGGGCAGCAAGGGACCAAGGACTGGAGGAGGCGGCGACAGAGAGGGGCTGAAGTTGCGATGGAGATCGCGGTCACAGAGTGGAGACGAAGAAGATATATGAATTAAGAGATATACAGAAGAAGGGTTGTCAGAAAAAGCTGTAGTTATTTGTTTGCTCGTTCGAGGCGTAGGAAGTACGAGTGCTGGAGCAGCTGCGCCTCTGAAATTCATGTTGGCTGGAACGATCCCAGCATATCTGAAAGGAAAAAAAAAAAACCAAAACAAAAAACCATGAGCACACCTAAAAAAGTCCTGAGTGCTTTGGCATAGCAGGGTCAGGTATTCTTCAAGCTGAGGAGACGGGGACCTGAGCTGCAGCTTGCTGCACCGTGCCACCTGCGGTGTCCAGCTATGCCCAGGGTGGTGTCTTCAAGGGAGGGTTGACTCTGCCCTGCCCAGAGCCCCTTCAGCCCTCCAGCAGCGGGAACAGATGCCAGGGACCACACCTTGCCCAGCTTTTGCCTCGGGAAGTCATCGTGACCAGGAGAGGGGTCTGTCTGAAGTAAATCAAGTAATCACTTTATTTAGCAAACAAAATGTTTTGCCATTACCGTATGTTCTTCACTGCAAGCAAGCAGTCAGTCACTTTCTTAAAGTGATGGATATGTATTTAGACACCTTTTTGTTGTAGCAGCACTGTAAAGCCACTGAATCATTTGTTGCCTGCCCTACATGGTGGAAAGGAACTGAGCCAGGAAAGCCTAATGTTCTTCTGGGTGCTAATTCCAACTCTTAATCAAGATCTGATTACCAAAAAGGAAGACAGAGCATAAAAATGTTATAAAGATTTAATTTTTTTCTATCTTGCCCATAATTCACGCTGCAAATGTGTCCATTATGGCATTCACTCTAGCAGGAAAATTGTGATGTTGTTGCAAGATTCTCTACAGCGGAGCTCCTGCCAATGATGATGAATAATCTTGGTCCATATGCTAGCTCTATACAGCTCTATAGTACCAGCATGCTCTCATTCTCTTTCTGCTTTCTCAAAAACATGGAATATCTGAAGAACAGTAAAAGCTAATTAAAAATAGTTAATAGGTTAATCAGACTCAGTCTTATATTTATCTAATGCAGAGCACTGATTCTTTAGTGATGTAGATTTGAGGCATTACCACGAGCCAAGAAAATGAATCAGACATTTAATGGAGATGTGGAAACGGAAATTTCTTGTAAGACTACAAAATCGCAAGCCAATAATACACTAAAATATAATAAAGTTATCATTAAAATTCCACGCATGAGATGCCATCCTCTGTGTCCTCTCTCGCTAGGCGATAAACCAAGGCAGAGCTGGCCAGAAAATGTTTCAGGAGCCAGGCCTTTGGATATATCTCACCTGCTTTTTAGCATTCTGTCCCAGAGTGTCTGCCTGCAGACCTCTGGTGACAGCCAAAGCAGTGGCATCACTTTGCAGGTGACCCCGCTGCGGACCCCCTGGTTTGCTCTTCAGAGTTCCAAGGGCCATGAAACACTGCCAGCTCCAGCTGGGGGGGGCTGTACTGGAGATGTCAGCCTAGGACTGATACCGCTTTCCGTTACTTATTTGGTCTGACCATGCAGGAATGGTTTCTGTGGGTAACAGCTTTCCCTTTCCAGCCTGTGGCGGATGCTGTGAGCTCTGCCTTCCCTGGGGGCTTCCAGTCACTTCTGAGGACACACTCATGTCACTTTGCTGCTCTAACGCTGTGGTCCTCACATCCTGGCCGAATTTCTGTTTCCATTTACACTGAAGTGTATCCAGACTAACTGGGAACGGAGGTTGAGAGTGTAATGAGACTGAGTGGAAATAGGACCTGGTCACTGCATTTTTAAAACAGCTGCAAGGACAAGGAGGGTGTTGCAGGCTGCTGCTACAGTCACCTCTGTTGCCATTTCAATATTTCTTTTGCTTTACTTAAACGAGATATTTAAGTATTTTCCATACCCTCAGTAAGGTAAAATATTTTTTCTCCTTTCTGGAGCATTGATGCTAGATATTTGATGCTACAGCAGAGTTGTTCCTTTTACTTTTGATTTGTGATCGTTGGTCCAGCCTGACCCCTGCTGGGGGAAAGCCAGGAGAGGATTACAAGTGCAGAGTGTCCTTCTTTCCGGGATCCACAGGTTCACCAGAAACCATTCCTGGTGCAGTCCTGCTCCGAACCCCTCTCCTACCTGCAGGCCCGTGCCCTGCTCAGGCTCTGCCCTCACTGCACGCTGCCCTCCCCGCAGCACAAGCCTTATCTGAAGTTTGTCCAGCTTACATCTCCAAAGACTGCCCACCACCTCTGTTGTTTCGCTGTGGTGCGGAAGCAACATATATCTATTTAATGTGGCCGCAGGAGCCTACTGCAGGTGCACCCAGCATTCCACTGGCATCCTGGCTCTGAAGCCCTTCTAGAAATAGCCTTGTGGCATTACTGATTACCAGGTCTCCTTTTATCCTGCCTAATTAGTACACAACACATTTCTCAACATTGGCGTGTTTGTCTATTCCTGTGTGGTGCTACAGAGAGCTGCAGCCGGCACAGATGTGCCCGTGTTGCGACGTGGTGTTCAGACAAGGTATTTCCCTCTAGCCATGTGCTTGCAAAGGACTGCAGTCCTTGTGGTAGGGATGGCTCTTCTTTCCACTGGAAACAGGAGCAGCAGCGCCGGGGGCTGCTGCTGCGTCTGCCCACCTCAGTTTGCACCGTGATTGCACGAGTGGCCTGCTCCATTTTCAGGTGTGCTTAGAGAACCTCATGAGGACTGGACGTGTGTGGCTGATCAGACACAGGCAAGGAAACTATTTTAGAAACAGTCATGCTGAAATGTTTGTGTCATAGGCCAGATGTGCAACAGAAGAAATGAGGAGCACTGGGGCTCCATCTCCCTCATTTGTCTTTGCCTAAGGCTCTGAAGGTGCCACCCTTCCAAAGTTACCTTCCTTTTCCTTTCCATTGTGCATTGCTGCACAGACATTTCCTGCTGTGCAGTGTATGTGCACACAAAGTGCAGATAAAGATACCAATTTAGACCCAACAGAAGTTCACCCATCGTCCCCTGGCTCTGGTCGGCCAGTCAAGCCGCCCAAGCACATGCAGGGCAGTGAGTGTCCCCACGGCTGCAGTTGCTGGGTGTGGGTCGAGGCACTACCCTGGCATTCATGTGAGTGCTTTCCTGATGTGGCTAACCAAGTATGCTGTAAGGCTAAAACTGATGTCTGGCTTTACTCTGGTTTCACATTAACAGCAAAAATGTATGGAAATTTAACTGGCATAGGTGGAGCTTTTATATAGTCTCTTTCACTCTGTGAGACAAATATATGTACGGTAGGCCATCGCTGGCTATTGATCTTTAAGCAGCCCCCCATGGAAATCAGCAGAGAGAGCTTTGCTTAGAAATTGTTGGCACAGGGTGGTCCAGAGTCAGGGAACTGGAAATCGTTAAATTGATGATCTAAATGGGGGGTGGGAGGGAGAAAGCAGCAGCAGTAGCTATCATTATGTGCATATTTTTATGACTTTTAGAAAATCATATTTCAGCATTTTCCATCACATCAAAGGCTGACGGGACTGTATTGATTAGCAGATTCAGACTAAACGATAGAGAAAATTACTGAGAGCAATATGCTTTGTAACACGACTTTGTTGAAGAAAAGATCTTGCTTGCTGCCTTCCAGTTTCAGTGTAACAGCACGTCGTGGGGCATCAGCGGTGTGCAGGCGCAGGGAGCGCTCCGGGAGGAGGGCTGGGACACAGCGCGTCTCGGGACGCCCCGGGCGGTTCCCGGGGCTGCAGCCGGTCGCCAGCGCGGTGCTCGCTCCGGCAGCTCCACCTAGCGAGGAGCAGTCGCCCCGGCCGGCCGTTCTGGCTCTCTCCTGGCTCTCCGGCTCTGGAAAGCACAGCGCTGTGTCCGCAGGGCAAGGCAGGTCCTCCCTGTCTTCCCCATCCTCCCCAGTCCTGGTTCCACCAACCCAGGTCAGGGGTCCGGCGGAGGCAAGCTCTCCTCCAGCCCCACAGCGCCAAGGACCACCTCAAGCACCTGGCTCTCCTGGCTGAGCCTCCCGAGGAGCAAGGCTGGAAGACAGAAGCCCTTCTCAGGGAAGGGAACAAGGAATGAGGTGGAAGCTTGATACTTACGGCCTCTCTACGAGCCTGCTGCAAAAACACCTCAACTGGTCTACAGGGGTTTTATCTCAATAATGAGCTTTATCTGAACTGCCACCCCTAAGGTCTTTGCCCGTGAATCACTCAGGTCACACTGAGCTTCCCTTGCTCCAAGCCCCTTGCCTCACTTCTTCTCTGAACCTGGGCAGGCTCAGCAAGGACTGCTGTCTTGGCCATGGTGGTTCTGGCCTGTGACAAGAGGACAAGTGGCCGGTTAGTCTCAGTGCGTGGGCAAATATCAAAGGAAGTCACCACGCGCTGCCTGGGCCAGTCCCCCTGCCCCAACAGACCAGCAGAGCAGATCCTGTGCTCTCCTTCCCACCACCATAAAACCTTACCATGTCATGTCCTGCACAGAGGCTAGCTGCTTGCTTTCTAACTTTTTTAGAATATAATAAGGGAAGATACAAACCTGTTTGTATAATCATGAAGGACATGATACTTCTGCCTGCCCCGTGCCAGCAGAGGCTGCTGTGCCATAACGGAAGGGGCAAGGGCATCTTTTCCTGGACTGGGCCAGGTCTATATGCTGCACCATTCCTTTAGGTGTGCACCACTGCTTTCCTTGGGATTTGTCCTCTCCAGGGGAGAGGACAAAGTGCCTCATGTGACAGAGGTGTCAGGCCTGCAGCCACTCGGGGCTGCTGACCTGGCCCTGCAGCCAGAGGGAAGCGCAGGATGGCTGGACCTGCTCTCCAGAGGTGTGATGGGGAAGGCAGGAAAAATGCTGCAAAGCCTGGGAGCTGCTGAGGGAAGCAGGAAGATTTTTCTGTAATAAGCCAAATCCTTAGAAGAGGAGGGTTGTTCAGGGTTTTCTTTATCCCTTGTGCTTTCTTCTCTCTAGAGAAGGATAGGAGATGCAGACCACTAAAAAGCCTGCAGCCAGAAGGGGCAATTTCCTACTGTGAAAGTTTGAATCCAACTTCCCACCTCAGTTTGCATTGCCAAGGACTCCTGGGATAAACCATGCCATCGTTTCTTGCCTCACAGAGGTATCTGTCATTTTTCTACAGGTTTCTCAGTTATCTCTACCAGCTCCCACTCCTGTTCACATTCACACTTTCCTTCTTATCTTTCATAACCAGTGGTGTCAATAGGAGTCATGTTCTGCAGGTTGCATGAACTGCAGGGAATGCTTGGCTGCAGTTTGTATAATCATGAAGCAGGGGGTTATACAAAAGAATTATACAAACTGGCTGCAGTTTGTATAATTCTTCAGCAGGGAATGCTTGGCTGCAGTAAGATATGCAGGGATTTTGTCTCTTCTGCCTCCAGGCATGTTCTTGATGTTTTGCTATTTTGAAATAATTTCTTCCAGTACTAGTTCTGGGTAGCTGTCATGGTGGCATGAAGGATGCTGTTCAGAAAGCACCTTCTGAGCATGTTGGTACAGCAGCTGGCTGAAAGTGAGTCTTCTTGTACTGGTGAACAGGGAATTCCTTTAGTTTGCAATTGCATGAAAAAAACCTGTATCGAAGAGTGAGTGAGCCTGAATATACAGTTCTGGACTTCTTTCTCTTGTTTTGACTTTGCACTGCAGGCTTCAGGTAAGCAGGCAGACATCTGGCACAACAGTAGAAGCAGTAGAAAGCCAGTTGCTATGGTTGGTCTCCATTCCCATTTCGGCTCTTGCTTTTCTGGCAGTAACTGATTGAGGACTGACCAGTTTCATCAGTGACCCAGAGGGAGCTAAAACTGCTGAGAAGTAGAACTGGTGCCTCTTTTGGGCGACCAGTACCCAATCCTTCTGGTGTTGCACACCCCTCCTTCACCATGATCTCAGCATGAGGCAGGCAGCCAGCTGAGGGGTTTGGGGGACAAGTAATAGGCTGATTGATCCCAGCTTCCTTAGCCCATTTAGCACACAGAGCATGTCTCTAGAAGAAGCTGTTTGTTCAGGATCAAGTGCTTTTCCAATAAATCTGGCACCTCCAGGTAAGAAAAAGAGGCATAAGAAGAACTTGCTGACAGCTGCTCCCATGTGTGCTGGTGACTTAGGGAGGAGAGAAGTGAGATCAGGAACAGTCATCCTGTGGCATACATCCAGAAGTCACTAGTCAAGATTTGCTGAGGGGTTTTCAGCCACAATCCTGAAAACCTAAAAAAGAGAAGAGGCCTTGAGTCTTTGTCTTCTGTAGCTCATGTTTTCTTGGCTCTTTTTAAGCAAGGGGAAGACAAGCTGTATGCCACTAGTAAAGAGCTCAGGGTCTCGTGTAACACAGTTCCAGTCCACAGGATTTGGAAAAAGAGGACAAAGATGCCAAAGGTATAACCAGTTAGTAATTTCTAGTGTATTTTTATGACTATACCACTGGAAGATAACTCTCAGAGAATTCACCTAAGTGAATATATAGGACCACCTTTGTATAGCACAAGATGTACTTCAATCTGAAGACTAACACAACAAAATGGCAGCAAACCAGGAATTTATACGGCAATGTTTCCAGATCATGACTGTAATAATTGGCTTAACTGCATCCTGCCAAAGGCTCGCCACTTATAAAATACACTCTAGGCATGCCATAATGCTCTGCCTGTCCCTTGAGATAAGATAGTAAGATGGTATTGCTGGCAAAACAGGGTGATATTTCATGAACTGCTAAAAATCAATGGTGATATGCCTGCTTATACCTTAGATGAACCTTTCTTATGAACTGGAAAGTAATAGGGTGGGTAATACTAGAGTTTGATTAAATGAAATGACATAAAACTTCTTGAAAGCAGTATAAAAAGGAGGGGAGAAAATTCAGTGATAGAAAGCAGAAACAAGTGCAAGCTGTGCTCTGTGCACCACAAATCAAGTAAACAGTAAATAGTTCACGTGGAAGTGTTTCTCTGACCTGAAAATGGGAGAAGTTGTTGCTGAAACTGCAGAATAGCTTTTGCTTCGGCATGATACCCACTAATGGGACTGGGACTCAGCCTTGTATCCAGCATGTGGGGGAGCATGTGTCTGTTGCAACAGGACAAAATGGGAATTGTTCGTAGTGCGGTAAGAAAGCCCCTTCCCTGACAGCCCAGCCATCAGAGAGCGTTGTGGTTACACAGAAAGAACCAGAATGACCTGAGACTGAAGAAGGAAAATAAAGTTTGGGCACAAGCACAGTCCCCTTAAGATCATGCAGAAGGGATTATCTCTTGCAGATGAAGACAGCTGGCTGTTACATGCAGGCACTTGCGGTGTTAAGGCTGGTGCCAACCATATATATGTTAACATAAATGGTCTCCACCTCCAGTGAAACCACTGGGAAGTGCACTGGGTACAATGAGTTTTCTTGGCCAAGATACTCCTGCCAAGGAGGTTTTGCCAAACAGAGTGGTAGGGGCTGTGTAGGAGGCAATACGTCTCCTCTTCCTCCCTCCTGCCCTGCCTGCTGCAGGCTGTGGGTTAGAGTTCCCAACCTTGTCCTATGAGGGACCAGGTGTCCCAGCATCCCGAGTCTCTGCCAGGCTGGTATCACTCTGAAGATACTGGTGAGCTGCTGCGCAGCAGCCCCAGCTGTGAGGTCACCTGAAGGAACTACTGTGTATCTGGTGAGGCCTTTTTAAAAGCATCTTATAAAACTTTATGGAGAGTGGTGTGCTCTTCAGTCCTGCCCAAAACACCCGGAGAGCAAGGTAATTTATCCAAAGACTTCAGACTGAATGTCATGGGGAATAGCTGATTCTGTTCATGCAATGTTTTGTGGGACTTGTCTAGAGCGGAGCTAGCTCCTCTTTTCTTTCTAGCAGTCACTTGCATTTTGACAGAGCGGTGCTGTCAGTCACTTTAAACGATCCAGCGATTAAGCCTTCAGTCTTAACCAGCTGGAGTTGCAAAGGTATAGTAGGTACACCCTGGCACCAACCAGTCTGTTTCCTCATCAGGCTTGTCCCCATCTTCTTCCTGTGCCCACACACTCCTCACAAAAGGTACCCCTGCCAGCAGTGAATAGTTGCAAGCCGATAAATTAGGGTATTCCAATGAAAGTTTTGTACTAAAAGAAAGGATCTGCATGCATAATATAACATACAATGCATGTGAAATTGCACAGGAAGGGTGTGTTGCAGATTCATGGCATGTTCAGACAGCTGCAACAAGTAAGTTCAAGAATTAATTTCACATCTTATACGAAAACAGCAGCAACTTGCCAAACACCCACCGCATATGAACCCTTTTTTTTGGGAAAAAGCAAGAGCATCCCAGGGATTATGGTAGGAAGGAAGGATCAAGAATAATTCAGTAGCTGTGCAATACTCAGCCACTTGGACCAAACAGAAGGTGACAGCTGCCTGGGGCAAAGGTTTCTGCAGACAGACCTTTCACAGTGGTCACTAGATTATGTTCCTCAGACTTTGGTGCTTAACTTAAAAATAATGAGGTCAGTTTGTTTTGTTGTTTTGTTTTTTCTGGCATACAAGTGGCCTACTTTATAAAATTCAAATGTGCAAGTAACAAGCAAATAATTCTCGACCACAAATACCATGAACTATGATGTTTTGATGCCAGACTAGCAAATGTAAACAGATTACATGACACATTAACTAAACAGAAAAGAACAATTCAGTGCTGTCAGTGGATTTAAATTACTAAAACATAGATATGTATGCTCTATTCAGGATGCTTTGGCAAAGCATCATTGGCTTTTGACCCATGTTAAAACCAGCAAGACAGTATTAGAGCTCATGCTGTATTCATTTAGAGAGGGAAAAAGGGAAAAGCAGCTGCTTGATTGACTCATACACTCCTATACTCCAGCATGGCTTTCTTTTTTTTCAGCATCTGAATCTAGTGCTTAGAGCTGGAGGAGGATTCATCTCAGAGTGCACAGGTTGTGTAACAAGCTTCTGACCTGAAATTTCAGCTTCAAGCGTATCCCGAGCACCTGGGCTCCAGCACCCTGCTCCCACGCGCCGTCTCAAGGCAGCACCAGGCAGTGTTTTGCAGCTCTCAGTTTTGTCAGGGGAGCACATGGTATTAATAGCTCGCCTTGTGCTTTGGAGAACAAACACTCAGCAGGATCTGAGGCTGTTGTATTGCTGTTCCCTCTGCTTCTTTTTGGCTTGGAGTTATCATCTTTATAATGATCTAGGGATGCAAAAAGATTATAAATTGGTTAAATGCAGCACATTACAATATTGTTCTTAATTAATATTATCTGAGGTGATACTGAGGTGTTGTTGACATCATTTAACATTGCTGTCTATGCTGACCAGTAGGTATTGACAGTTTCCACTTGTCTCACTTGTTCTGCGCATTAGTAGGAATTCATTGAAAAACCCCAAAAGCTGCAAACAACTTCTGTTTCTGAGACTGCCAGCAATAGGGCTCCTCACTGTTCGGTCTGCAGATGTGCCATTCTTTCCAGCATGCCTACCTTCTGTTCCTCAGCCTCTGAGCAGACAGAGGACCCGTTCCTTCCATTTGCTTCTGCTGCAGCAACAACAAAGCAGCTCCGTTCTGTTTCCCTCCTGCACAAGGGGCTTTCTGTTGGTCAGTGGAGACGACAGCAGCCCCTAGCCGGCTGCCTTTCTGTCGGGATGCTGTATGCGGCTTATGTAAGTGCTTTAATGCAGGGCTTATATAACTGTTTTAATGTCAGGGCTTTAGTTTTGCATCTGCCTGCGGAGAACTCCCCCTTCTGTAGGTGGGCCGAGGCACACAGCGGAGAGGCAGCTCCCGGCTGAGCGGGCAAGGCAGATCTGCCTGCTGTGGATAACTGGAGTGTGGGACAGAGGGGAGCGTGGCCACGGCAGGTGATGCCTCTTAACTCTGGGCATTTGGGGGAAGTTCAGGGATGTGCTTGTTTGGGGCTTTCCCACGCTGCAGAAAACGTTGGGCCAGGTTGCTGAGGTTTGGGTTGTTTGCTGGCAGCTTTGAGCTACTAAATTCATGTGGGAATACAGGAAGAAGGCAAAGGCAAGACTGAGCAACAAAAACCTCTGAGGCCTCACACATCAAGATACTGAACTTCCATAGAAGAGAGGTGATAATATTTGCATATCAGAAGAGTCAGTGGCTGACATGCTAATACCTTTGTGCGCAGAGAACTTGGAGGTTTCTGCCACACATTGTGAAACCATGCGCGGTCACAATGTTTTGAAAAGTGATACTACATTCCAGCCAGTGTAGTTACTTGCCCCAAAGGAACCTGAGTAACAGGGTGTTGACTTGGAAAATTCCCATCCAACCAGTCTAACCAGCTGTGACTCAAGAGACATACTGGGCTCCCATGACTGCAAGGGGCTGCAACTGAGAAGCGGGACAACCATGCTCCCACACTCTGCTTGCTGCAGCCCTCCTGGGAGCCCCTTGCATTTTTCCTCTGGGCTGGAGAGGCTTGAAATGCTTTGCTGCGATACAAATGTTTTGCTGACCCTCCTTGCGTTTCTGAGCGCTCCACAGGTGAAAAGGTGCATAGTGGCAGCAACGGGAGCACTTGGCTGAGAGAGAGAATGAATGAAGCTAAGACTGGGTTCCCGCCTGATCCCGCTGGAGTTTGGTCCTTGTTTTTAATTCTCTCTCTCCTGGTGGCCCTGCCCAGAAGATTGCTCATTCCCTCACCCCATTGTCACCAGTTGTTCATTGCTTGCTCTCTCTCTTATTCCCAAAATGCAATGACTCATCTTCTTGCACTCACCTTGCCTCTGCCCATTAATATGTCTCAAGTACTTCACCTTTTCCTCCTTTGCCATTATCATTACTTTCTTCCATCACACCATTTGCTAAACAAATATTTTTGCCTCCAAGCTTTTCTAGGTAAATTCTTTTCCCCTTCACTGTTTAGGTTAAGGATGGAGCAAAGATGTAGGAGAAATGGAGGCTCTTACTCCTCTCCTGGATGGGATGTAAAGATCTGCTTAATGATCTTTATGCAGGTAGTAAAGCATTGTCTCTGTCTTGTTGACCACAGAAGGGCCTTTTCTGTGGCAAAAGTGCAGCATCTAGTCATTCTCAGCCCTGTATTTGTTAGGCCAGGTTTACCAGGAAGGTATATAACAAGGCATGTACTTCTTCAGCTAGACCCAGCTGCTCCATGGTGGCTGTAGGGCAGTTAGTGTCCACCCCACACTGGGCTACTGACCCACATGCGGGATCTGCACAGTGGGGGATACAGTCTGGATGTCTGGTCCGTGTGCCACAGCCACCACAGGTGGCAAAGCTGCGGAGACCAGTCAAACCACTTCTTAATTTCTCTGTGCAGAAAAAAAAAATTATGCTTTCCTTTAGACAGCTCGTCCCATTGCAGGGCCAACAGAGTAAACACACATCTTGCACTTGAAGTAAGGGAAACCATGGTTTCTTTTGAAAGCTTTGCTGGAGAAACACTCACAGAGAAAAACTCAATAGCAGAAACATAGTGAAAGAGGAAAGAGTGGAAAGAATGCCTCATTGCTCATTTGGATCCACTCTGCACCCAGCTCACTCTGTATGGTTTAGGTTTCTTCCCTGCTGGGGAACTGTTTCCCACCATCACGTATTCTGAGGAAGGAAAGCTGAGTTTTGACTCCATTTTCCCCCATAATATTTCACTTTTGGAGAAATACATTTAAAATTATACTTAGTCCCAGTGAAGTGTTGGAGGATCCAGGCCACATGGCCATATTGCTGATCTGCAGTGGGTTACCACTGTCACCTTTGTCCATAAAGGACCTGATGGGAGAAACTGTGCCTCTCTGGCCTGTCTGATCTGGTGCTGGGTCTCTGGTTTACCTTCTGCTGGAGCAGCCCTTCTCTTAGCATGCCAAGTTTTTGCATGTGCTTGGGGACGCTGCAGGCATGCTACCTCCTCACACTGTCAGCCGTGCACAGGTAAAACATTTCACAGAAACGGCTGTTCTTCCTGAACACTGCGTGGTCTGCGCTCCTCGGCAGTGAGGTCAGAATTGGCTTATCAACGCCATAATCCATGTCTGCTCACAGCAGCTCTCTCTAACTTCCTGAACCATGGCATTGTCATTAAAAACATGCCGAGCATGCCTTCAGAGGGACATAATATTATCTTGTTTACATAATAAAACTAAATCATGAAATAAATCCAATCAAGCTCGGTGAAACCAGCCACCATAGGGATGACGTAAATGACAGCGCTGCCTTGCAAGAGGTGCTGGCCCTGTGTTTGTGGACACAGTAAGCCAACATGTGGACACCGAGGTGACATCTAGACTGAATGTCTTTATGGGAATGGTCTGGGGCAGCTGGCTGTTGCCATGGCCAGACTGTCCGTAGCCATGGTAGAGCGGGATGGGCCCTGTAACAGGGTGGCCAGAGGAATTCAGCAGGCTTTGGGAAGCGAAGATAGTGTTTGCTCTCCTGATCACCTGACAGCAGTGTGCTAGAGCTGAGAGGCACTCCAACACAGTTGTCTGAACCGGACCAGAGGGCTGTGATGACACCAGATTGTAGCAAGTCTCAGCAGATAGGGGTGATTTCCGGACAGCTTGTGGTCAGCAGGGTCTGCTTGTCCCTGCACAGGAATGCGTCCCACTTTGCTGTGCACCCAGGTGTGCCCCCGATGTCTCCTGCATAGGTGCAGCTAAGGTGAAGAGGGCCTGTGCCCTGTGTGCCTTTCACACCCACTGTCTGCACAGCTCCTGTCCAGTGAACAGTGGGTATTTTGAGAGGAAGATAGAGCAGACAGTGTAATATTTGTTACAGAGCACCTGTAACTGCCCTTGCATTTTTCTTGACTGTGAACTCTTAGGCAGGTGCATTACGTTTCTGTACAGGGCGGTGCACCATGCTTGGCAGGGCACATGGCATGGTGGGGCAGGAATGGGGCAAGAACCGAACCTGCCTTTTTAAATGGGCGTACAGCAGGTGGGCCTAAGTATCCCAGAGGAAACCAAAGCACTCCACAGACAACTAGCGCTGCCCGTGTGGGCTGCACCACCAGCGTCCATGGGCATCGACACAGGGCAGGTAGCAGGGCTGTCTGGCGATGCCTGCCCCCGTCTCCCTGGGGCCGTTCTGACACCCAGGAGAAAACCTTGAGGTCCACGCCCGTGTCGCAGGGGTTTGCGGGGAGGTACGGGAGGAGCCACGCGAAGGGGTAGCGGCCCGGGCGCGCACGGCGGTTGCGGGTGCCCCCCACACCAGCCCTTCGGCCCCTGGCCGACGGGAAGCACCGCCGCGGGCGGGGAGCTAGCCGCCAGAACGGCGGCCCGGGCAGGGCCCGTCGCTCCCCCGCGTCGCTCCGAGCCGTCCGGTGCGGCCCCGCCCCACCCCGCCCGCTGCGCCGGCCGGGGGCAGGGCCATTGTCGGGGGCGGAGCGCCGGGCGCACCTGGGGGACACGCCCCGCCCTCTCCGCCCCAGCCGCCGCCGCGGGGACGCGGGCGCTTCTGCACTCCCGGGGCGGTGGGGTCTGGCCGCGTCCCCGAGCCCTGGCGGCGGCGTCCGCAGAGAGAGCGCCCCCCTGCCCGGGGGGGGTTATAGCGCTAGGCTCCTCAGAGGAGAAGGAGGAGGCGGTGGCCGGGCTCCGCGGCGCGGCCTCCGCGCCCTCCCCGTCCCGATCGGCCCGGCCCCGCCTGCGCCCGCTCGCCGCCGGCTGGGCGTTGGGCTCCCGCGGCGCGATGTCGGCGCGGCGGCGGCGGAGGGCGGCTGCCGAGGATGAGGAGGAGGAGGAGGAGGCGGCGGCGGCGGCGGCGGAGGAGGAGGAGGAGGCGAGTAGCGACAAGGTGAGGGCGCGCGGCCAGGGGCCGTTGGCGGCCGTTGGGGCAGGTGTGCGGGCGCGCGCGCGGCGAGGGGAGGGGCGGGGGCGGGGGCCAGGAAGCGGCGCTGCCTCCCCCACGCAGGGAGCGCCGGGCCCGGGCTGCGACGCGCGTGGGGCGCCGCGCCGCGCCCGCTGCCTCGGAAAGACACACCCCCCCCCCCGTGCTGTGGCGCTGCTGTCCGTTCTCCCTGGCGGGAGCAGGGACAGGGCGCCGTGTCAAGCGGCCTCAGCGCCCGGTGCGCGGGCGTTCGTGGCCCACGCGTGTCCTGCCCCGCTGCCATCCCCCTCCCCCCCTCGGCGAGAGCGAGGGGAGCGTCCGGGTTTTCTCCGGGCCCGCAGGAAAAGCTCCGCGCCGTTGACCTGTCAGGCTGCGTGTGGTAGTTCACCCCTCGCCGAAGCAGCTGGGCCAGGCAAAGGGCGCGCCGCAGCGTGGCTGGGCCAGTGTGAGCTGGGAGGCAAACACGGGGCGGTGATCTGCCCCGGTTAAAGGCTGTGTCAGCACTTCCCCGGCAACTGTTTCTGGTTTATGGCCTTTTAAGTGATAGGCATTCACCTCTGGCCCGGAAAGGACCTACAGTATGACAGTTCTGCTAAGGCAAGAGGTTTTTGAAATACTAAGGCTATGCATCAGGTTCATTATAGTGGCAAAACAGCCACAGTGCTGTTCTTTTGTTTGCCGTGGAGTTAAGGCTTATCTCCACAAAGGCTAAGCGCACCACAGTTGCTAATTGTCTGAATAAAATGAAAGAGATGTTCTCATTTTGGTAACTAGAATTAAGAAAAAAAAAAAAGCTTTCTGGTTGCTTAATGGAGATTACAATACATGATGGAGGGCTCCTGAATCGGTGACTATTTAAACCTGCATCGATGTCGAAGCTGCAGAGCATGCAGTCTGCCTTTGGCATTGTGGCGAGGAACTGGAAAGTGAAACTCAATAGTCAGTTTTTATTCTGCACTTTAGTTGCATGAACTGAAAGCCAATGAACTTGAAAATTTGCAGTACTGTGCTGCATTGAGGGCTATGATCAAATAAGGTAACGTTTAGACTATAGCTGTGTAGTGAGTATTTCTCTGTTGATGCAAATTAACTTTTAAACATGGTTTCTTGTAGCAGTGTGCTCAGAGAGCTGGTTTTCTGTGCAGTTGTTCAGGTTTGCTTTATTTTGTAGGCTAAGTTAATTTCTGAGGTGCATAGTGAGCTGCCTTTAAAGAATTCTTCCCATTCAAAGAGTCTACTCTCCGGACCTCAAAAGGGTGCACCTAAAACTTGCGCATATTATTCTTGGCTTACCTATGTCATTTCCAGAGAGGAGAACGCTGTTCTTGCTTGTAGGCCTACTGTGCTTTTACTTTAGCTGCTCGACAGTCTAGTGTTTCATCCAGCTTCAGATGATACTGAACAGAAAAGACTGCTGCTGTGTATGCAACTAGGATGTTAGTTACAGGAGATGAATTTCAATATGCATACAGTTGTGATGGTTGCTTGAACTGTTAGATATGGAAAGCCTTTTCCATCACACAGAAGACTTTTTGATGGATTATTTGGGGGACCCTCCTTGTTCCTGTTAGAGTTGTTCAACCTATCTGCAATGTGCACAGCACCGGTGACCCCTGTCATGGCTCACAAGCAACATTAAGGTTTGATTTTACATATTAAACTGTCTCTAGTGCAGTTGGTAACTGTAAAGATAAAACAGCATTTTGTACTGAGTTTTCTGTCAGTGGGTCACAGTTTTGAATGTGAGTACACAAGTGTAGGTGATTTGATGGGAAGCATCTGGTCATCTGGATTCACAGATGCCACATTATACACCTTCTGAGATGGTTATCTTTCTGCTCTACCTCTCACCTGACCTTTGCAACAAGTGGATAGCTTATTGTCCTTTAGCTATTTTGATATGGCATATTTGGCGTGGCAATTGTGTATTTGGACCCAAAACTTGTTCTTTTTTTCAGTACTACTCAGGATGGCCATGATGCAGTGGGTTTCCACTGCTTCTTAGTATGCAGCTCAGAAACATCACTCTCTTCCTCATTTGTAATGAAGGAGAAAACTTGGTTGTCTCCTTTAATATGGTAACTGCTTTGTGCTGCTTCTGCGCTTGTTGACCCAATTAATTCAGACTTCCAGATACATAAAGGCGACATGCTTTAAAGCACCTTGTCTGCCAAAGTAGAGAAGCGCTCTGTGTTTGCTGAAGAACTCCACGACACTGAGTATGTCTGGAGGGTTTTATCTTTTGTACTTTTAGTCCTGTTTTCATTATGTAACCTGATACTTTTCGTGTTATGCTTACTATGTCCATAGATGCTAATTTCTTACTAAATTTAAGTGAAGCTGTATTTTTTCTAATTTGCATGGGTTTTTTTACCACTAACTGGAAACAACTGGTAGCCATTTCTACGTCCATATAATTTAAAATAAAAGATGACTTCCTTGGTTTTGTATGAAGGAATATGGTATGCCCTTTGTGAAGCTTCTTCCTGAAGTTCCCAAGCTCTGCAAGTCTCCGTGTCTTCAGTTGCTCACAAGCTTGTTGACCCGATGACTTTTTGCAAAATTCCCATGAATATGCTTTTGCAGTTTCATGAGTTTGTTGTTTCTTTGCATTGTCCTGTGGCACGCAGGAGTGATTTTTTGCTTGTCCCTTTCTTATTTGCTGCTGCTTGCCCTGGATGCTCTTTTCCTAAGAATGTCTTGTCAAAGTGCCTTCATAAATATGCTGTGGCCCTTGGGAGCAAAAGGAACGATTTGGCATTCAAATACTTAATATGTGTAAGTCAGTTAAAGTTTTACAGATTGATCTGCGTGTGTTCACGCTCCTCTTAAAATTCCAGTTGTTTGCATTCTTTATGAAAAAGCAAGTGACACTGCTTTCAAAAGCTTCAAAAAAATTAGTGTATCCTGAAAGTTATCACACGGTTATTCCTTTTTGTACTGTGCAAAGTTGTCAGGGTAAGACAGGGAGGGAGTAGTGGAATCCGGTTGCATTGCTGGCTGTGGAAACAAGTGCCTGTTTGCCTAGGGTCATTGTTAATTATTTGTAACTAAAACAAGCCTGGAATCACTGGCCACTGTTTCTCCTGCAGTATTGAAAAAGCTGTTCGTGTTCCGTGAGACAGCCTTTCCAGGGAATGAATTGCTAGATAGGTTTCTCGGACCTGTGAAGCTGGGTTTGGGACTTGGGTCTTTGATGCCCAAAGCTTCCCAAACCCACTTGAAGATAAATGAAATTCCTGATGGCTGTATGGATTATGGTGGAACAACAAGAGTCTGTCGTGGATCACTTAGTTGCTTAATTGTCTTACTTCTTTTGGAATATCCATAAAATAGATCTGTTTAATTTTCACATAGAAGTCTGACCTGTATGCTGTCTGCTACAAGTGTGGTAATAATAATAAGGGCTGACTATTTCCAAACCTCTGTTTTCTTGGAAGTAATGGTGAAATAGTACTAATGCAGATAGTAAACGATCTGTAGTTTTCAGTCTTCAATTCAGTGTGTGCAGTTCTCTCACTTGTGTTTCTGTATATGTCAGGCTTTAACACTTCGGAAAAAAAGGTTTCATTATTCAGGATCTTCCAACACTGATATCTTGACTTCAGAGGAAGGTATCAAGGTACATCTGATTAAATATGCTACAATGTGGTCTAACTGAACTATTGACTTCATTGTAAGACTTGTGAGAGAGACTGTAGAAAGGTCAAAGCTAGAGAAGAAATCTTACTTTAAGTAACACCTATACAGGTAAAATGACAATAATTACATTATTTTCTTGCTAACTTTTTTCACATAAGCTTTTGGAAAACGTCTTCATTTTCTCAGTCACTCTTCATGTAGATGCTGCATTCTTCATGAAAAACATATTTGCTTTCTACTTGGGAGTTCCTTATTGTGTCCTGGAAAAAATGCAGTACACGCAAAACATTGCAAGTGCCTTGGTAACTAAAATAATTCTTGTGTGTGCTTCACTCGGCATGTGTTAATTGTAGTGGAGCGCATGTGGTACAAACCAGCAATGGAGATGTGTATGTCCTTTTAGATGACGCAAGGTTGACGTGTCTCTTTTTCTGCATGACACAGGGCTGTATTCTGGTAGCCGGTGTGAAGTAGGCAGCAAACAGAAATCCACATGGAAGCTTAATTTGTGGCAAGATGTCACATGTTTTGAACTCCTATTAAGAGCCTCAGGCTCTTGACTGTTTGAGTCCCTCCTTTGTATGGCCAGGTATTTGTGGTCTTATACAGAAGATTTAGCTTAAAGATGAAATTCTTGTATTTAAGAACACCAAAATTAAAACAAAACAAAACCCTACAACTAAATAAACCTTTGTCTCGGGATACTGTGGAAATTATGAAAACCAATGAGCATTGTAGTGTGTCATATAGCTCAGCGCTGTTGTACAAACATGCCTGTTTGTAGCATGTGAATAACTGTCATGTTTGCATTCTTCCCTGTACTTGTTAGGTCTGCATCATCTCAGCCTTGTTTGACTTGTGTTCTATGAGCTGATCAGATATGTTCTCTTGAAGGAACATGTGCCTTCAAATGAAGAGAAGCAAGGCAACGACCTCATTGCAACATCTATCTGTTACAAACACTTTAGGATGTGTATCAAGGAGACAGGTGTGGCACACATTCTGCGTGTGAAAGCCTCCGTTACCTGCGGTTTGAGTACTCTAGAAAAAAATGAAAACACCTCAGATCAAAGATTTGATTTGGAGTTGGGGTTGAAAAGTGTCTTAGTCACTTAGGACTGTACGACTTCTGCCACTTTCAATTAACCTTTGAAAATCTTGTAAATACCTGCCTACAGTATGAAACCCATGGCATTTCAATTAATACCCCTCGCAGGTCCTTGTTGTTACTGTGTGTTCAGCTTGGCCAAATCCCAGACCTGAAGAGCAGGAGAAGGAGGTGCTACTTGTTTTATACTGAACCCCAAAACCACTTCTGCAAGGTCAAGCTGAAGTAGCAAGATTCTTGATTTTATTTTATTTTTTTTTTTTTTTAGGGGTTTGATTGTGATTAACTTAGTGTTTCCTTCCATAATATTTGTTATTCATGGCTATGAACTGTTTGTAATCAATCATGTAAAATAATTAAGAAAACAATTAGCAAGAAATACTTGTCCCCCAGTGATGGGGTTCTCTAAGCACTTCATGATGCAGAAGTGAACAACTTCCTCTTTGGCTTCTGACTTTGCAAATTAAATGCCTTATTCAGGAAATGGTTGTGGCCATTACACCAATTAACTGGAAAACAAAGTATTCAAGGTCATTTTTGAGGTATCTTACAAAGGGAAGTTGAGATACTTGGGCATTATTGTAACAATGTAAAGCTAAAAAATTACCAAATGCACCAAGTTCTATGCAACTTGCAGGTTGCACCAGCTAAGCTCCCGGTAGCATCAATATAAAGCACAAGCTACTGAAAAACACATCGGATAAACACAGACTCCTTCTTCAAGGTATTCAGATACTCTGAAAAATGCCATGCACTTGTGAATTCAGATGTTGGAAATAGCAAATGTAAAACATTGCTTCTAATGAGGTGCATAAGTGATGGTTGTGTGTTAAATATCAGAGGGATAAAACTAAGTATGAATTTTTAATTTTGTGAATTTTTGGGGGTTTTGGTGGTTTTGTTTGTTTGTTTGTTTGGGGTTTTTTTATGTGTAAGCACCGGTTGAGTATGGAAATATTTTCTGCAATACCAAAAGCCCAAAAATAGAACAAAAAAGTTTGATGGTATTCTTAGTTCTGAGTGCTTAAAAGAGAGAACATCTCTGCCATGTGCAAGCAGGGATTAATATTAAAGACACTAAGTCATGGTCTTAGGGCCAGGATTACTGCTTATCATCCACACAGTGAGTAGTGTCTTCTAGAACTATACGGATAGCTTGCTGCACCCCAGTGCAGGTCGCAGTAGTTGCAACATGGCTTTGGGAGACATCTGTGACCCCTTTCCAATCACATCTATACTTGATTTCCTAAGCTATGGTACAACACTATGAGAAATATCTCTCAATAACAAGGTTGCAAGCACAGTAATTTTATATTTATTTATGTGCTTTTTCAGGTGTTCTACAGACTTTCTGAAGTCTGGACCACAGAGTATTTGCTCTTTTTACTTCTATTAATTATACACAATGTCTGTCTAATAATTATTCAGCTGTAGGGTTTCAAGGAATAGGAAAAGCATTGATCATCTTTTTCAAAGAAGTAAAAGATGTAAAATCGATTCAAGAATTTCATCTTGGGCATGCATGTGGTACAATAAAGTGCATGAGAAAAACACAGGCCTAACGTGTTAAAAAAGAGAATTACTCTTCCCATTGTTACCTGTTTCCCTTGTGCATGTCTATAGTGCCAGCTCACGGTCTCGGGTTCTAAAAAGATAAAAACAATTTAAAAATGAAAAGGATGGTGTTTTCCCTTGGACTAGTGTCCCTGGAGAGAGTGCCATGGACGGTGACTGGGCCGGGGGAGGGTACGAGGGGAGAGCCCCGGCTGCCCGGGGCTGCAGGGAACGCCCGCCTGCAGCACCCTGGTCAGCTCCCGGGGCACGGGACCGGGCCCCCAGCCCTCCCCAGTCTGGCTAGAGGCTTAGTCCTTGGCTTTGGACGGCGGGGTTTGAAGAGCCTTATCTTTTCCACCTGTGTTGTTTAGAGGTCAGTCACTGAGGCAATGGTTACACTGCAGTGTAACTTCCTGGAAAAGGCCGATGGATTGAGAGGAAAAGGCAATAGCTTACAAGCAGAGTAACTCTGTGATAGCTGGGATTGTCGGCCACCTTAATTCTGTGGTGTCTTATGGAGGGGGCAAGAGGGAGGATATACCTCTGCTGTCTTCCAAAATGTCAAAAATACTCAGAAGGAGGGAAGAAAATAATATTATTAAGGAAAAGCAGGATAGAAAAGCAGTCACATTCATGGAAATAGATTAAGGAGAAAGAACCAAGATCTGTCATAAGGAAGTTGGAAAGAGAGAGACTGAGAAATAGCAGTATAGCAGTGGTGAAAAAAGTTTTCAAGCAGTTGCTTCACAGGCCCCAGAGCTGTTAAGAACTGATGAACCTGAGGCGGCAGGGCAGGCTGGAAGCTGTTTGGGATTGTAAGGAGGTGAGGCAAGTCAGGGAGGTCAGGAGGAAGTTCAGGTCTCAAGAGAGCCAGACACAGAGCTAGAGACAGCTTTCTGCCTTACTGCTGTGCCAGGGCCAAGTACAGCCTTTTGACTCCACAGAGTTGTGTTTGTACCATTAGAACGAGTGAAGCAATCAGCACCCTTAGTGTTGGCTTTTAACTGAGGGAAAAATAATCTTGGCAGTCTACTCTGACCATTGGTGACAATTTGTACATTGTCACCAAATTTGTGTGCTGCCTATTTTGCATTTGGGTTAGACACACAGTCTTTGTAGATGACCTGAGTGGTCATTAGTGAATACTGAAGAAACAACCACAGTGTTGGAGTCATACAAGAAACTATTCTGAGTAATACTGTGTCCATAGGACACTTGGTCACATTACAGTTTGTTTTTTGGATTGCTCTTTTCAAGCTGGAGGGTTCAAGCCCTAGCATATACATATATGACACTGTGCCAGCAACCTGTTTTCACCGTACTGTTTTTCATGCATTCAGTTTCCTTTTTTTTCTTAGCATGACATTAAACCACCAGAAGACCTTTCTCCTTATTCCATAAAAGATTAGTTTGAGATGTAGGTGAGGGCATGTGTTAGAGGGTTGGGGATTTCTGTTAAACTCGTGTATTCTATGTCAGCTGTAGTATTCCTGGAAACATATATCCTCATGCTTACGTATGTGGATTGAAAAAGTGCCTAGAATGTGAAGTTCCTTGAGCACAGCAGGTGATGTCACAACATCTGAGTACTGGCCTTCTTACAAACATCTATTGGGATACATTTGTCTCCTACAACATCTATAGTTTCACTAGTGCACCATTGTTGTGTTTTTAGAAGATAGTGTAGATATTATCAGTTCCTAAAGTAATATTTATGATCCGAATACTGTTTTCTGACATAATAACATATGTTTGTGTGTTGTATAATAATAACTGTGTGTTGTGCTATTTTTTTTGTTTGTTTGATTGGGTTTTGTTGTTGTTGTTGTTGTTTGATTGGGTTTGGGGTTGGTTTGTTTGTTTGTTTGTTTTTTGTCATAGGAAGTGGATTTGGAAGAAAGACTTGGTGAGTTGGATCTTAGAAGTGATTCAGATGTTCCTGATGTTCCTCCACCAACAGACAGCACCCCAGAAATCCTCAAAAGGGCTTTGTCAGGCTTGTCTGCCAGGTATAGTAAACCAAACAGCTCTCAAATTTAATAGCTGCTGGCTAAAATTCTTACAGGTTATGTTGCAATTTTAATTCTTACAGATTGTACTGCAGTTTTAAATTTCATATGATACAAATGAAAATTCAAGGATAAATTTTAACTGGATATCATTGATTTATTTATGCTTTGGTAGTCCCTTCAGTGTAATACTTTTCGCATGCACCTGAAGATTGCCTATTGCATGCATTTCTAATTAAACTGCTGCAAAGTTTAGCTACAGTTTATGTAAACATCTGCCATTGCTCAGTCTAAGCATTGCAATAAAATGGGCTACAGAATAGTCATTTGGTTTGTTATCCAGAAAAACTATTTCTGGAGTTTATAATAAACTGATTTCCTTCATCCAAACTTAAGGGTGGGGGCAGTATTTATGTATAAATGAAAAGGGAAGAAGTGTAAATTCTCTAGGTGAGCTTTTTGTGATAGCATTTCCACTTCTAAATAATTTTTATTTACAGTTGAATACAACATAGCTTTTATTTTCGTGCCTTTTAAAGCAATGTTTAATCTTTTCCTGCTGTCTCTTTTTAAACCTAGATTTCTGTCTCCAACCCCTGTTTACAGAAGCTTAAGGGCTAGCAAATGTGGGGTGTGTGTGTATATGTATAGATAGACAGATAATCATGGGGAGTTGCATATTCATGGAGGCTAACGAATAAAGTTCCTAGTATAATTTTTTATACAATCCCTTTACTACACTTGATCAGTCAAACCCTTTGAAAGTGGCAATTCACATTACATTTTTTCACTAATGCAATGAAAGAGCATTTAGATATGTGACTTACCACATACCAAAAAACTACCTAGTAAAATGAATGTGTGTATCATACATACCTTATGCTCAACATAACAAGCCAAGCAAGATACAATGTATATTTTAGACACAACTTAGGTCTTGCAAGAGTCAGAAGGACCTCCAATCCAGACTATGATTAAAAACTTCTGAGACCTTGTAAAAAAACTATCTCCAGTAGGTATCTCCAATAGCAGTGTGAAACTACAGTTTTTTGACTTGCTCCTTTTCTAATCTCTTGTCTGTTTCTGTTGTGATGTTTGGGAGCTATAAACAAGCATACTGTTCCCAGGTTTCAAAAAGCATATTTTTAAACTGCACCAGCTGCGAGCAGAATGGGATGTTCTCTGCTGCCATCACACTGCAAGGAGTATCTAGTTCCTATCACTTTCAGAGTTATCTTGCCATATTAATTGTTGTGGAAGTCTTAGGTCTCCAAAGCAGACTTGTTCCAAAGGGCACTTGCATGGTGATACCTCAAAGCCTGCAAATAGGAAGTGCAGGCGAAACCTTTCCTGTTTAACATGCTTGAAATTCTTTATTGGAGTGTTTGTACAAAGGTGCACAAAGGTGCTTTGGGTGCAAAATTAACTTCTTGCTGGTATATGAATGTTAGATTCAAAGTTACCCGCTAGTTTAACACCTGGCAGTCCCACCAGAGCTGTTGTCACAATGTGCAACATGAGTGAGTTGCACTGTAACTCTCAGAAATATTGTTTCTCTTTGTATCTGGCCTTTAGAAGAAATAGTATCTTTAACTTTCCAGGGAGATACAATAAACTTGTCAGGTGGCTTCCTAGGTTCTGGAGCTTGTTGTCTGTCCTACTGAAGCTGTCTTTCCAGTGCTGCGCTCAACACCCTGAAGATACTATGTGGTGTTTTAACATTATTCTTAAGGGAAGTTTAATTCTTTTACAGGAGTCTTGCTCACTATAGATATGCCACTAGGAGCAAGCTGCTACTCTATAGCCCTTGTCATAGAGGAACAAAAAGCATCTATTGTGATAAAGCTTGTGGTGCCTTTGTTCTGATACTTAAGGCAAATCCAATTAGTGGCTTTAGCTGCCATTAACCTGGCAATGAATAACATCCTTGAAAATCAAATTAATATAGTTGAAGTTTATATTAAAACTGGAGTATGATGCAAAACTAACAGTATCCCCTGAATCACATGTATCTCCTGATGCAGCAATGAAACACGAGACTGATACAAAGGAAAATATGAGACAGAATTTCTTTAAGCTATAGTAGGGGGTTTTGTGTTTAGCAGCAACCTGTGATTAGTTGGTTCAGTGTACTTTTAGAAGCAAAATCCCTGAAGGGAAAAACACAGGCAAAAGAGGAGAAAAACTTACTGGGAAATATTATGAACAATAAAATACAGACTGTTGATAACTAGAAATATTTTCATGGCAGAGTGGAGCACGTGATGAGGGTTTTTTAAATTTTTTTTTAGAATGAACTAGGTTCTTGATTTTTCCTGATACTGGCGTTTGGGGGCAGGGGAGTGAGGGTGTGGGAAATAACATTTTGGTTACTCTAGAAATTACAAAAAAAACCCCAAACCTAGCAAAGACTTCTCAGTTGTTTGGTTTTTTTTTTTTTTTTTTTAAAAAGAGCTCTTATTTTTTCAAAGAAGGCATTCTGCACCTTGCATACTGTGTTTAGTTTTGGGCCCTTCACTACAAGAAAGACATTGAGGTGCTGGAGTGTGTCCAGAGAAGGGCAACAAAGCTGGTGAGGGGTCTAGAGCACAAGTCTTATGAGAAGCAGCTGAGAGAACTGGGGTTGTTTAGCCTGGAGAAAAGGAGGCTGAAGGGAGACCTTATGGCTCTCTACACCTACCTGAAAGGAGGTTGTAGAGAAGTGGGGGTCGATCTCTTCTCCCAAGTAACAAGGGACAGGGCAAGAGGAAATGGCCTCAAGTTGTGCCAGGGGAGGTTTAGATTGGACATCAGGAAAAATTTAATCACTGAAAGGGTTATCAAGCATTGGAACAGGCTGCCCAGGGAAGTGGTTGAATCACCATCCCTGGAGGTATTTAAAAGATGTGTAGACGTGGTGCTTAGGGACATGGTTTGGTGGTGGACTTGGCAGTGTTAGGTTTATGGTGTGACTCGGTGATCTTAAGGGTCTTTTCCAACCTAAATGATTCTACAGTAACAGGAATTTCTATTCCGCTTTTCCTTAGGTAGCCACAAGCAGCTGCAGAGGTCTACAAGGGCAAAAGTAGTACTAGTACAGCTAGTTTGACCCATCACCCCTCATTGTCATGTGTTTTCCTGTCCCAGTTCCAATGCTCAAAAGAGCACAGGACTGCTTTCAATAGATAATGCTCTACCTGGCTACTTTGCTGCTATGAAAAGCTGGTGATCACCGTTTTTTTTTTTTTTTTTTGACTGTTACTCCTCAAAGAATTGTATTCTTTCTACCTGGCAGCCTTTCTTTCATATGTAAGGCTTTACATGGCTGGGCCCCATCAATCTTGCTGATTATGTGATGCTTTTTGAAGGTCCTGATGTATTTTCACAGCAGCTTCAAACGGGGTTGATTGGTTTAATTGCGAATGATGTTTGGCGAGGCAGTATGGGCAAGATGAAAGGTGGCTAACTTTAATTTCTTTTACCGTGTACCCTGTTTAGTTGGATAGTTGGTTGATTCTGTGTTTCTTGGTATGCAATTTACTAAGCATGAAATTTTCTGGAACTTCCAATGTTTCTAATACACTTTAACCTCTGTTTAGTAAAGGAGGTGGTATTTGTTTTCATTTATAACTGCTTGCTTTTTATTATCTTTTTTTTTTTAAATAGATGGAAAAATTGGTGGATTCGTGGAATTCTCACTCTAGCTATGATTTCTGTGTTTTTTCTGATCATATACCTGGGATCATTTATGCTGATGCTTCTGGTAAGTTTGTTTAAATAAATTCTGCCATGCAAGTGTTACTTGATCTCTTCATTCATTGTGCCTAAGACAGCTGGAAGCAAACTGCACAGACAATTCAATTTGTCTCTTATTTGTGTAAATGTAAATACTTTTGAAAAACACTGAACAGATTCACAACTGGGCCTTGTGGATTAAGGACTCCTCATATACTGTGATTTTTTTTTTTTAAAGCAGGAATTAAAATAACTCTAAGAAGTTGAACGATTGTTGCCTTGAAGGTTTACTAAACTATTGTCGTCCTTTTCCTTGTCTAGTTTCCATCACCTACTGCTATATTCTTTGAGTTGTTGTTTGTTTTTTCTAAAAACAAAACAAACAAAAATCCAAACTCAAAATCCCCCAAAAAATGAAGACACGGGAGTTTCATTTCTGAGGCTGAGGAAAGAAGGCAGCTCTGGTCTGCTGTTTGTGACTAGCTCTGAAAGGCTTTCCTCAGGCATGTTCCATTAATTCCCTGCTTCTCTATGGGGCTGCCTTGTGGCCTTGGGTTTATCTGTAGAATGATGGAGCTAGATCCTGTTCCAAGGTACAGAGATAAAGTGCATTTTTAGGTCATGAAGGGGGGGTGGGGAGGAATAAAAAATTCGTACATCTTGCATAGCTGGTCAGCCTTTACTGCTTCTTCCCATCATTTTTATTGCTGATATTTTTATTGAATAATGGTTTAACTATCTTTCCCAGTCATGGCAAGTAACAGGCAGTGATGTGGCTTCTAAAACACTGAAATGGGTACTTCTGGGTAACTGCTTTGATTTTTGACTCTCTTTAACTGTCAAAATGTGCTTTTATTTTTTTCATTGCCTCCTGTGAAACATCTTTTGGTGTTCATAGAATCATTTAGGTTGGAAAGGACCTCAAAGATCATCGAGTCACACTGTAAACCTAACACTGCCAAGTCCACCACCAAACCATGTCCCTAAGCACCACGTCTACACATCTTTTAAATACCTCCAGGGATGGTGATTCAACCACTTCCCTGGGCAGCCTGTTCCAATGCTTGATAACCCTTTCAGTGATTAAATTTTTCCTGATGTCCAATCTAAACCTCCCCTGGCACAACTTGAGGCCATTTCCTCTTGCCCTGTCCCTTGTTACTTGGGAGAAGAGATCGACCCCCACTTCTCTACAACCTCCTTTCAGGTAGGTGTAGAGAGCAATAAGGTCTCCCTTCAGCCTCCCTTTCTCCAAGCTAAACAACCCCAGTTCCCTCAGCTGCTCCTCATAAGACTTGTGCTCTAGACCCCTCACCAGCTTTGTTGCCCTTCTCTGGACACACTCCAGCACCTCAATGTCTTTCTTGTAGTGAAGGGCCCAAAACTGAACACAGTATTCGAGGTGGGGCCTCATGAGTGCTGAGTACAAGGGGATGATCACTTCCCGAGTCCTGCTGGCCACACTATTCCTGATACAAGCCAGGCTGCTGTTGGCCTTCTTGGCCACCTGGGCACACTGCTGGCTCATATTCAGCCAGCTGTTGACCAACACCCCCAGGTCCTTTTCTGCCAGGCAGCTTTCCAGCCACTCCTCCCCAGGCCTGTAGCGCTGCATGGGGTTGTTGTGACCCAAGTGCAGGACCCAGCACTTGGCCTTGCTGAACCTCATACCACTGGCCTCGGCCCATCAATCCAGCCTGTCCAGATCCCTCTGTAGAGCCTCAAGCAGGTCGACACTCCCGCCTAACTTGGTGTCGCCTGCAAACTTACTGAGGGTGCACTCAGTCCCTTTGTCCAGGTCTTTGATAACGATATTAAACAGAACTGGCCCTAGTATTGAGCCCTGAGGAATACCACTTGTGACCAGCCACCAACTGGATTTCCCTCCATTCACCACAACTCTTTGGGCCCGGCCATCCAGCCAGTTTTTAACCCAGCAAAGGGTGCACCCATCCAGGCTGTGAGCAGCCAGTTTCTCCAGGAGAATGCTGTGGGAAATGGTGTCGATGGCTTTACTAAAGTCCAGGTAAACAACATCCACAGCATTTCCCTCATCCACTAAGTGGGTCACGTTGTCATAGAAGGAGATCAGGTTAGTCAAGCAGGACCTGTCCTTCATGAAACACCACTGACTGGGCCTGATCACCTGGTTGTCCTGTATGTGCTGTGTGGTGGCACTCAAGATGATCTGTTCCTTAACCTTCCATGGCACCAAGGTCAGACTGACAGGCCTGTAGTTCCCTGGATCCTCTTTCTGGCCTTTCTTGTAGATGAGCATCATGTTTGCTAACCTGCAGTCAACTGGGATCTCCCTGGTTAGCCAGGACTGCCAATAAATAATTGAAACTGGTTTGGTGAGCACTTCTGCCAGCTCTCTCAGTACCCTCGGGTGGACCTCATCCAGCCGCATAGACTTGTGTGTGCACATAAGTGGTGCAGCAGGTCACTAACCATTTCCCCTTGGATTATCCAGGCTTCATTCTGCTCCCTGTCTCTGTCTTCCAGCTCAGGGGGCTGGGTAGCGGGAGAACAATTGGTCTTATTATTAAAGGCTGAGGCAAAGAAGGCATTAGGTAGCTCAGCCTTTTCCTTAACCTTTGTCACTATCTTTCCCCCCACATCCAATAAAGGATGAAGCTTCTCCTTAGCCCTCCTTTTGTTGCTAATGTATTTATAGAAACATTTTTTATTGTCTTTTACTGCAGTAGCCAGATTAATTTCTAGTTGGGCTTTGGCCCTTCTAATTTTCTCCCTGAATAACCTCACAACATCCTTGTAGTCCTCCTGAGTTGCCTGCCCCTTCTTCCAAAGGTCATAAATTCCCTTTTTTTTTTTTCCCCGGTATTGTCTTGAGAGACTGGAATGCTGTTTCACCAGTATTATGATCTGCATTATAGTCCCTACATCTGAATTAGTCTGGTTTATATTTCCTGTTTTCAGATAAATGACATAAGAAACTAGTAATTCATTGTTTCATTGGTGGAGGATTTTCTTCTTTGTGTGTGAACAAACAACAAAAAACTCCTTTAAACTGTTGGTCATTGTAGAGAGATATTTTTTCCCCAATCCTTCCTTTAGTAGTCTGTTACACTTGAGAATGATGATAACAAACAAGAAGGAACTAATCAATTTGCAGTGTGATTTGGTATATTCATGGTATACTCTGAGACAGCAATCATGGGCAAAGCTATCAAGAGATGAACCAAAAAGTAATTAAAATTAGTATAGAATTGGAATAGAGTTCTTTTTCTGTTGTACCATAAAGCAAAAAAAATCTGTCTTCTAATGTTGATAAAGTTGACATTTGAGACTGTGTAAAAAGAAGAATGGAGGGGAAAAAACAGTTTTGTTCATTAATTATTTCATTTCACTGGAATCAAATAGCTTACATGTAAACAAGAGTTGTCATGCTAAACTCGAATCTTAACACTGAGAGTGAAAATGCCCAGAGACTTGTAGGAAGGGTAATCCAGTGAAGTTTGGAGGACAAGCCCTGAGACTGCTCTAAAAAGTTGAGAGGCATGTTTTATGTTTGCCTGCTACTACGGTAACAGGCACAAGTTTCCATGACTTTGGATCCAGCGTCCTTTTCCACTGTAAGGTGCAATCCTTTAATGTTGCTCTTGCACATGGCATTTAAGTTTTATAATGTAGGCCAAGCAGAAGAAAGAGCACGAGATAGGGGAACTTCAAAAGTAACTCACTTAGGTGGTGTATGACTGTTTTAAACTGTGTTCACACATTGAGCAAGATGAAATTTTTTCATGAATGCAGGTGGTAAGACAATACTGCAAAGCCAACATGCAAAGATGTGCAATCGGCATGGGTAGGTTCTTACTCCTGCCTCTGCACAGGATTACTGATAACCTGTGTTTGGCAATACTTGATATCTGGGCAGGGCAATTTGCTTGGTGACTGTGGATTAGACAAAACTGGCAGGGAGTCCTTTGGAGCCCAAAGACTGACAGGACTTACTACCAGACTTGCATGGGCAAGCACTGAAGTAGTGAGATCAGCAAAACAAAATGAAGGCCGTGGATGGTGTGACATTCAGACCTGGGTTAGACAAGTTTTCCTTCTAATCAACAATGCTAATTGCCTTTAATGAGATGCTTGCAAGTGGAAGACCTGGGTGTCCAAGTTGTGTTGCACAGCTAGTTTTTTCCACTGAGCCTAGAAAATAATTCTTAAACTAAATCTAAAGGTAAAACAGTCAAAAGCAATGGAAGAGCCTTCTTTGTAAGGACACATTTTTGACTTGCTGCTGACAAGCTGTTTTAATTAAAAGTCAGGAGCTTTCCCTTGTTTCGTGAGTATATTCTTGCAGCTAGCCCAATGTGGTTTTTCTCAGTATACCTAGTGATTTTGGGGGGCGTTAAATGGATCTTTAGTTTTCCTTGGATTTGCTTTGAAGCTGTCTGTTTTCTGTGTGGAATTTGAATTCAGAATAATTTCTCCCCTTAATGCAGGTTGCAGTACTACTTACTGCCTTTAAGAAACAACTGCAGCACATTTACAAAGTTTTCTATTTCTTTTATTTTAGGTCTTAAGCATCCAAGTGAAGTGTTACCACGAAATCATTACTATAGGTTACAGAGTCTACCACTCGTATGATTTACCGTGGTTTAGATCCCTCAGCTGGTGAGTAGCAAGCATGAATGTCAATAAGTAGTGATATGAAACTTAAATCTTTGTGTTCTTCGTACCCTGTCATGGTGGAATGATAGTTTTGTAGGTCATGTGCAGACATAAAACTTGACATCTGCCTCTGATACAGGATTCTGTAGTCGTCTTCCACCTGTGAACTTGGACAAGTCAGTTGGCCTTTTACTACTACAATTTTTTTCCTTGTTATAAATATGTATATATGTATATGTATGTGTGCATATATGCTTTAAGTCAGAACTGAGCATGTGTAAGCTATCTGAAAATGTGCGTAGCCAAATAATCACCTGATACGTATTACCTGAACTGCTTTGATTTTTTTTTTTGGCTGTTAACCTTGCACAAGAAAAAAATAGAACAGGTACCTTAGAGGCTCCTCTTCACACACAGAGAGAATTAAAATAACAACATACAAGTTTTAAAACCTTTCCAATCATGCACTTAATCACAGGACTGCATAAATATAGTGTTGGGGGATCTTCTGAAAGCCTAAAGATTAATTTTTCTGGCAAATCCCAGATACTTGTGGCAATGTCCAGCTTATATAGGGCTGGATAGAACTGAGGAAATCAACTCTTCTTCTGAGTTCTGGGAAGAACTTTTGATTAGAGTCAGCATTATGGGAGGGTGTTGGGCACATGTAGTCTCTAAGGTGCTTAAGGACATAAGTCTTCAGACATGACCTATATTGTGTTGTTCTGGGTTTGTGTTGGGTTTGTTTTTTTAAGGAATTTATATATCTAGGTTATTCCCTGTCTCTTGTCACATTGCTTCTTCATTTCTAGAAGTAACTTTACTGTGTAATGTGGTGGATTCCTGCTGTTGCCTCTTCTGTAAATGCTAATCAGTTCCCCTCTGGTCACTCCTGGATTATCCAGGGGACTGATCTATTGTCTGCTTTAGTCCGTGGCTTCTGGATCTACAGCTAGAGCAGACTCATACATGAATGATTCTGCAGTCTTGCCAAAATTTTTAGGGGAGGAGATATACAATCTACCACTTAGTCTTCTTTTGCAGTTGACCACCATCACTTTCATATGTGGAGCTCAAAATCAACTCCTCTGCATTGCCACGCTAGGTAACGTCAAAGCTCCTTTCAGTCCAACATCTTGCCACTGAGGCTAAATATTAAGACGTTTCAATGAGATGAGAGAATCCTGTTAGTAGTCTGAACATCAATTATTTGGCTTAGGTGGAGATGTGAAGCCTTGCAAAGTGAGCGTTAACATCTGTTGGGGGGAAGAGAATGAGTACTGATTGCTCTGAGCCTATCTGGAGATCCAGTCTTGAATCACAGCCATCTTCTGTTGCTGACTTTGGTAATAAGCCGAAAAGTATGTTGCCTAGACAGGTGCATCTCTTAGTGGTTATGGATTTGCTTTTTATTAGTTTTTATTGAGCGCAGCCTTGGCATTTGAGATCCCATTGTGACTTAACTCTAGAAAGCTGAGTAACTGAATTTGTATGAAAACCTGTGACAGAATTACTTGTGTACTGACTGTTTTGACCGAAAGGAATTTCAAGTTCAGTTTTCAAGGAAAGATCCTTGAAAAACAGGTGGCTGAAGGTGACATTTTACCTCAATTGAACCTTGGGTGTGGACATACTCCCACAAAATTGTTTTGAAATAGTTGTAGTAACAGCTGCATTTACTAGTTAGGTGATGGATTTAACCCTGTAAGATTATTGCTCTGTCAAGAAAGCTAAAAGGCAAAGTGCGTGGTGGAGTGGAGTAGGAGATGCAGCAGTAACTCTTTCAGATGAGAATCTTCAGACCAAATGGCAAAAGTATAGTTACATTCAGATCCTCAAGCCCCATGTCAGATTCACTGTCCTGTAACTTCAGAGGATTCATCCTATTTGTAAGGCAGAAATCACAAACTACTCTTATCAGGATACAGGAAAAGAATATGCAGAATTGCTTGTGTCAATATCGATGATAGCAGATACTTGTTCTGTACTTTTAGAATATCTGAAAATGACTTGCATAGGTTTGGAGTATCCAATACTGTAGTTAAGGATGAAATGAATTTTCCAACTGTATCCTGCAAAACGTGTTTCTTTTTCTAGTGTGGTTGCTTTAGAAGAAGTAAATTACAAAAATTGGCTTGTCAGAGGAGATACTGACACAGAAGTATAAGAGTAGATTTATACCTGAATTTTATTTTTCTCGCATGTCTCTCTTACCCTTCTGGTTTTCCTTGTGTGGTGCTTTTTGTTTTGGGTTTGGGTTTTTTCATTGTTTCTTTTTAAGAATGATACTTAAATACATATTATCTTGTTAAAATAACTGCTACCTGTTGTATGTCGTAGGTACTTTTTGCTCTGTGTGAACTACTTCTTTTATGGAGAGACTGTAGCTGATTACTTCGCTACATTTGTTCAGAGAAGAGAACAGCTTCAATTCCTGATTCGTTACCACAGGTTTATATCTTTTGCACTCTATTTAACAGGTAGGTGTAGGAAATTGCAAAAATGAAAGAACTTTGTGCTGCATTTGTTTCTGTGCTTATTTTTTTTTTTTATTAAATAATTACTCCCCAGGTTTATGGACTTTCAGTTTCTTTTTCCTCTTGATGTTTGAGGAAATTAGGTGTTCACAGTTCCATTTTTCCTGTGAAAAGATGAATATAAATTTTGCATTCACTGAGAAGAGGAAAGCAGCCTAAACAAGTAGATCGTGAGAAAGTTGAGCCAATAGCGCTCGAGAGAAGTTGGCATGAATTAATTTTGATCACTGAAGAACTGGGGCTCAGTACCTGAACACATGAACACTATTTTGGCAGTCTATTGAAATGACTTGTATGTGTAATTGCTGTGCTGGGTTGATGCTTTATGGTGCAAGCGTTCTGCTAGGTCTATAGCAATAAGATTTACCAATATATTTTAAACTGATTATTCAAAATGCCCGAGGCTTTATTTTGTCTGCAAGATATTCAGATACTTGCCTCATGCATAGATTTTCCTCCCTATCCAAAGAAAGACTTTTTAAAAACCTCCTGTCTAGGAAGAAGAGACATAAGCTGACAGTCCCGGGGCGGGATATGTGTGTGTGTGTGTGCTATTGCATTGTGAACATGTAAATATAGTCCACAGTGTTTTCAGCAATGCAGTTAATATTACTTTAGCCTAAAATTAAATCAATTGATGGCTCACATTGGCCTAACAGACAGGAGACTGCTATGCTACAAATACTTGTAAAAAATATTAAGCCACCTGCTCTTCATGATGTACTGTCAGTCTGTCTGCTGTTAATTTTTTATTTTTAAGCCAAATAAAAATTCTAATCAGTGCTTAGATCGCAAACTTGAAACTAGCTTTGCAAGACCTGGCCTTTTTCAGCTGGCTTTGGCTTGAGGAAACTAACTTAACTACATGCATTGTGACCGCTGAAGGGCGGTGAGGGGAGAGGTGAGACAAGCCAGTCGTGAGCAAAAGCAGGAGGCAGAGCATAGCAGAGCCCCTTGGCAGCTGTCACGTTGGGATCGTGGGGTCACTGAGGGCTGTCCCCAGGGTTAAGGGTTTTTTGAGGACCTCTGACCCTGCTGATGTGGGAAGTTGCCCTAAGGGAGAAGAGGAGCTCTGTTAGCCCCCCAGAATGTTTCTTTCAGTCAGTTGAATTCTCCAGTGCCTGCACGTCATGCTTGCATTGCATGCAGCCATATGCCTGTCTGGGGGAAAGGGACAAGCTGGTCTTTTCCTTTCAATTATTTCTGTTAATTATTCAACACCAGCTTGTCAGCCTGGGTTTTGAGTGTTTTTTTAAAGGTGATGGTCTCCTTCCCTAAAAATTGATGTCTACAACGGGACCTTGTACGTAATGAAATCGTTGCTCTATACTGTTGTTAACTAAATCTTGTGCTCTGATGAGGATAATTCTATATGTACACTTAACCAAATACAGGCAACCACTCCCTAAGCAGAGGGATTAAAAGCTGCTTCAAGGGAAGAGGATTACTGGTATATCATAGTTCAATGTAATTAAATATAAGATGGTACAAACTATACTTGCTTTGTTTTACAGGCTTCTGCATGTTTGTTTTGAGTTTAGTGAAGAAACATTATCGTCTGCAGTTTTACATGGTGTGTATTACCAACTTTGCTGTGGTCACTCACATTATGAATGTCACTAGAAACAGTCATGTCCCTATGTTCATAAAATAGCTTGCAAGAGGGGTGTGGAAAATGTGCTTAAACCCATAGCAGCATGAAATCAAGTAATGGGCTGTTTGGTATCTATTCACCTTGCAGCTTATTATATCATGGGATGTGGCCTTTCAGCCAATATAAGCTGTCATTGGTGAGGCTTTGTGCATGTATGATGCGATACGTTTCCCTTAGTGATAGGCTGATATGAAAGAGATTCCTGGAGAAAGGGGTGTGCATCTCCCTCCCAGGTCTGAAGCCAAATAGTTCAGCATAGTGTGGGAAGTGGTTCTTGTGACTTAAGTGCTACTTTGTAGAGGCCCCCCTGAAGTACTATGAAGGTAACTTGATGTTAACCCCTATGTGGAAAATTTATTCTGTGATACTTAACAGCATTTCTGGTCTTCTGCTCTGCCATGCCTCAATAGATCATTAATCTATTAAAAGAAACTAGTGTTCTCATCTCTTGTATTTGTCCACCTAATAAGCAGCATAGTAGCTAATGAAGAGCATGAACCTTTTTCTTGTATGTATCTTATAGGTCAAAAACTAATCTTGTAACATCACAGGTTAAAAAAAACCCAAACAAACAAAAAAAACCCACAAAAAACCCACCCCAAACCAAACCAAACTCAAAAAACCCCACTGACACC
>VFFE01007017.1:540350-631550 GCA_008921705.1 Burhinus oedicnemus
AAAACCCCCCCCCCCCCCCCCCCCCCCCCTTCTATATAGGAATGACTAGAAGCAACAGTAAAACAGTAATGCAGTACAGCTCCTGTCTTTAAAGAACTTGAGCAGTCAGGGCATTGCACAATCTTAAAGATTTCCTAAGGCTCCGGGGATGCAGTTAACCCCTCTGTTTCTACAGTGCTTTAGGTAGCACTTTACCATTGAGGGTCCCTAACTCTAGACTAGGACTTCACTGAGCCCTGTATAAGCATGTAAAAAAAAAATCTTTTACTCAAAAAAATTTACCCTGTTTGTGGGAAAACTTGCCTCACAAGGATATGCAGCTTTTCTAGGAGAGGTGGTCTTTATCTTCTGATCTGCAAAAAAAGCCTTCATCTTCAGATTGGCACAATGTAAATATATAAATTTTCCATGATTTTGTTTCCTTTTTCCCCTTCTGGAAAGAAGGCAGATAAAATGTGGTGTCAGTCATATGACTTGGTACCTTCCCAGAAAACATTAAGGTGTGACTACCTAAGAATTGTGGTAAAACAGAGGGAGGTCGTGTATCCACTGTGTGGCAATGCAATGTTTGAACAGACAAGGAGAGTAGCCGTTTGGTTTTAGGTGGTGTTCCAGTATCACTGTACAAACACTAAAAATTTTGCTGCAGAGATGCTTTAATTAACCAGCAGGTAATATTTTCAGAAACTTTTAGTTAGTTCTTGCACCTCCCCCTTTCGGCCTTCTTCAGTTGTCTAAATTGGAAGTAGATGCTGGCTGCCATAGGAAAACACATGTTAGAAGAGAATTAAAGAAGTAGGATGTTCTGAGTGTTAAATTGCTCTGACATTTAGAGTGCTTAAATTTGGTGTTTCTTGGAAAAACTGCCAGTTCTTGATTTAAAAGTTTTTGGAAAATAAAATCTATTGTAGAATCTTTACTGGTAAACTGTTTGGAAACCACTTCATTGTACACTGGCACTACAGAATAAACACCAAGTACATACAGTAATACTGAAGAAAATGAATGTTTAAATTACCACGTGCATAAAAATTAACACTTTGGTTTTGCTAATTCTGAGAATTTTCTTGTTTCCTGAGAGGACTGGTATTCTGTTATGAGAGATATCCACATCTGTGTAATGTGACTCTTTCACGAGTAGTTCATTGCCATTTTATTGTTACAGTTCTAACATGTCTGTTATGTGTATACAGAATATCACATTGCTTACATTTCTTTGCTGCCTTCATGCTGAAGGTATATGTCTTATTAAATCAGATGTTAAACTGCATGTTAAAAAATTCTGGGTGGAGGTAAGTGGTGGGGGAACCTGTTAAAGTTTCAGTACTTGCTTCAGAAAGCCAGCTAACTTGTGATATACTGTATGCACACATCTCTTGCATTATCACTAGAACTGGCCTTTCCTGTGAGCTCCTAAGTAGCTCTTCTAGCTGACATGTCAGTATTTATCAAGGTGTGTAGATTGGTGTTTTCACTAACTGTTGTGTTGTTGCATTGTTAACAGTTCGCATGGACTCATGTCACTTTGCTGATCACTGTAACTCAATCTCATCTTGTCATCCAAAATCTCTTTGAAGGCATGATCTGGTAAGGGGACAGTAATAAACTGATTTGTAACTCTATTGCATTGAAAGGTTGGTTCTTTTACATAGATCTGACTAGGGAATAATTGTGGGAAGTGTTAAAGCAGCACAAATTAAAGGAGCATTAATGTCTAGTTGGAAGGGGAGTCGGAGGAGTTTGGAGCAGTGTGGTAAAGGATACAGGAGAGGAAGCAGAAACCTCTTTAACTAGATTGGCAGCCACAAGTATGGTAGTTTTGAACAGCCACTTCATTTACTTGTAAGGAATAGGATTGCTTGCATGCTTGGTGAAATAATTTCCATAGCATTTTGCTGAATGGATGAATATCCAGCAATTCTTTTTCAATTACTTGGGAGCTTCAGGTTTCTCAGAGCTATTGAAGTTGGACCATTTAATTTGAAATCCCCAATCTGGCCGCCTTCCCTGTTCAGGTAAATTCAAATTACTTAAAATATTTTAAGAGTTTAAATCTTGGATATTGTTGGGTCATCTTAATGCCCCATTCCCAACGACATATTAAATTCTGATCATGCAGTTAAACTCGATTACTTAAAACTGCTCCTCAAAGAGCGGGTATATTTTCCTGCCCCTCACTTCTTTAGGGACAGGGTAAGTTACAAGTTGAGAAAGGAGGAAGAAGCACATGAAGATGATTTGCGTTCTTCCAAGGACATAATACTACGTGTTCTCCTTTTTCTTTTCCTGATATATATACAACTGGAGAGATTATTGCAGAAAAGACGTGCTCATAGTTAGAAAGAAAACCCAAAGCCTTTGACAAAGTTTGTATGAACAGATTCTTCTCATAGTGATCATTTTCATGTGCCAAAAACTGAACCTAGTTGACTTGCTAGCCTGCTATTTCTTATTTCCACTGGTGCTAGGCAATTTGGCAGATGGTCACAAAATCTGACTTTTAGGTTATTAATACATCCCTACTTTGAAAAGGGGGAAAAAAAGAGATTAACAGGCTTGAGTAACAAATTTAGATGCTGTCTGCATGCAAAGAACACTTAGAAAGCTAACACAGGCTGCTCCAAACTGACAGGAGGAAAAAAAAGAAAACTCTTTTTTTGGGGTTTTTTTTTGTTTGTTTTTTAAATTTAGGTATCATTAAACTTTACAAGTAATTTGCTTGCTTTGATGTTACCAATAACATTAACATGTTTATATCTGTTGATTTCTTCTTAACTGTGGTACCAGTCTTCAAGTCTGATACGAAAAAGCCAGCCTGTTCACTTTTTAAGCTCATGCACCAAAATCATATTTTAACTTGAACTAACATGGATCTGTAATGGTCTTGACTGGCTGCACACTAAAACCAGTATAGCTAAATATGCTGTTCATGGGGGAACTAGGTGAACATAATTCCTTCAAAATACTATAGAAAAATTTCCCAGAAAGAAATGCTGCTGTGTCAATTTCTGTCGTGTGTTTAGGTTTGGGCAGCTTTTCTTTTTCTCCATGAAAGTTTTTATATCTTTTTCTAGGTTTCTGGTTCCAATTTCAAGTGTTATCTGCAATGATATTACCGCCTACATTTTTGGATTCTTCTTTGGCAGAACTCCATTAATTAAGGTATGTACTGAGGCACTTCGTCACTTACAAGCTTTAACAATTTATAGCATTTTTGATACTTGTTCAAAAACACGTTCATGGAAAAAATACTTTCTGCTGTACTGCATGATACACATCTTTGCTAAAAAACCAAACTGACTATTCTGTTTCTGAAGATTTGTGAATGGAAACTGGGATTAATGTAAATGTAATATTGACATTACAGTATAATACAGTTCAAGCCTATTGCATCATCATTTATAATAAGGCCAAGTGCAAGGTCCTGCATGTGAGTTGCAGCAATCCCATGCACAAATACCAGCTGGGTGGAGAATGGATCGAGACCCAGCCCTGAGGAGAGGGACTTGGGGGTGTTGGTGGATGAGAAGCTCAACATGAGCCAGCAATCTCTGCTTGCAGCCCAGAAGGCCAACCGCATCCTGGGCTGCATCAAAAGCAGCATGGCCAGCAGACTGAGGGAGGTGATTCTGTCCCTCTACTCAGTTCTTGTGAGACCCCGCCTGGAATACTGTGTCCAGCTCTGGAGCCCCCAACATAAGAAGGACATGGACCTGTTGGAGCGGGTCCAGAGAAGGGCCACGAAAATGATCAGAGGGTTAGAGCACCTCTGCTGTGAGGACAGGCTGAGAGAGGTTGTTCAGCCTGGAGAAGAGAAGGCTCCAGGGAGACCTTACAGCAGCCTTCCAGTAGTGAAAGGGGCCTACAAGAAAGCTGGAGAGGCGCTTTTTACAAGGGCATGTAGTGATAGGACGAGGGGTAATGGCTTCAAACTAGAAGAGAGGAGATTTAGATTAGATCTCGGGAAGAAATTTTTCACTATGAGGGTGGTGAGGCACTGGAACAGGTTGCCCAGGGAAGTTGTGGAGGCCCCATCCCTGGAAGTGTTCAAGGCCAGGTTGGATGAGGCTTTGAGCAACCAGGTCTAGTGAGAGGTGTCCTTGCCCATTGCAAGGGGGTTGGAACAAGATGATCTTTAAGGTCCCTTCCAACCTAAACCATTCTATGATTCTATGATAATCGCTTCCTTTTTGGATTTCATATGTAGGTTTAACTGCATCCTTACTGTATAGAAACTGTAATTTGAAATAAGCTGCTAGGTATATATACCTATTCTTCATCTGGTATCTTTACTGTATAGAAACTGTAATTTGAAATAAGCTGCTAGGTATATATACCTATTCCTCATCTGGTATCGCTGACGTAGCACTGAGAAGGGCTCAAGTAGTAATCTTCCTATTCCAGTAAAATATGCAAGACCTCACAGAAAGCCATGCATTATTATTTTTGTGATGTTGCCGTGTTAACTTTTGGGTATTTAGTTGGTTCTGATATTAAACTGCTCCTAAATTGAAAAGGTGATAGAATTTGATGAAGAAAACAGCTTGCTACACTGATCTCTCTAGGCCTGCAGTTATTTGCTCTATTAGTTTGCCAGTCTGTATGTAGGAAGCTAGTGTCTCTTGAGGAGCGTCCCCAGCAGGAGTTGTCTAACACCCAGGCTTCTGTTGCTATCTAAATGTGCATTTGGTAGCAGAGGTCTCCAACAGAGCCATAGCATGCCTGTGAGGGTTTCCAAGTCCTCTGCTTGAAGGAGCTCAGCTGCTTACTCAGGGTCAGCTGTGGCCAGAGGCAGGCAGCAGCCTCCAGACGGCAGCAGCAGATGGGAAGGGAGCTCTCTGTTCCCTCAAGCTGCCCAGTGGCACCAACCAAACTGTAGCACTTTCTCTCCTTTCCTGGGACAGGGCCTAACCATAGTCCTCCGTTTATCGTGTTCGGTGGCTGCAGCTGCTGACATTCAGTATTTCACACATACTTTTGAAAAACCAAATAGGAGCTTAATTTTCACAATGTCCAGAAATAGAGTAAAAAAGGGTTCAGTGATGCAAATGATGAGGCTAATGCTATCTCTTTTGTGTCTAGCTGTCTCCCAAGAAGACGTGGGAAGGGTTCATTGGAGGCTTCTTTTCCACAGTTGTATTTGGATTTATTGTAAGTAACCACAGGACTTTCCGCTTTTACTTGAAGTAAAATTACTGACAAATTTGGTAATCTCAAATTGCTGAAAACCTAAACGTGAAGGTTGTTTTTTTGGCTAGAAAATTCTGCCAATTTGTAACTAGCTGGAAAGCCTAGGCAAGGCTTGCACCTCTCCTGAATAGGTTATATTGACCATTTTTGCCATCACTGTTACTATATCTGGAATTGGTTTATGTATTAGTTGCATCCCTATTTTGAAATTGAAGTTTATTGATTGCATTATTTATGCTTTATAAAGTAGTACTTTTGTATTACATACTTTATAATGATGTTTCTCCTGAGAAGTAGTTTACACTGACGATATGCATAGAAGATAATAACAGCGTACAGTAACTGTTCTGGTAAGTAATTTATCACCAAGGTCAGCAGAACTCATAACTGCCAAACTTGCTAGAAGCGATAGTTCAAGTTTTAATGGAGAAATGAACTGCAAAAAATGATGAGTGGCTAACATTTTGGGATTTTATAATGCAGAAACATCCAGTAGATATGAATCTGAGAGATATGAAAAGGAAAACAAGCTGGGGAATCATCACTAAGTGCATTGAACATTTGTCTGCTTGTTGAGGCATTCTCCAACTTAAACAGGCTGATTTTACTGCATTTTGGGTCTCTGTTATTAAAAAGATTTTCATTATCCTCAGCTTCTGATGACAAAGCCATCCATTACAGTATGATTTTTGACTGTAACAACAAATGCCTATTTCAGGAGTCTTTGTTTTGCTTTTCAGTTTTCCTATTTTTTGGCTCAACATCAGTACTTTGTCTGTCCCGTGGAATATAACAGTGAAACCAACAGATTTGTGACAGAGTGTGAACCTTCAGAGCTTTTTCAGATGAAGAAGTACTCTGTGCCACCATTGCTTCAGGCTGTGTTGGGATGGGTAAGGAAAAAACCAAGGCTTTGGTTAAAGTTGAAATCATACTTTCCAGCTTGAATGGTTTTCTAAACCTTTTTAGAGAGGTATATGAATGCTGGTAAGGCTTGAAGGATGAGAACTGCATCGATAGCATGAGCCTGTCTGTCGCTCAGGTGAGGGAGGTGGTGACCCAAGCAGAACTGAAATGCATTGCTGGAGTCACTCAAGGAAACCTGTCTGTGTTCTTGTGGCTTGTATCCTCTTTGTGCTGGAAACTGATGTCACTTTAGCATTTTGCAGACAAACCTATTTTTGAAGGGCAACCTTTAAATTTTTATGGAAAGTGGACAAAGCCTTGTTATGGCCCGAATTAGTAGCAAGCTTAAGTAATTTTGTAGAACTTCATTGCATTTCAGCTACTGTGTAACTGCTGTTAGGATTGGAGTTGTGCTTTCTTCACCACATAGCAACTTGTGCATTAGTGCCATTACTCCCATGCTGGCTGAAAAAGGAGTACCAGTAATAGTTCTATGTAATGTAGTCACCAGCCCTTTTCCTCACACCCAGACTGCAAATTCTTTTAAGTGAGCTGTCAGGAAATAGGTCATCAATTATCCGACTATACAAAGCAGTGCTTCCGAAGTCACAGGCTCCAGAGGCACTCCAACAGGAAGAGAGTACCAAATAAAAACAAAGCAGTCTGTCATTGTCTTTCCTTCAGGGCAAAGAGGAGGTGACTGGGATAAGTGCAGAATGAGTGTGTTCTGCAGCACTCCCCTCGCCTGTGCAGTGGCTCAGCACAGGGAGTGAGTGCACAGCACTAGGGAAGGCAGTGGGCTTTGCCTGTGGTTACGTGGGTGTAACACCGAAGGAGAAAAGTCGATGTGGTTACAAGAAGAAAGCACAAACTGGAACCTGCAGCAACCAAACCTAAGACTAAAAGTAATTAATGGCCACAGTTGATACTTAGAAAAGTAACAGTACATCTAGAAGGAGCTCTGATATTTTCATACTAAATGAAAATACTGTTGCTTCAGGGACTGTGGGGTTGATTGCAAATTTAATAAGGATTTTTCTGCACAAAACCATAATGTGGACTGAACAGAGAGAAATCTTACTGTGTCCAGCTATATTGTGTATTTTGGTAAAGGGGAAGGAGGGGGGAATGCCCAGCTCTGTGCCAGTCTAATGGAGAGCTATCAGTTAACCCTAAAAAGAGATGGTAGTTCCACGTGCCCTTCTGGAGTACTTTTGCCAGGCTCTAACAAGTGTTTTGAGGAGAGAATGAGCTCTAGCACTCTTTATAGAAAGTAAAATTGAATATTCTTGTTTGTGCAACAGCCTGTTTTTGGTTTTCCCTCTGTTACTCAATTCCTGATGTTCTCTCTCAGAAATACAGCATTTTGCTTGGTGTCAAAAGTTGTTGAGCTTTGTGTTCTCCCAACAAAATTGACTTAATTCTAACTCATAAACTTTTCTTTTTGACCAACTGAATAGTTCAGCATAAAAGAAAGGTGTCTTAAGATAACTGCACAAAGTAGTCAAGAAGTTAATTGGTGTTGGCCAGCTGTGATGCAAATCAGAAACACAAGGTACAGGATTTTTCAGCTACAGGTGGTGTTTATCAAGACTTGCCAGGTGAGGTGTGCTCTGCTCTCAGTGATGAGGCCAGCATAGAGTTCCCTCAAAGGCTGGTATTTGTACTTGAAAGTGCTCAAAGCTAAGTCACAAAAAAAACCCCAAAAACCAAACACCAAACCACGACCCCAAAACCCTGAAAACCCAAACAAACTAAAAAAACCCCAACCAAAAAATCTGCCCAACAAACTCAAAACACCCCAACCAACAAAATAAACCCCTTTTTTTTTAATCTGTGTCAGGAAGGAAAACAGGTACCTGTTGCCAATGAAGTCTCTCTTATCTGTAAGAACTTGAATGAACCAAAACAAATTTCAAGTCTGTGAACAGGCTGAGAAGAACAATACCTGTTTAAATGCAAACCAAAAAGTATTAATGGGAGTAAACCTATCTGTGTATGTACACAAAAGTGACAGTATGGCAGACTAGTGCAAAATTCATATCTATCTTGTGAGAGCACTTAAAAGAAGTGACAGTGAATTGCATGAAGGTGACAAGTTCATGGAGAGCATTGGACCACTTACTAGAGCAATACTAGGAATTTGTGGAAAGCTCCTTTGTTTACAGGAAACGGAGCTGAAAAGAAGAGCCAGGAAAGACGAGAGAGTCCCATAGATCATTATGGAATTAGTAGTTATATTCGTTAAGATCAACTAAGGGATTGGCTGAAAATCATATAATTTGTTACAGTTAACTGCTCTAGCAACCCCAAATGCTTCATCCTGTTCACATGACCAGATCTTTCAGCAGCTTTCTACAGTGTCTACTTTCCTTTCTTTACAGTATTACTTTGTGTCAGGAAAACTGGAGCTTTGTGGAAATTTGCTCTGTAACAGCCCCATTTTAAAATATTTAAGCCTAAAATACCTACAATCAAATATGTTGAAATACAGTGCTAATTATTTTTCTTGTAGGAAACGGTGAATATGTACCCATTTCAGATGCACAGCATTGCACTCTCAACATTTGCCTCATTAATTGGGCCATTTGGAGGATTCTTTGCCAGTGGTTTTAAAAGAGCTTTCAAAATCAAGGTGAGTAATGACTCCTGAAAGCCAATTTTGTTTTGGTTTTCTCTTTGAATTAGATTAATTGGTGGGCTGGGTTTGGGGTTTTTTTGTTTCTTTTTTTAGTCATTCATTGTAGTACCTAGCATTTCTACTAACGTGATGATGTTTGAGCTGTTTTTTAGTATCAGCAGCAGTATGTAGTTTTATCAGATACGTGTATGTGTCATTCTTAAAACTTTGCATAATCAACATGTGACGTTAGTGCTGGAAATCTAAGAATAATTTGGTTTCATATTTTGGTTGATAATTACTCTTCCAAGTCAATGTTGTAGAAGTGGTTTAGACAAGCAAGGTGTGACATAATTTACTTGACATGAAAGGCAATCTGTAGATGCCTAAGAAGCACTGACAGTGGTTTACCCTTCAGATTGTGGCTGGCTGTATTTTACCAATATGTGTGTCATACGCAGATGCTGACGTGTCAGGTTCACCAAAGCATGAGATGTTTGGCTGCCTTTGCCAATACAGTGCCACCTTGTAACATGAGTGTGTATTGGCAAATGATGTGACGTGCTAACCTCTGTTTATTGCAAGGTGTGCACTGTCACTTGTGGCAGTGTTGTCCCTGGCTGGTATTAAGTGGCAGCAGGAGTATGGGAAGAGGGCAGCCCCAAATTTTCTCCCGACCTTCTTTATGTCTTGGTAGGACTGCTGTAATTCTTATCCCGTTGCTGCTTGTTGTTCTTGTTCCCTATGTCCACCAGTTTTGGCATGTGCTTTGCACAGAAGCATATGAACTTCTCTGTTTGTGCTGAACTCCCGTATATGTCCTTGTACTTACCCTCTTTCTTATGCCAATCCGAGCAGCTTGCCCAGCACTTTGCTATCTACAGCCTCGTGCGCTGTTGTACCTGTACATCCAGGTAGCAAAAGACTGTTTGTGTGAAGGTGTGAAGAAGGGGTTTTTTGGGGAAAAAAATGCTTCTGAAAAGCAGCACTTATTCTTAAAGTAGAACATTAAAGAGTTTTTTGTTTGTTTGTTTGTTTGAGTTTTTTTTAATACTTCTGGGCCCCAAGGTGGTGACCAAAGGGCTGTCAGGAAGACAGGGATATTGTAGAATTGTTACTGAAGGCAGCGCGTGGGTTAGGTTGGACACTCCATGCCTGCCCAGTGCTGGATGGCTGGAGTGGCACTGGCACAGGACTGGTTTAACTTGCTGGCAGTTGCCCCACATAACTGTCAGAGTTTTCACCCAGCGGGTACACACATGAGTGTGGATGACAAAAAAGATACATGAGGGTAGTTTGACTTATGAACCTGTTCTACAGACAAGATCAAACACAAAAGTAGTGTATCAAGCTTTGTTTGCATCAGAAATATTTTTTTAAGTAGTGATAATTTTTTCACTACAGGATTTTTTGATTCTGTTAAATATATTTATACTGTATGCACACATTATGGTTTTTTAACTATGGTTACCAAGAACCCAGTGAAAAAAATGGCAGGTGAATGGGCAGTACAACTTGCAAAGCCAGTGTTAGACAGTGGAAAGAGTCCTCAGGTCACTGCTTCTCTTGTAGCAAAAATATGTTCCCTGGTAACAAGCGCTTCAGCGGCAGCTACCTGTAGAGGATAAAGCAATGAAAGTATTAGAGGAGAATTAGATTCTGCAGAGGCAAGAAACACAGCCATTAGCTTAAGAGGCTTGCTACAGAATGAAGTATATATAGGCACGCAAGTGTACTCAGCACTGGCAAACCTGCACCTGACCTAGTGCTGTCCTCTTGTGTGATACTGTGGACAAGTTGCTTCATCTTTTCTTTTTCTTCTTACCCCCTGTCTCACCTTTGCAGTTAAACACTCCTTTAGCAAGGAGGCTCTTGCTAACTTTTGGCTCAGTGCAGTGAAACTGTACCTTAATTGCGGCCTTAATGTGCTGCTGTCAAGTGACACATAGTTAGCGTGTGTCATAGGAATCACTGACCATAATTCTTTTTTTTTTCCCCCCCTCCCCATCCCCCCATCCTTCACACCCAAAAGGATTTTGCAGACACAATCCCTGGGCATGGTGGGATAATGGATCGCTTTGATTGTCAGTACTTGATGGCCACCTTCGTTCATGTCTATATCACCAGTTTCATAAGGTATGGGCTTTTTACAATATTAACTACTTAAGCTTGCATAGGAGCTGTACCATAGTTACTTCATATGAGTTATGTTCTGCACTGTTAGCGTAGTGGAGACTGCAGGTTTCTAAATCGGATTTATGCAAAGATTTCAAATACAGAACTATTAAGAAAACATATGTCACTGTCTAGGATTTGTGTCAGGTTCAAGCTATGCCTTAATGTTTCTGTGACTGCTGTTGAAGGTAACCTGTGTACCCTAAGTACCAGACAGTTTTGTGTAGCAGCCTCTTAAAAGTTTTACTAGAATTTACTGATTACAGGGAGGTATGAAGATGAGGTTTCGAGCAGGAGGGCTGCTGCAGCATCTGCTTTCCCTGTGTGGTTTCTGAAGAGCCTGTAGGTTGTGAGACTACAGTTCTGAGTTCCAGTATTTCTCAGTCGCTTGACTGATACTCTGTTTAAGATGAAAACATTATGGTTAAAGAGAGGAGACAACTTCTTAAAAATACTGCTCATCTTCCCTGAAATCATGGGAATGACAATTCTCTTACAGTCAGTCATTTTAGTTCCTGGGGCAGAGGGGAATCAAGGGGCTGCAGGTGTCTAAACTGATACATGCTCTTAGTTTTGTAAAATGTCTTGGTTTGAGGTAAAACAGGATCAATTTTGTTCAGTAACTTTACTTATTAGCTAGGCCTCTTCTAACTGCTGAAATTAACAGCATGTTGTGCAGAAAACTGTTCGCTCTCAGAGTGATAAGACCCATGTTTATATGGGATATGGCTAAATAGTTATTAGATACCTAATCAGCAACAGATTCTTTGCCTCGTATTCAGTCCATCTTAGAAGTAGACTGTAAACAAGTGACTAGCTAAAAATGAGGCTGTTATTTAGAAAAGCTTGGTTTAATTTGTGGTTTTCTTTACCAACTTGGCCAACTTTCCATTTAGTTCAATAGTACACATCTTATCTGGCAACAGACGCTAAACTAAAAAAGATCTGTTGATGAAAAATGTTGATTACAGTGATTAAGGATGAATCAGTGAATCTTATTTGTCATAAGCCTTCATAATATCCCCATTTGACAGCAAATACAAGAAATGCTTTTTAGTTTCTGTTCAGATTGAGCTAAGGAGAATGCTTTGCCAGTAATACTCACCCATGCATCCTGAGGAGACAGACTGGGAGAAATCCATAACTTGGTGTCCTCAAAAAAGGGATGGCATTTTTTGTGCAGCAAGAGGAAAATGGAAACCTGTTGAAAAGTTTCTTTAGAGCTTCTGCTCACAAACAAAAATTTCTTTTTTCATTGACAGGGGTCCAAATCCCAGTAAATTACTGAAACAGCTATTGATACTTCAGCCTGAGCAACAACTAAACGTGTATAAAACCCTGAAATCTTACCTCATCGAAAAAGGGATCCTGCAGCCATCTCTAAGAGGGTAGTTTGTCAAAACGGAGGACTAGAAGAAACCTCCATTTACAAGAAGCCTGTGGAAATGCATTGCAAATGTGCACATAGATAATAGCTAAAGGAAGAGTAGTTTGTGGTCTGGAAGAGGTGAATGTTTCCTTAAATGAATGTGAATGCTATGACTTCCTATTTGGACACAGAAGATCTCTTACTCCTAAAATAATTAAAACGCTTGCAAAGTAACGGTACACATGCTGTATGTTTTAGTTCCTGAAGTGGATAGCAGCAGTCTTCCTTCAGCACCCAGCCTGACAGGCTTTGTATTTAATAAAAAAAAAAAAATAAAATTCACTGTTAGTTTTTAATGAATTATTTAATATTGTATATCTTAGCAATACATTTTTGGTCTCCAGTGGTTACTGAAGCATAAACAGATGAGGCAGGCGGTGACTTTTATGTAGCCCAGTGCTGAAATTACAATTGGCCAGAAAATACTTGTTAGTCCAGTCAAAGAGGTACGTACAGCCTGCTGTATCAGACTACCTGTATTTACTAAATCACTATGAAGGTTAAACTTAGCTCTGTTTTTAATTAAACAGCTTCCTTATGAAACTATTTCATGCTTTTAAGAGAAAAGTACCTTTACTGAAGTATAGCTGGGCTGTTTGAGCTGTGGAGCTGCTATTTTTCGGTTAATGTTACAGATTATAAATGAGCATCTACATCCAAGAGTAGAGACTGCCTGAGAAAATGGGATTCTCCAACCCAGTAAACAGATTGGGGAGAATCTGGAGTTTAAGCCCTTGGTTTCCACAGCCTGGTCGGTATGTGAAGGTAGTAATTCAAGCCTTATTCCTTGTGCCTCTTAACTGCCGCATAGAATAGGGGTATTTCCTTCTTTTTAAAAGCACTTTGAGGTCCCGAGTAAAAAGTGAAGTTTAAGTGCTGTTTTATTAACATGTTACTCAGTAAAGGCAGAAACGTTTATCTCATGAATGTGCACAGTGCAAGCCAGGATGCATGGTTCTTCTGCTGTGTGTTATTATTTATTAAGAAGATCCTCAAGCAAGCTTGGGTAACCGCATAGGTGTTTGAATGGAGAATTTTTATAGAAAGCAGCTATTCTGCAGACTTAATGGGGCATATGAGGAAAGCTGATGCTCTGTAATTCTCAATCCTAGCTGTTTTCTAAGTTTTTTCATCGTGTGACATGTCTTGATGCAAATAAAAATATGAACTTTTTTTGAAATGACAAAAATGGCTCCTGTACAAACAGAAAGCACAAATGCCGATTTTGTTTTGGTATACTGTAAATTGATACAATTTAATTTTTCCAACTAATTGTAAATAAGTTTCTCCTGTGGTGAACGTACTGATGCCACATATGTGTGTGTGTGTATGTATATATGTAGAAAATATTAAAAGGTGTATGTATATATATATAAAAAAGGTGAAAATTTTAAACGGTTGGTGCTACTTGAGGATAAAACTATGGAGAAAATCACTAGGGTGGGTGATAAGCTGTATCTGTAAAATTCAGACTGCTTTTTGTTGAACACCATCCAGCTGAGACCACCATGCACTTTGTTTTGCACTTAGGCCATGGTAGTACGCAGTGTACAGCTTATGTATGGAAAAGCACACCTGTACATGGCTCTAAAATGAAATCTAAATGAAATCTAAAGTAATTCCTGTTGATGTCAGGGATTTGACAGAATTAAATTATGTCTGACCTGGAGGTTGCAGTACTGTATTGAAGGAACACTCCAAGAAGTGAAAATGTTGCCAGCTGCTTGTCCGTCTGGCCGTGCAACTTGGCTTATTAATTTGAGGGGACTGAATTTCAGCCGTTCCACTGGAAGGGCAGCATAGCCTGAGGTGAAAAGGTAGCACAGCCAGGGAGTGGGCCATGTGGAAAGGTGCTTTAAAAAGAAGGGAAGGGAAAATGAGAGGGCAACCAAAGTAGCATACCTGGAAAACTAACTTTTAGATGAGCCTTTAGTTATGTATGGGACTTTGGTAGATGCTGATGGAAAAACACAGCCGTACTGGAGCTGGTATATCTTCATCCTAGGTATTTTAAAAAAAATAATTAAAAAATTAAAAATTATATATATAGAATATATATATAGAAAGGTAATTGTTACTTCAGAAACTTGAAATTTTTAGTGTAATTTTATAGCATGTATAATAAGAAAGTTAAAATATATTTTAGCATTTAGTACAACAGAGCATTTGAAATTAATTGCTATCTATTTGCACAATAGAAAGTTCAACAGTGAGATTCTGCTGTTCAACGTTAAAATGAAGATGGGATCATTTGTGAACGCACTCATCAATTTTCTGGGTAGAGTAATAGCTTAGGCTTAGACTTGGTGTAAATAAAGCTCAGCAGGACCTGTCACTGTGAATCGACAGCTACGCTTGCTTTCTATGAAGTGCATTTTACCCCACTTGTTACTTCTGTTAGTTCAAGCGTTGCAACATGATCAACAGGAAAGTTTAACTTTTTACACCAGTGATTCTTTTCACTTGCACTTTTATTCCAAGTTGCTATAATTACCCCTTGAGCAAAAAAAATGTATATTATGTAAATATTGTAAATGGTATGAGCATATAATGTCCTAGTCTGTTTTAGTTTGACTGTTTCAATCTTTTGTTGAAGCAGGCATTGTGGGAAAAAAAAAATAAAACTAAAACTGGGACAGAAATCCTCCTGTCTTTTATTTCCTAAAGCATGCACAGTGGGTGGAGATTTCTTAATAAGAAGTATTTTATTATTCCTTAAAGTTGTTTTCTTAATAGCAAAGCCTGTTATTAATTTTCTGCCTTTTGCCCCTCAAGACTTCAAGCCATCCTTAACCTGCTGCAAGCAACTAGTACGATGTGCCTCATCTCCAAAGACATGCAAACTTCTTGTCTTTTCCAAAAGATGCTCACTTCAACGTTGTGTGCTTTTCCCCCCGAGTGGACGGTGCACAGCATGCACCGCAGCGTGGCTACTGCCGTTACCTGGAACTGACAGAATGGAAAAATGACACTTTCATTGCCCTCTGCAATTACTTCCCTCCATGTAGGAAATACTGCTGCCTGCATCCTCTACAGCACACCAGTGAGAGGCTGGAAGAGGCTGCCACAGGCATCAAGGCTCTCTTGGTTCCCTCCCTGGTTCATAACCATAAGAGAGGTCACTCACTCGGGCTAGATTGATCAACCAGAAGTGCTGCGGTGAGTGCGGTGCTTGCTTAATGGGCGAGCTGCATTCATAGGGGCACTTTCTGGACAGCCAGGTGGGTCTTGCTGTGGTGTCTGGGCCCCGGCTGTGTCACAAAGATGGCATTGCTGTTCCCGGCCACCACTGTCCCCTCTTGCTTCCACTCCAGGTGTCTGCAAAGAAATGGCAGAGAGGGGAGGGTGTGGCAAAGCCAAGATTAAAGCTCCTGCTTGGGGAAGACTCAGTGACTTTTCTTCCCACCCTGCCACATTCTGGCTCTGGAAACACAAGTAATCTTTCAGTTTTCTTGGTGTCAGGGGTTGTGAAATCTTGTTTTGGAACCTGACTTGCCATTCGTTATTCCTGGCACTGCTGGCACAGGCCTGTCAGTATTCACCGTATGTGGGGATGATGGGGCAGCAGCTGCCTCTCCCCTGCTTTCCTGTTTCTTCCCTGTTAAGTCTTGGATTCGAAGCCCTTCATCTCCTGCAGCCTCAAACAAGCTGGGTACCAAATGCATCTTGTTTCTAAATTACAAAGACAACTGTAACACTTGTTAAACACTCACCATCAGCAAATCATGCCTGCGCTGCACACCTCCTAGGACTTTGGGAAAGTACTGGAGAAGCACAGAGGGAGCTTTCCTGTGGCCCACATCTGCTTCCTGATGCTCTTCTGAGGAAAGGAAGGTGGAAGTTAGAGCTGAGTTTTCTTCTGCTGGACAGATAATGCTTTGGACTGTTACTTGCACAGAAACAGGAAATTTTTACCTTCAACTGACAAAACCCTTTCAAGGCATGCTTGCTGAGGCAGTTGGAAGGAGCTGAGGCAGTGGACTGGCCTGACAGCCAATGTAATCCTTGTTTGCACAGTTGCAGCAGCGGGAATTAGGGACTTCTTTTTTTAATTGTTGACTTCAGTTGTCCTACATAACGTTTAAGCCACACTGTGCAGAGTCCCTTTGTCCACCTTGTACAAGAACCTGCACATAGCTGAGATACAATTGCTCTTTTTCCTGTCAACAGTTTCTCAATTATAAAGTGGATGTTCAATGCCATGGTTTAGCAATTTCAAATTGCATAAACTTAGATGTAAGTCCTGTATCTGACAATTCCAGAAATAGGCAGTAATGTGTCACCCGTAAACATAGAATCATAGAAGATTTAGATTGGAAAAGACCCTTGCGATCATCAATCCAGCCATTAACCTAATGCTACCAAGTCCACCATTAACGTATCACTGAGTACTACAGACACTATGATTTGTTCATTGCATACATATTGCACCCTGACATCCCAATACTGATGCTTGTTCTGCGAATTACAGGGACACATTTTGATCGCTAAAGCAACAGGTGAGAAAGACTGGTATTATTAGGATTTCGTTAGCGCAGACATATCCTTTGCATGTTAAGTATGATAAGGCAACATATTCTCATAGGGAAGTCAAGGTATAAAGCTTCAGCCCCATCTAATTGCCACCAGTTCCTGCTGCTCCCGTGCAAAGTGCCCAGACCAGCTGCCCCCGGATCAGCAGGGACTCAAGTTCTGAGCTAATCCCACACCCAGCTTTCAGAGCACGAGGATAGCTTTTCACTTCTGCTGTTGGGACCCTGCTCTTTGATCACAGGAAATTAAATACTTGTGCTATCTGGCAGGAATCACGCACGCCTCTAAAGAAAACAGCGAGAGCTCTAATTGCCCAATAGTGGCTTATATTAGCTACTTAACTGTGGCTAATCATTGGGGTTTCTATGTACTTGAAGGGTGTGTGTAGTTCTGCATACTTTGACCTTGTTTCTGGTGTGACAAATTATCATACCCACCAAATGTAGGCTATCCTGAGGCAGTGGGAAGCAAGCTCTGCCAGACTCCGTGCCGTGCCATGTCCAGCTGCACCAAAACAAGTTTCTGACTTCAAATTCAGACGGAAGCTCTGTAAAACTACAGGCCAGGTCCTTTCTTCCTGCAGCAACTAAGATGCCGGCTAGCCTCTGGACAGTTGACTCGTATTTGTTTTGAAGAATAAAATCAATGTGAAAACCAACATGTCTGCATTTAATCTAATTGTGCCTAATTGTGCACAACCCCTTCTTTGTACAGCGTCCTTCAGGTTAACTTTCAACCCCTGCACAACTGACACTAGCGATACTTTGAGGTTTCACATATACCACATTGCAATCCACCGGAATTATGCCTGAGCCCAGCAGACAGTGTCCTACCTGCTGCCTGGTTTTCTCAGACACCTGTCCCAGAACATTTAAGGCCTGGCAGGGGAGGTCTGAGCCCTCTCGCTGCCTCTCTTGCAGAAGCCTTGTGTCAGTGTGGGTCTGGTCATGAGGTGCCCGCCTGTGCTGGGTCACTGCAGAAGTCAGGGCTTTCTCTCAGTATGTGTCTTCCTAAGCCCCCACCTGGGTAAGTGACCAGGCTCTAAACCTGGCTAGAACTCAGGCTTCTAGTCAAGGAGTACGAACAACTTTTTCCAGAATGCTGCACCCAGGGAGCTGGTAGCATACACCACACAAATTAACTTGGTTTTCACATACTGGAGGAGAAAAACTTGTTTATCTTGAACACAGACAGAGAGACCCACTCTAGAGACACATAAGCAGAAGATGGAGGGGAGGAGCTGTCGTTCCAGAGCAAGTCCTTGCCAAGACTGGGGTGAAACTGTGAACACCGAGTTCATTCAGTGCATGGGTGGCAACACAAGGTAATCAGTGGGCAGACCCCATCCCCTTGTGCCTTCTGCCCCTCTGTACAAGGCAACATGCTGTGGTGGGGAGGAGAGGCTGAGCCTCATGACATAGGGAGGCTCCTGGGCAGCACAGAGGACACGTGAGAGGGGATGGCTTGGGCTGAGCAGACGTGAACCAGGGTCTCCATGCCACATGGCCAGGCAGCAAGTCTCTCAAGGTACAATGTTTCTCGAGGAGATGGCTTCTCCCAACTGACAGCAAACCTCGAAGGACTTCTCCAGGACTTCTCCAGGATTCCAGTTCACACTGACTGGAAAAGGGGGAACATAGCCCTCATTTTCAAAAAAGGTAAAAAAGAAGACCTGGGGAACTACAGGCCAGTCAGTCTCACCTCTGTGCCCAGCAAGATCATGGAGCAGATCCTCCCGGAAACTCTGCTAAGGCACATGGAACACGAGGAGGTGATTGGTGACAACCAACATGGCTTCACTAAGGCCAAATCGTGCCTGACAAACTTGGTGGCCTTCTACAACAAGGTTACAGTGTTGGTGGATAAGGAGAGAGCAACAGATGTCATCTACCTGGACTTGTGCAAGGCATTTGACACTGTCCCACATGACATCCTGGTCTCTAAATTGGAGACACATGGATTTGATGGATGGACCACTCGGTGGATAAAGAACTGGCTGGACAGTCGCACTCAAAGAGTTGCGGTCAATGGGTCGACATCCAAGTGGCGAGCAGTGACAAGTGGTGTTCTTCAAGGGTCGGTACTGGGACTGTTATTACTTAACATCTTTGTTGACGACATGGATGTTGGGATTGAGTGCACCCTCAACAAGTTCGCTGACGACACCAAGCTGTGTGGAGCAGCTGACACGCTGGAGGGAAGGGATGCCATCCAGAGGGACCTGGACAGGCTTGAGAGGTGGGCCTGTGCAAACCTCGCGAAGTTCAATAAGGCCAAGTGCAAGGTCTTGCATGTGGGTTGCGGCAATCCCATGCACAAATACCAGCTGGGTGGAGAATGGATCGAGACCCAGCCCTGAGGAGAGGGACTTGGGGGTGTTGGTGGATGAGAAGCTCAACATGAGCCAGCAATCTGTGCTTGCAGCCCAGAAGGCCAACCGCATCCTGGGCTGCATCAAAAGCAGCATGGCCAGCAGACTGAGGGAGGTGATTCTGTCCCTCTACTCAGTTCTCGTGAGACCCCGCCTGGAACACTGTGTCCAGCTCTGGAGCCCCCAACATAAGAAGGACATGGACCTGTTGGAGCGGGTCAAGAGAAGGGCCACGAAAATGATCAGAGGGTTAGAGTCACCTCTCCTATGAGGACAGGCTGAGAGAGTTGGAGTTGTTCAGGCTGGAGAAGAGAAGGCTCTGGGGAGACCTTATAGCAGCCTTCCAGTAGCTGAAAGGGGCCTACAAGAAAGCTGGAGAGGCACTTTTTACAAGGGCATGTAGTGATAGGATGAGGGGTAATGGCTTCAAACTAGAAGAGAGGAGATTTAGATTAGATCTCGGGAAGAATTTTTTCACTGCGAGGGTGGTGAGGCACTGGAACAGGTTTCCCAGAGAAGCTGTGTAGGCCCCATCCCTGGAAGTGTTCAAGGCCAGGTTGGATGGGGCTTTGAGCAACCAGGTCTAGTGAGAGGTGTCCTTGCCCATTGCAAGGGGGTTGGAACTAGATGATCTTTAAGGTCCCTTCCAACCTGAACCATTCTATGATTCTATGATTCTTGCTAAACCATCTTCTGGAAAAATAATATTTACATGGGTTTAAGGGAAGTCTGGACAACACTGAGGTTTGTTAAATAGCTAACACCAGTATGTGGCCTAGGATGAGCTGAAAATTACAGGAAGCCAGAAGAGTATTTGGAGTATCCTAAATACCTGCTCTGGCCTTAATTTTGTTGCCATCTGCTTATGGTCAGTGTTGGACACAGGACAGTCAGGTGAACCTTTGGTTCGTCTGAGTACAGCCCTTTTTATGACTGACCTCCCTTTTTAAGCTCAGTTTGTAAGACTCAAACATCCCCAATAGGGTCAGGCTAAGCAACAAGTGTGTGTTACCTGCGATAGCCTCACTTTGTGGACCCAACCGTACAGGTTTGCGGCCAGTGCTCCCTCCGTAATACATAGCCATCACTCCCAGTGAACTTGTTTTTTCCCTCTTTTAAACAAAGCAGACTGCATAGTCCAAAGAAGCAGACTGCTTGTTCCACAAGCATTTCACCTAGTATCTATGCAGAGCAGCAGGACCTAATGTCATGCCTGGGCTCAACATGCTCCTGCCAGCAGGGCCAGGTGTGCCACCAGAGGTCCCATGCTGTCTGCTGCATCCCGCCTCCAGACCCCTGCCTGGGTAGCGCCTCTAGGCTTGCAGCCCTTGCTCCGGCCTGGCAAGGCAGGAGGCTTTACAGGAGAAAAAGCCTTGTGGCCAGGCACATTTTCCAGTGGCGGGCAGAGACCAGGCTCGGTCACGGAGGGGTGGTGGACGATTGCAGCATCGCTGCATCTGCAAATTGACACAAGCATGGCGGGGGCTGCCAGCACCTCAGCATGATGCAAAAGTTTTTGGAGACAGTTCAGCAAGGTGAAAGAGCCATGCTTAAGCAGAGTGTAGGTGACATATAACTTCTTCTCCTGCCCTTTTTCTGAGGGCTAGTGGGATAAGGAGTTCACTGTCGGTAGGCCACATCGTGGTACTGGGTTTTGCTTTTTGTTTTGTTTTGGCTGTTCCAGCTGCAGCAGCTGGAGTAGGCTGCCTGGTTTCTAGCTGCAGGAAAGAATGTGCAGGATGCATAAAATAATCCTTCTGCTCTACTCAGCTAGTTTGGAGTGGCCAGTCCACAGTAAAGCACGGTATTACAAGAAACACACCAATCAAACTGAGTGTTTTTTCAAGGGAACAGAAAGATCAGAGGAAGGTTAAAACATGCAGCCTAGAAGGGATGCCTGGATCCCCCCAACAGAGTCAGTCTGGGGAAAGGATGTCCTGAAAGGGGGGACACAAGAAATTAGTGAAAGTCCATTGCAAAGAGGAAGGTACTAGATGGGAAGGGATGTGATTGGATGAGGGGGAAGGTTGTGGATGTTGTTTACCTGGACTTTAGTAAAGCCTTCGACACCATTTCCCACAGCATTCTCCTGGAGAAACTGGCTGCTCACAGCCTGGATGGGTGCACCCTTTGCTGGGTTAAAAACTGGCTGGATGGCCGGGCCCAAAGAGTTGTGGTGAATGGAGGGAAATCCAGTTGGTGGCTGGTCACAAGTGGTGTTCCCATTATTGGGAACCAGTATTGGGGCCAGTTCTGTTTAATATCTTTATCAAAGACCTGGACAAGGGGATTGAGTGCACCCTCAGTAAGATTGCAGGCGACACCAAATTAGGCGGGAGTGTCGACCTGCTTGAGGGTAGGAAGGCTCTACAGAGGGATCTGGACAGGCTGGATTGATGGGCCAAGGCCAGTGGTATGAGGTTCAACAAGGCCAGGTGCCAGGTCCTGCACTTGGGTCACAACAACCCCATGCAGCGCTACAGGCCTGGGGAGGAGTGGCTGGAAAGCTGCCTGGCAGAAAAGGACCTGGGGGTGTTGGTCAACAGCCAGCTGAATATGAGCCAGCAGTGTGCCTAGGTAGTCAAGAAGGCCAACAGCAGCCTGGCTTGTATCAGGAATAGTGTGGCCAGCAGGAATAGGGGAGTGATTATCCGCCTGTACTCAGCACTCATGAGGCCCCACCTCGAATACTGTGTTCAGTTTTGGGCCCCTCACTACAAGAAAGACATTGAGGTGCAGGAGTGTGTCCAGAGAAGGGCAACAAAGCTGGTGAGGGGTCTAGAGCACAAGTCTTATGAGGAGCGGCTGAGGGAACTGGGGTTGTTTAGCCTGGAGAAAAGGAGGCTGAAGGGAGACCTTATCGCTCTCTACATCTACTTGAAAGGAGGTTGTAGTGAGGTGGGGGTCGATCTCTTCTCCTAAGTAACAAGGGACAGGACAAGAGGAAATGGCCTCAAGTTGTGCCAGGGGAGGTTTAGATTGGACATCAGGAAAAATTTAATCACTGAAAGGGTTATCAAGCATTGGAACAGGCTGCCCAGGGAAGTGGTTGAATCACCATCCCTGGAGGTATTTAAAAGATGTGTAGATGTGGCGCTTAGGGACACAGTTTAGTGGTGGACTTGGCAGTGTTAGGTTTATGGTTGGACTCAATCTTAAAGGTCTTTTCCAACCTAAAAGATTCTGTGATTAGATAGAATAAGACTGCCAACTCAGCTAAAATAGTAATGCGGTCACAGTTTGGAAAAAGAACTGGCAGGCCTTGACCACGAAAGAAGCTTCAGTGAGAGACACCACAGCAGGAGGGCCAGCACTGCGAGGGTGAGCCCTGCCGGGTACAGTAAAACCAAAGCCTTTGCCATGACTGCACCAGGGCTTCAGTGGCCGGCTTCTCAAACGACTGTTCACACAGAGGGATGTTTATGAAGTTTGTAATCCCAAGTGCTTGAGCTCTTCAGGAAAAGGACATATTTGGCTTCATGGGGATTAAATGCAGAGGTTGCTTATGTAAATGCCAAGATTGCAGGAACCAAAGCTCTTCTACTAATATTCCCCCTGATTTTACAAGGCACAAATTAGTACCTCTGCGGGTAACTCCTGCAATGACTGACAAAAGTAATACTATGCTCTGCCATGCTTCCAAACACCCATTTTTTTCCTTCCTTCTTCTCCACACCCTCCCTTCAGCCTCAACCTACAAATGGACACACCTGGAATGATGGGCTCTGCAGAGACACCTGCTGCAGAGGACGGATCCCTTTGCAGAGAGCACCTCCCTGCAAGGCTAGCAGGGTCCTCATCAGGGTATGACAAAATTCACGTTTCTGGTAGGTGAAGTGGTCACAGAAAAGGCAATTTATTGCATTGAAGCCTCCTGAGGTTTCAGTAGCCAAAAAGCAAGCAGCTGGTGAACATCGCAGAACACCAGGGTGCGAGCCAGCTCCGCAGAGCACTGTGGCTTCCTAGCAGACACAGGTCCCTCCCCTGCCAGGGGACGTGAAAACACTGAGGGCTGGAACTGCACAACCAAGGGTGGCCTTGAGAGAGATGCTGCAGCCTTCTGCTGCTCAATGCTGAAGAGAGCTAGAGCCCTTAGCTGAGGCAGTCTTAGATTATGATCACCCTGATGGAAAAAAAAAAACCCTCATATAACCAGCTTAAAAATAGAGAAGCTGTAACTGTCTAGAGAGTTGTAGCATCTGTCATCCCAGCCAGTCTCCTATTAATACCAACAGGAGCAAGGACCACATGGTCAGCTAGCTGACCACGCAGCTGAATTACAGAGCACAGGAACGAGTACTCTAGCTGATGCTCGGTTCTGCTCATTGCAAAGCTTGCCCCGAGTAACTTCTGATTTTGTTTTACTCCATATTTTCTTACTGATTTATTACCTTGAGTTAAGAGTTAAGATTGAACCAGTTTGCAACAGCATGTCCTGCTACCATTTATTTTTTCTGGGTGTGGGCTTCAGGAAAAACCCAAGACAACAAGGTATGCCATTAAAACAGGCGGTGTTCTGAAAACCCTAATTCAGTGGTGCAGAGTAATCCACTAAAAGCTAGTCAGCAGTTTCTAGCATTATGATCCGCTTCCATGATCTGAAAAGAGGTGACGCTGGCAGTCTGTGCATTAGCAGGTATCCTTAGACTGACATTTCTATCACTACTGCAATGTCTCTTCCTCACGCTCTTCTCCTGCACAGCGTGTGCTGGAGCCACTGACTGCCAGCCCCAGGACCCTCCACCGACTTTTGCTGTCAGTACTATGCATTTGACCTTGAAAAACCTGCTCCTTGTGTAGCTGCCTTTTGATCCTGAGACCTGAACAGAACAAGGTTTCACCCATATTTTTTCCCATTACATTTTTGTAGCTGCCCCCAAGGTTTCTGCCTTGCTTGAAAGGAAGAGGTACAAAAAGACTGGTGAAAGGGGATGTGGTGACAGAAATTGCCTGCTGTCCTCCAGACATGCAAGCCTGTGGTGCAAATCCTGCTTAAGTCCTGGAGAACATTCAGTGCACTGCACTTTTTTGTGGTGCTCAGACATGTGTGACATCCTTTCCCTGCTTCCCGTGTTAGATCTTCACACAACTGTAGCCTGGGTGCGAGCTGCGGTGAGTGTAGGGTTGCCTGCTAGACTGGATGGGAAGACCAAACCAGAATGGTGTGGCCATAGCAGGGGAGAAAGTGGGAGGTGGGGGTTATTAAGGGGAGACAACGTCTAGTTTGGCTTTCCATAAGGAAAATACTTGTAACCCTTTGGAGTGTCTGGTTTGTGCCTTGGTTAAATGTGGGAGGCACTGGTCCTCATCAGCAAGCCTGCTCTGAGTGCTACGGGTGCTATGTGCACGAGGTGACTCATTCATAATTCCTCTAGCAGCAAGTAGCTTTACTAAGCAGTTAATCTAAATGATTTATTTTTTGTGAAGCAGTTTTCTAAATCAAATTTGAAGAAATAGTTGCTTTCTAGACAAAGGACATGCATATGGAGTTGAATAAATATCCAAGGCTAAGCTCCTTCACAGGAGACAAATCTCCTGGCATTGGATGGTCTCCACCTGAGGCCTGCTTGGTGTTCATTAGGTGACTGCTCAGTTTTACTTCATTGATGTGAGCAGCAAAAAGCACCTAGGCTGTGTCCTAAAAGAGGAGCTTCCCTATCACCTGTGTTTGACCAGGAGGGGAGGTGCTAACACATCAGTCTCTTAGGGCTTGTTTCAGTAACTCCAGCCAGGTTTTCAAAACATTGAGTATGGTGGCATTTGAAGCTAGCTGAAACTCAGGTTGAAGACAAGTCTTTTACTGTACTTCCAAGAGTATGTTTAACCCTCTCTCATCAGAATAAATGCTTTATGAAACTTGTGGCTTGCTCAATTACATGCTATTATTTTTTCTTTTCCAGACCTGATGTGTAACAGCTGCAAACATCAACAAAGTGAGCCATGTGTCAATTTTTTTGTTAATGTTCAAAGTCCTGAAGCCAGATGTTTGAGCAGCAGGAGAGGGAAAAATGAGTTCAATTTCCTGGCAGGGATATAAGCCTTTGTGTCATGGGATCTTCTCTGCTCCTTTGAGCCATCATTTTTACAGTTTTCCTCAGTGCTTTTTTCAAAACAAACAGGAGAACCTGGAAGCTGAAGAATGGCTATCACATGGAGGAAACCAGAGCAGATAAAAAGGGCTGACCAAGTATGCTGGCTTCAGCAGATATGCAGACCATCTGGGCTAGAGGGTCCGCACCCAAGCAAATCAGCCCTGCAGAAGTTCAGCATCTCCATCCATGTTGCTTCCCTGGTGCTTCCTTCCCCAGGAGACCAGCCTTCCCTGGGAGACAAGACTGCCCTACAGCAGGCTGTCCTTGGCAAGCACAGCAAGGGAGAGCCAGCTGTGACACAGGTCACAGGCAGAAAGGACAGCTTCTACTGGGCAAAGTTGTGTCTCAGCAGACTCCCAGTTTCACCAGGGGTATGTCACTTTGGAGCTAGAAGGCTGGATGTCCAAATATATCTGGGGACTTCAGAATAACGTTGGCATTAGGTAATTTTTGAAGTGTTTGTAAGAATTAGGTGTTTCAGAATGGGGGACTGGCGAAGCCAGCTGCAGAAAACTTTCTTTGCATCCTAGAGACCTTTAAATCTCTGATCAGAATACAGTGTCTTTTGCTACTGTGATTAAAAGTGAAGTACCTGCTGCTGAAGAGAGAGAACAAATTCTTCTCTCTCGAGAGCCAAGCAAGGACCATCACTCCCCCCACACCCAGGAGAGGGGCAGGGGTGCAGCCATCACCCCTCCATGTCTGTTCCAGCATGCCGCAGTGGAAGAATAGTTGCCCAGCTCAGGGTTTGTTCTCCTTGCTGTCTTTGAGAGCACCTCTGTACTATGTCAGGAATGAGACCCTCCTCATCTCCCACGGCGGCTGTTTGTGGCAGAAATCTTTGATGTGGAGATTGTCTGTGAAGGAAAATGCATGTTTAGTTATCCTAAAGGGCGAGGTGTTCACCTCTAAAGATGCAGGTCTCAGTCCCAGCTCTCAGGGCTGTTTTTGTGTTGGAAAGCAAACATGCCTTCCTGCTCCCTTCTGGAAAAAGTTGGCATTGGCAGATGCTGCATGCCAAGCACCTCCAGAGAAGAGGATGTGGAAGGCCATGCAAGCTTGGTGTGTTCAGGGTGAGTGTGGATCTGCAGGCTAATCCTCAGGCCGAAGGAGACACATGTTTTGAGTAGTCCCAGAAGCAGAAGTTGGTGAACCTGGGGACCTTTAATTTGAAAGTGCATAGGCATTTACATTTTCAAAAAGCTTCAGGGTTAGTTAGCAGCCGAGCAGGAATTCTGCAGATCACAAATCCCGATTTGGGTATTTAAGTCCCCTGTAACCTTTCTGTTTGAGCAAAAGTAACTTCAAATGTATTTCGAGAATACGGCTTCCCAAACATGCAGCGAAGGCTGCTAACTCAAGCTTTCATATTAACCGGAACAGGCTTAATCAAAACACATCATGTTGAACTGAAAGCCTTTGAGTAACCTTGATGGATTGTCTCCTAAGGGCTTTTATACCCAGGCGCTTGAGCAAAGTGACCATATTGCCCCCATGCAATCAGTAGTACTTCACGGCTAAATACACTTAGAAAATAGCAAGGAAAAATTTAGGTTTTCAACTTGGGTTCAAAGTGATCTGATGCCTTGTTATTAAACAGCTTTTCCCATACTTGAATGACCCTCCTCTCTCCATCAAAGACACGTTTCCAAACCAGTCCCAAGCTAGCCAATTTCAGCCTAAAACAAAAACTAGGGAGGCCACTTGGCAAAGTGAATGGAGGCGAGGGGAAGCTTTTCCTTCACTTGCAGCATCCTCACCTCATCTAATGCCAGATGTACTTTCGAAAGTAGAATGTAAATTTGACCTTAGCCTGCTCTGTTGTAAACTTACAAATTATAGTCATTATGCAACTAAAGTAATTTCACATTGCAAAAATACACGTTTACAAACACTTCTTATCTAAAGAGAAACAGAAGGCATAGCTATAAAGGAAGCCCAGAGACTGACGTTCATAGCAGCTCTTAAGGCCGAGAATGTCACTGAGTGGGGACACGGGCCTCCACTGCACTAACCATTAAACCAAAAGATCTTTGGTAATCTAATATATCACTGTGAGACTTGGTAGATAACCCTGCTTCTGCTAGGATGGCACTGGAAAGAGTGCTAGTCTGCAGGTGTTGATGTATTTGATCTCGCTTCAAACCAAGGGTAGAAAATGACACTGTATTTGTCTTCTACATTCTTCTAAATAATCTGTCAGCATTGAGGTTATCATATTTATCTCATCTGGTATGCAGCAAATGCAATACCACCCCTTTTGAACTGAGGCTGTAAGACAGAAAAAAATAGATTGTTGACTTCTGCTTATGAGCTTTTTTTCTGCAAAGACCCGCATACAGCAGAACAACAGAACGGCCTGTCTGCTGCAGGTGGCATTGTCTCTAGCTACCAGATCACAAACTGTAAATCTCTAGGAGAACGCTTTAAATGCTTACTTATTTATTTATTTACAGTCTGTAGAAACTCACATACCGCAAAAGTTCAGAAGAGAGCATTTGTCAGAATCGGACAAGGTCCCTTTGTGTACTTCATGGTTGCTTTTTAATTTGTGCGGATATTTGGCATGTCTTTAACACATGGATGATGTATTCACAGTGGCTCAATAACACTAACTAGACAAATTCTTCTGGTTCATGGTTGTTTGGTTTGGTTTTGTGGCTGGAGCATCTGTATACTGCAGTATGCAGAAAAGGTCCCAATTGCCTGATAATTTGAATGCTCCTAGGCTAAAAACTTTGAAAACTTCCTTGTAAACCAGATTTAACTGAGAACAATTTTGTCTAGCCTCTTCCACTCCTGCCCCTTCCCTTTTTGAAGGGATCGTTTAAAAACAAACAAACAAACAGGAACATTGCCCAAGAAATGCAAGGGTTTTTTTCTTAATTGCCTCACTTGGAAGCAACCTGTCTTTAATTGTGTTGTAGCCAGAAATTCATTCCAATTTACACACTTACTTCTAAGCTTGAAAGCTTTCACAGGCGAGCATTTATGCTCAGTTGTAGTTGTGATGCCTAAGTATGACCGCTCACTGCAGACCCAGTCTGCACTTACGTCCATCAAGGCAGTTGAGGAAAACCAGCTGACCCCCTTTGCTACTGCCTTTAAGCTTGCTGCTGTTACACTAGTAAGAAGTGATTGCAAATTACCAACATCGTGGTGAACACAGTTAAGGTGTTTTCTAGTTTTAAAAGCTTGAGGACATGCAGTGGCTTGTAAGCTCTCTGTGATGAGCTATGAGCAAATGCATAAAGGAAGGCTGCAGTGATTTTTGTTTTCATACCATGGGCAGACAATGGAAGGTATTTGGAAGGTGAGGACTTTGAAAACCTCTCTGGAAGAATTTTAAGAGGTAGGAAGCCAAGCAATGTAACTAAGCAATGATTTTTTTTTTTTTTTAATGACGTAGTCCTTCAGTGTTAACATTTAAGGCAGGCAAACTCCACCATGAGGGTGCGATGGTAAGGCAGGCTTCACTGTAAGTGGCAGAAAGCTTTGATTCGCTGCTCTTGTTCTAAGGGGTCAGATGATGCTCTTTACATCAGTACATCAAAGAAAATAATTTAAACATAATTAACTTGAGCTAACACTGAAACTCTTGGGAGCATGATGGCGTTCAATGCAAGGGGGCTTTTAACTTGCTCTTTATCAGGGATGTGATATTACTGTTTGAATTAAAACAAGTCTTAATTAAACTTGACCTAAGTGAGAAGACAGTTGGATTAATAATATTACATTTGCTCAGACTGTAGTTCTAATATATTTTTAGAGTGGAGAAGGACTAAACTATTGATTAACTGAGGATTAATACAGCAACTTCTTTTTATAAATGCTGTGCAACTTCTTCATTGCTTACGCTTGGTTGTCACACTCTTGTTTCATTAATTGTTTTTTGAGAAAATGCATTATAAATCAGTCTTATCAGCATTAAGCTTTATTCTCTGTCTAACAATTAGTAAATAGGTTATTTTACACTTGTATGCCTTTTCAGATAGGCTGTAAAGATAGCTGTCTATTGGGGTTTTTTAAAATTATTTTTCTTTAAAAAGAAATACACAAAACACTAAATCAAAAATCCCTACAGCAAGGCTTCTGAGAGACAAGTTAAGGAGAAACTTAGAAATGAAGTGCATTCGCATGGGTACTGAGAGACTGACAGCTGAATGCAATATTTTGAAAAACAGTATTTTTGCCTGGGACTAACAAATTAGAATATATTTTGGTAGTTCAAATGAAACGTATCTGCTTTTGTCTGACTGAAAGGACCAAGCTAGATGCCCTATCTCCCCCCAATGCCTTTAGAGGATGGCCCTCCATTCCACAAAACGCTGCCTGATTTTTCAAGTACAAGAAGAGAGGAGAGGAGGGAGATTGGTTGTGTAGCTGCCTCCAGAAGAACTTACTTGTAGCTTCAGAGCAGACACCAATTCCCTCCTCCTACATGCGGTCAGCTCCCCCCTTGCAAACTGCAACCTTCAGCCCTGGTGCAGGATCCACCTGTTCAGCTGTGAAATACAGACCTTGCCAGGCATCTCCTCTGCAAGGCTTTGGGTTTTGAGCCAGCAGCTCAAAAATGGCTTTATCTATGTTTTTTAGGGTGTTAGGTGGTGAAGGTGCCACTCTCAGGTTCCAGCCACCCTGAAGGCAACACAGCACAGAGGGTGGCCTTGCAGAGTGCACTCACTTGGTGGTCCCACAGAGCCACAAGCACCTGATCCAACACCCACCCAGTCGAGAAACTGAAGTGTAATGCCTGAATTAGCTGTATTCACAGACCAAACCCCCAAACCTGAGAGAAAGACTATACTTTCCCAGAATTAGCTATTTCAAACACGAAGTAAATTTCTAATTTATGACCCATCTAGGTGCAACATCTTGAAAATAAAGTAATCTATCCAGGCGCCACATCTTTTTCGTATTAGCATGCAAATGTCTCCTACAATTTGGGGCAAACCATCTTTCTGAATTGGCCACTTCTGCTTCTCACCTGCTCATTGAGACAAAAAAAATAGCCTTTTGTGTATTTTGGGAAGGGGGTGAGGGAAGAAGCAGATGAAGGTTTTTCTACGTGGACTGAGATGACCCAAAATAAAAGCAGTTGTACAAAATAGCCACCTTGGAGGTCTGTTTCCCTGATCTATGCTGCTGACATGCACATGCACCCATGTGCTGTGTCTGGCCCTGGGAAGGAGCTCACAGCATTTGCTGACTGCAGCTGGTTAGCCCAGTTGGACCTATTCAAGGACACAAACGATACTCTTCAGACCATCTCCATTTTTTTCTCAACTTATAAAACACTCCCTTCCCCAAAAAGCTCTGTGCCCTTCCCTGCACCTAGCTCTTTCAAGCAGCTCTCTCCCCTTGCAACCTACCTCCAAAAAATCCCCTCTGCAGCCTGCTAGACACAATTCCTCTCGCTCCAAATCACTGCTCCCATGCAGAAAAAAACGTAAACTGGAGCGTATGTGCAGCAGCAAGGCACTCCGACCCCTACAGCACTTGCAGGAGGGGAATCAGGGAAAATCTCTCTGGATGTGGTGTGTGTGATTGCCTGCTGCTGCCAGTGGGCAGGGCAGACTCAGCTCTGAAAATCCTGGTAGGGTACCAGGAGAGGCTGAATTTGCCAAATAGACTGGCAAAAGGCAGAAAAGCAGGGTGTGACTGTAAATCAGAAACCAAGGAACTTCATGCAATTAAAGCAAGATGAGTCTGGCCTGAGTTTAGCCTTCTGGCTGGTGGTGAGAAGGTGCTGAGATACTGCCTAGGCTGAATGCGGTGTTTTGGTGTGCTGGGTGCATAATGTGGCCGTGTTGGCATTGCCCTGGAAACAGTGAGAAAACCCTGCTCTGGAGGCTGCTAGTGGCAATAGGACATCTGGAAACCATGTGAAAGCTGCAGATGGTGGAAATGTGGTACGTGGGAAGCATGTGAATTGCTCAGTAAGCCTCCAGGAACGGTGATGGAAACTCCTACGTGGTAGAGATCTTCCTTGGGTGTCTCAGGAAGGAGTTTATCACCACAGTGCAAGCTAGAGCTTACACTCATGCAAAAAATACCAATGTTATTTCTGGAAAGGGAGATTGAATCACCTTTCAATTTTAGGTAAATCTGATGAGTAGTTTGTGCAACAGAGAAACAGGAACAGAATGGCATTCGTAGGTCACGTAATACAATCTCCTACAGCAGGTACAACTATACCATCAAGTCCTGTTGACAAAGCAATCTCACCTTGAATTTAGAGGCTATTTTACTACTGGAAAATTGTCACAGAAATGTAACTCCTTTCTCAGAGTATTATGAGCTATGTGAGCCAACATAATTTGAGTTTTTTGTTTTGTCTTGTCTTCCCCCAGTCTTTATACAGTCATGGAGGAAAAGACAAATCCTGTAACTTAAAATTATATTGATTTTTTTTCCCAATTAATATTTCCTGTTTAAGGTTGCATCATTTATAAAGGTTAAAGTCCTCTAAATTAATCCAATACTGCCAGTCTACCACAAATTTTGTTCTTAGTATGAATTGTGCTGAGAACTCAGGATGTTCTATGCTTTAGTCCTGGCATTTTTTAAATTTGCTTCATTTTTCCTTTTCACTAGCTGTTCTAGTAGAATCTGGACCAAAGACCACTTCCATGGGAGTCTTATCCTCAAACCTGTAATAGGTGTGTTTGAGAACCAGCTTTGATTTCAGAGGAAGGGAATGAGAACATAAGCATCTATAACTGGCGAGTCTGTAACACAGAGGCTGAAGTCCAGCCCATTTTCTCCTGCAGTCCTTATCTCTGACTGAGGGTGAGTCATTTTGGTAATAATTCAATATTGTGTCATAAATCATAGAAAAGGCTAGATCGAAGACCTCCTTATGAGCGATAACTGAGGCTTTGGGTAGCCAAAAGACTGGCGTGTCTTGAAGATGCTGGAGAATGGAATGACTGCAGCAACTGTTTCTGCAAGCATTACCTCTTACCTCTTTGGCTTTGACAAGATGAGCTAAGCAGGGCAGTCCTCTTCTAAAAAGGTGGTTTGTGGCTTTCCTTCAAATGGGGAAGAAAAATCTCCTTGCATGATCTCTCATTAGGTGACATGGAGAAGGAACAGCTGAAGTGTTGTCTGTACAGGTCCATCTCTGTAACATTTAGAAGTAATTGAATATAATGTTCATTATTTTCCTTATAGATATCATTCCTTTACCTTGATTTACCTCCTGTAGCATCTGCTGGAAAATGAAACATTTTAGACACATGTAGTGACTGGTATAACCAGCTAAGAGAGGTTTTTCAAGCTCTGTTGGCCACTTCCCAGTTCCCAGAACAGAGATTTTGCAGGAACTGCCCTCTCTTTGCTCAGTTGTGATAGTCAGCGTTTTCTCCTGCTGATGACAAGAGTATATCCCCATGCCTTTCTGCTCCGTGCCTGAAAGCGGAAATAAAAAAATCAGTTGCAGGGTTTGTGGTTTATCTCTTCAGAGACACAAAAGGAAATGATGGGGAGAGAAAGCTAATCTGTTGAGAGGAAAGATTTGTGCTCCAAATGAGGGAACACCAGCAGGAGGAGTTTGTGGGAAGCGACTGTTTTCCAGAAGCCTTCATTGGATGCTTTGAGAGGGGTGGGTGCCTCATGCAAGGACAGCGAGTGCGTAGTAACACTCAGGACTGTCTTCTGTTAGAGGTCCATCAAATTCCAGAGTCCTGCAGTTTCTTACTGCTGACAATGTACAAAGCTATCTGGTGTTTTGAGGAAGAAAGGATCACGTGATGGAGCAGAAGGAGGCAGGGGAATAGATGAGAGGATTAAAATGAATATGCAAGCTAGTTTGTGTGCTTTTTGATCAGCTGATTTAAGTAAAAAAAAAAAAAAAGTAAGCTTAAAGTCATGCAGGGAAACTGATACCTTTCATACCCAAGTCTTATTTTCAGACATGTTATCCATTAGCGATAAAATAAATCCACGTGTTTGCTACAAATATTGTTGGGGTGAATGTACATCTCGCAAGTTAGTGTTCAAACCCCATCCTGTCTGATCAACTTGTGTGGCTGGTATGAACTTCAGAAGTGGATTACATCAAGCCGCAATCACTTCTGCCAGGAGGTACAGCTATAGACTCTGTGGCTGGGGCTCCAGTTCATTTTCAGAAGCCTACATTTTACATCTGATAGTGGCAATTGGATGATGAGAGAAGAACCCATTGTTTTAGGCAGTATTTATATATGAAACATTTAAATAAAGAGCATAAGGAAGCTGACACCCAAGTACTGAGCTGGTGGTAGTTTTGTCATGCAACGTTCATACATAGCTTCTTCCAGAACTTTTGGTTAAGCATTCATTTTGCCTATCAAAAACACTTTTTTGCAAAAGCTGGTTGGCCAAAATGATGAAACCATACAAATCCAGGAGTCGCTTCTTTCCTCTTGTGACTCACAGTAAAGTGTCATTTTTACATGTTTAAAGTACCATATGCTAACGTACAGATGGACAGCGTTGCTGGCAGATAATTATCAGTACCAGTCTGCATAAATCAATGAAAATGAAACCTATTTCTTAACCCTGCAATAGAGGTTTTGCAATGCACGAGTACACTGAGCAACAATTGTAGGCCAATAGCTAGGATATTCTGGGAAACTAATTGAAGTTCTAAGGAAATCGCATGGTATGGTGGTAACACGGGCCCAGAGACTAACACATCTAGCCATTTGAAAAGCACCAGGTAACTTCTGCTTGTAGATAGCATGAACTGTGTTTTGTTATCCTCGAGACCACACAAATAGACCAAGGCTGTAGCTTATCTCTACTACAATTTCACCTTTCTGGACACTGGATGTCATGCTTATTTTAACCTGGTGTTATTCCACTTTTCTCAATAGGCTGACTCCTAAAGAATGATCCAGTGGAGATGTGGACCCTGTATACTGGGTTTAAGCCTACTGACAAGGCATGGGCTCTTTCCAGTTGTTTCACATGGCTTGCTCAGAAGTAGCCCTTAGCCACCTAGCAATCTACTACAGAAAATTCTCATCATCCACTTTTGGAATAGTCAAAAGTTTGGTTAATAAGAAATGTCTTTGGATCACCTAACCGATGCAATATAATTATTCTACTTGGAGATGGAGGACGCATGGAAAACGGTTTTATGTTTGAAATGAAATGCCTTTCCCAGACTGCAACTTGAAGGGAGACTGATGATGTAACTTGCTGTTAACAAGACTGCCACAGGCACTGACAGGACTTTTTGGTGTTTCTTAAAACTAGTTTTATATGACATGGCTAATAATATTAGAAGGGCTTCAAGTTGCCTGATTTGTTCTTGGGTAAGGGACTGTCAAAGAAGTTACTCCTTCTCTACAGTAAGCTGCATACACATCTAAACACTCCAGACTTCCTCCATGTACCCACAAGCAATTTTAATGATATTGAGGAGGAAGGGACTCCAAGATCTTCCAGTGTGACATTAGGCATAGGAGAATCTACCTCTGTTTTGAATGAAAATGTAGTTTTTTAGGAATAAATGTGTATAAAGAGGTTGTAAATACATTAAGGCTAGGAATTAAATGGAAGAAGTACCTTACCATGGAAACAGTAAGTTTTTCAAACATCCTTTCTGAAGTGACATCAAGCTTCATACAGCTCACCTAGTAACTCTTCCTTTTTTCCACCAAACTTCAGTAATTAAGGCAAAGGGTTAACCTGGCTTGTTGTTTTCATTTATAATAATAAACAGTAAGTAATAATAAATATTTTAAACTAACATGTTCCTTGTTAATTACCTGACCACTCTTTTAAAGCTGGAATAATAGCAGCCGCCTAGTGATTTAGGAAATTATTCTAAATTTATTTGGTCTCGGGATTTTCTGTACTTACTGAAGTCTGTGCCATGACAGACTCAGGTTGTCTGCAGGTATGCACAACAGAAACCTGCGGTGGCAAAAGTTTTGTTCAGTTGCACCAGCTGATCACTGGAAGAGAGAAAGTTAGCACTGAACTTGCATCTTGATAAATCAGATACTTAATTTGAAGTGGGAAAGTACGTGTTAAGGCAGTTACGAGAAAGCCCTTTTAGTTATAGCATTACAAATCCCTTTTCTTTGCTTATAAACATGTTCCTTTTCTTTGATGCTCTGCAGAGTTGTAAAAGAAACCCTTTGGAAGACTCTCTCGTCCTTAGATTATCCCGTGAACCTGAGGCTGTTCTCGGATTAGAGTATCTTCCTGGGAAATCAATGGTGGTGCGGGAGTTCATTTATCTGCAAGAGGGGATTGCATGACTGAGGTTTTGTGTTCACTTTGTTCCAAAAATTACATGTTTATAAATAAATGAGGTACATAACTCACTTCACTCAGTTTTCTTCCTGTGGGAAGCTGACCTGCGGGCCTTGGATTTTTCCTGTGCCTTGGTCAAGGGACAAACAAATACAAGTTCACAGAAAGAGCTATCTTTATTACTGCTACATCTAAAATAGAGCAATGTATGGGGTTTACTTGATCAGTCATTTTAATCTCTCCAAGCTATCATTATGGCTTTCTGTGAAAGCCTGCAAAAATAAAAATATCTTAGATGAAAATAACACTCCCTCATTCTAACACCATGGAGTGTCTCAGTACGTATTTGGCACGTCCTCTGAGGCTATATCAACAACAATCCGAAATAGGCAGCTGTAAAAGGTGAATCATAAAAATAAGTGGTGTTTAGTGGCTTGTCCTGTATCCTCTGAGGCTTCTGATATGTACCCACTGAAGTATAATCTACAATGCTCATAGGATAAAATAGTGGGCATTAGAGGTTGTGCAGTAACTGTCAAGGTCAAAGTCAGTTCTGTAAAAGAAATGTATTAAATCCTTGTTCTCTTGAACTTTTTCACAAAACCTGATAGCAAGGAGCAGACTCTTGGTTCTTTTCAGATGTACAGTACAGATTTCAAGTTTCTTCTGATACACAGTAGTAAAATAGGTACATATAGGTTTTGTGATAGAAGAGCATTTTGCAATCTCTTGGTGTGAATATGCGTAACTTCATCAAAATAAACATGGTGTATGTTATTCTCAGACCTAAGGGACTTTGTTTAAAACTGTATTTCCTAAAATCACCTACCTTAAAGACTACATTAATACTTAAACATATTTCTCTTCTGGGCAGACCACCATCAAATGCACTTTTTCAGCCTGTTTGTTTTGAGATTCAACATATGCCTTCACAAGGTAGTCTTTCATATGCCATGCAGAACGGTAACACTTTTGAACAACAAAAAGACAACTGGAGGTCTGTAGGACTGAACCGGCAGCATTGACACCACTGCAGGTGAAGCATACCACCAAGATAACCCTCTTTTTTCATTATTTTTTTTTAATTTCTCCGGAGGCACCAGATGGCAGCATTTTTCCTCACTCCGAGCGTGATCTCATCCTCTCGGATTCAGTCCTGGGATCATCAGGCTTTGAGGCTGCGTAAACCACAATGACCTCAACTGAACTGGGCCTTCTCTGTCACCACCTGCTCTTTTTCCCACTTTCACTGGATGTGTGGGGTCACATTCAGGTGGCCTGAATGCAACCCAGACCTTTGAAATTGTGGTTTGCCTTCTGCCTGTGCAGGTTGGAGAGACCATAAAAATATAGGCATGTAAAAATTTAGAGCCAGTCAATATGGCTCAGAGGTCTAAATTTTCCATATCCTCCAAATATTAAGTAGCATGAAGTTTATTTGATTTTCTTTTTAACTACTCGCTCTTTCCCATGTACACGTATGCACAATGTAATTCTTGTTTACAAGCAAGTTTTGCATGTGTTCTTTTCTATCAATGCTTTATTCTTTGAATCTTGTAATAATATTTCATTGTACACCTGTTATGTAAGACTAGTTATGTGCTTGTAACCTCTGTAGCACTCTGTTCTGCACAAATAGTCTGAGGCAGGGCAGGGAATTACCCTGTTTGAGAACTCGAATTTGCAAGCTGTGTTTTCTTTTACAGTTACAGATGCAGCCTAAAGCTTTGTGGGCTGGGAATTCTGTCATCACACCGTCCTCTGTCCTCCTTCTTCCTCTCATTCTCATGTTCTTGCTTATAAAGCCAACTCTGCTTTGTCAGTGGTTTTGTCATAGAAGAAAAAAAAACCCCACATTATGTTCTGCTGTAACAAACTATTCATAATTCATCTACCTTTTAACTCTGAACCTGCAGCACTGGGATGCAAATGTTTGTTTACCTGAACTATGTGACTAACATCAACAGACAGCAGAAGAAAGGCTAATGATCCAAAATGGGGCTGGATTGCTGGGCCCCAGCGGGTGAAGGAGGAGTAGCCCTGGCTGCTGCATTCTTTGATTTTTCACTCCATTGGGTCGCTGGTCTTTCTGCTGCAGTGACTCTGTTAATGCTTTACAAACGCTATAAGCTCAACCGTAGACTATTTGTGGATTGTTTATTAACTTCTGACAAGCAGCCCATTATTTTTCTGAATAATGTATGTGACAAGGGTTTTTTTTTTGTTTATTAAATTTTTCAAATTTCAGCCAAATTTAACATGAGTGTCACAGGACAGGGACACTAAACCCTCCACAACTCCACCCTTCCTCTTATTTAATACCAAAAGTTATCTACATACAAGCAGAAAGGAGGGAGGGAATAGCACTTCTCAAAGGAAGTCATAAGAATCTTGTATGATGAAAATGTCAGGCTGTGTAAATTTGGAAAACAGTGCTATTTTCTTCTGTTAAAAATATTCTAATAGAAAAAAAAAGGCTAAAATTCCCTCAATTTTCTTTCACTTTCTTGTAGCAATTTCTTTCCAGTTCTGGATTTGCCTGTACTTTGGTATTAGCTAATATATGCAAACAGGACAGATGTATCTTTACTGTATGAAATAAACGCAATGGAAGTATGCTAGCATCTCTCCTGAAAGCTGAGCGGCATTGCACCGTTCAAAGACAATTGTGTTGGTTTCACCTTACCTCCTAATAAAGGAGGCAAAGAATTTTAAATGTATCTCCATGGGTTTTAATGATTGATGCAATCCCTTGTGCACAGTTGCTTTGCAAAGCTGAAGAAAAATTAACTGTAAATACTTTCTTTTGTCTAATTATAGCACTGTAATTACTAACTAGTACCTTCTCTGAGAAAGATAAGCAGGTACCCGTGATGAGCTTTGCAAGAGGAGAGGAGATGTTGGGAATGTAAAAAGAGTGTCTGGTATCACTCAGTATGGATCATTACAGCTTGCCATTATTTATTTTGGAACTGTGACAACTGACCGAAACATGACTATAAATAGGAATGCAATGAGCATTAACTGTGCAAGAAGAGAAAAAGCAATATAACTCAGCACGCAGCAAAACTTGTATCTGCTGTACAGCTGTCCGTGCAACTCCCACTGTCATCCTGGAGGATTTTTGTGATTTCCCACTAAGTTTACCTGTACCAATAAAGAATTAGGAACACAGCACCATCTCTGTAAGCTTTGATTCTTACTCAGGAGTGCTGGCTAAGATAGATCTTGTTAATCCTTTACATATGAAAGATGCAAGTATCCTCCTACACAAAAATTATGGAGAGAAATTTGTTTTGTGAAGTCTAACTGCTATGTACCATTCACAGACTGCATCTTGCACAGTAAGTGAAACAACTGTAGGAACAAACTGATAAAATCCATGCTTCGCCTTGCTGCAGTCCAGGATGAAAATATAACAAACAGGGCCAAATTCTGCCTAGTAGCATGCATTGCATTTTTGCTTCTAGACTGACATGGCTTACTAACGAAGGAGAACACACCTGTAGAAATTCAGGCATGCAAAGGAATGTTCATAGTAGCTTTGAATGGACCAAGATACAGACCTTGGTTGTTTTGTAGTACAAACACACTCTTCACCGACTTCAAGCTTAGCCTTCACTCCAAGGGCAAATTATTTCAGCCTAGCATGTCATAGAATGTAATTCAACACACATACTTTTCTTTCTGTGTATACATTACTCCATGATGTATAGAAAACATGGTGACTGCCCTCAAAAGGCATCCGCTGAAAGCAAATCTAGAGTTTTCTGTTTTGACCCTCCTCATTTTCCCTTCCTGTTCTTGTAACATTTCTCATATGGTCTTAGCTGTAGACAAGCCTATTGTTTTTTGATATAGCAGACAGACAAATACTTCTGTTAGCATATGATGTGGGAAGAGGAGGCTGTGAAGAGTGGTTGGGTAGAGAGAAAGTGTTTGGGGAAGAGGTTGTTAAAATGCTCTGTGTCCAAAAAGTGGGGAAAAGTAGGCATTTAGTTGAAAAGGACAAAATAAGATACATATGGCATAAAATGTAAGTTTTTTCCGGGAACATGAGAATACCAACTGCCTGGGAGCTTCTGCCACTGATCATATTACAGTTGCTGTGATAGAAGTATGGCTGACATACTGTACATCATTTCTCTCTCGGTGCCTATTCTTCACTGATTATCCTGCACAGAAAAAAATACAGGTATTGCAAAGGGCCATTTGGCCCCGTTCCAACCCTAATTATAGCCTGGGCTGGACTCCTGAGTTGGGCTAAATCTTGCTCTTGTTAATATAGTGAATTTAGGGATGTCTGAAGATGCCTTTAACAAATAAAGGCAGTGTTGTATTCTGTGGGCAAGGAGGTTACAAACTCATCCTTGCTGATTTTTTCAGTTGAGAGAAGTAGCCTTTGTTTGTTTGGACTTACACTTTTGTCTTTAATGAGTGCTCCTTAGCAGCTGAATTAGAGTTAGCTTTACTCCAGACATCTATGAATCTTAAGCAGAGGCCTCCTCCACCTAAACGGGAATGGGATGATTTCCACTCCCAACCGAGCAGTGGTACATCAGCTAGTAAAAACGTTAAGTGGATTTACATGTTTGATGCTAACGGTCAGAGAACGCAGACTGGGTAAATGGCGTTTACTCCATTTGTCCTCAAGTACAACAGAGTACGCAGCTTCATTTAACAAGACCCCCCTAGCAGAGGCAATGGTCCTGGTTTCCTGGTGCTTGTGGTAATTTGCCTATGAAACACAGAGGTCTCGGATGGTTTGTGCATTGTTTATTGCAGCTTTTACCCCTGCAGCCAGATTCTCCAAACTGCTGTTTAGTCTTTTCAGTGAAGATTGCAGGAAGGGTTTTATAAGTGAAAAAACACCCCAGACAAAACTGCTAGGCGGTGAACAGCTGTTAGCAACTGATTTCTTGAAGGAGGTGAGTTTCTAAGTGACTAGAATAAGGCAGAAGGGTATGTGGTCACACACATGTAGACACACCTTTGCACCATTCCCTAGGAGTATCCCAGCGGATGAAGCTTGCCCGAGGCTTGCAGTGACTCCCGGTGCTGTGTGCCCAATGTGCGGCTAAACTGACACTTTATCCTGCTGACAAAAAGGGGTGTTTTGGCTGTCGGGAATTTTAACTGAACTTCTGGCTTAATTAGGAAAAGAGTAACTATTTCTGTGTTTAAACATTTGGATTGTACATAAGAGATTGGTTGGCCAGCACAGATATACAATCCTCTTTGTGGTCAGTAGTAGTGATATCCAGTGGACTTTCCCTAGATGTACACTCGATGAAAAGCTAAGGGATGGCACCTCAACCCCAACCCGAAGGTGGCTTCTTTACTCCTGCATTGATCCACATTTCCTTCCCCTCATCCTACATGCATGCTCCGGGCTGGGACACCTTCTCCTCCGGGCAGGCTGGGTAGCATGTCGGCTGCTCGGGCCTGTGGTGTCCAGGCTGTCGGGGGGATCAGTGGGGAGAGGACACCGGCTTTCGGTGCTAGAGGAGCGGGATTTCTGTCAGAGAATGGGAAGAAACCAAACCCGCCAAGTGTCTGCCCGGGAAACCCACTGCTCTAAAAATTAAGATAATTGTAAAAAGCCCCAGAACTAAGGAGGGGGCCTGTGTGTCTGTCGAGCTGGCCTGGTCCGAGTGAGGAGAGGAGCCCCCCGGCGCGCTGCCAGCCCGCTGAGGGGACGGAGTGGTCGGCTGCTGCCTGAGGGGTTGCTCCCGCGGCCCGCCATTACGGACCGGTTCTCCCCAGTCAGCCTCGCCGGGCCCCGGGAGCGGCGGCGACCGCAGCCAGCCGGGAGGAGGAGGAGCGGAGGGAGGAGGCAGCGCTGGCAGCCGGGCGGGGAGGGGGCACTCGGCGCCGCGGAGGAGGAGGAGGAGGACTAAGATGGCCACCAGCCACCGCGGGGAGCGGCCCCGCTCCCTCCGCCCCGCCTCGCGCGGCCCCTTCGGCCCGGCCCGGCCTTGATGGGGCCGGAACGACCCCATCGCCCGGACGCTGCAGCGGCGGCGGTGCCTCCCGCCGGAGCCCGCCCGGGCCGCAGCGGGGGAGCCGCCCTCCCGGCCCGGCCCGCACCGCCCGGCCGCGGCCACCCCTTCGCCTAGCTCCCCCACCCCCACCAAGCCGTGCCCGCGGAAAGGAGCGGAGAGAGAAGAGGAGAGGAGGCGAGAGGAGAGACCGCCCGCTGCCCCCTCTCCGCCCCGGCCCGGCGGGCCGGGCCGGGTACAGCGGCACCGACAGAGACCCCCGGCGCCTCCCGGTGAGTGCCTGGCGGCCCTGCCCGCCGCTCCCCGGGCCCCAGCGCTTTGTTGCACCGCCGCCGGGCCCGGCCGTGCCGCGGGGAGACCCGCCGCCGCCCCGCGGGCCCGGCGCGGCGGGCTGCGGCTCCCGTCCCCGCTGAGTTGCCGGTCCTGCTTGGCCCAGCCCGGCCCGGCCGCAGGCCGCGGCGGCCGCCCCGCTCCCGGGGGATGCCGTGCGGGCGGTCGCCTCCCTCTGCCGCCGCCGGGCTGGAGGAGGGGGCGGCGGCGCAGGTGCCTCGGGTGGTGGATTATTGTCACTGCGCGGGCAATCCCCCCTCGGATTTTTAATGTTTTATTTCAGCGGCCGCTCTCTACCTGCGGCCCCCGTGCCAGGGCTGCCTGCGGGGCGAGCGGCTCGGCCCCGCCGGGCTGAGAGGGGCGGACGGGGGCTGTACCGGGACCCCGGCCTGGCGTGGCCGCGACGGGGGAAGGGGGGCCCGAGGGGAGCCCGGGACGGGGCGGCGGAGCCCCGCGGGCGCTGCGGCGGCGCTGGGTCGCTCCGGCGGCCTTTGTTGTGGCTGGGGAGGGCGGTTTTCCTGCGGGAGCCCCGGCGGGGGTGCTGGAGGGGGCCCGCCGGCCCCAGCCCTTGGGTGCGCGGGCGGGCCGGCGGGGAGCCGGGCCGCGGGGGGAGACCACCCGCCGCCCCGGGCCAGCGCAGGGAGTGAGCCCGGCTCACAGTCGGGGAGACGGGTCACTCTTTTACCTTAATTTTATTTTTATTTTTTATGTAGTTACGTATTTTGGCGGCAGGTCTCGAGCTATCAACCCCGTGGTGCAGCCGGGGCATTCAAGTTAAAGTACCCGGTGGGTTTCTCCTCGGTGCGGCGGTGTGTCCCCGGGGGACGGGGGGGCTGTGGCTCCCCGAGTGTCCAGAGCATGGTGTGTGTGGCTTTGCGGAGGTGTTGAGGTACCTGCTGCTTGTCTTCAACGTGGGTTTTGCCCTGCAGTTCTGGGAGGTGATCTGCATAGATGAAGAGGTTTGCATATATGGCCAGTTGGTAGTGCTGGGTGCTGAGACCCTGTGTGATGTTCACCTTGAAAGATTAGGACTGTAATTTCTAGCTGTGCTTATGTATGCTTGCATAGAGAGAGACCTATGGAAGAAATAGTGTGGAATATTAAATATAAGTATTTTGACCTGTAGTTTCACAAATAATTTAACTGAAATTTCTTGGCTAACTAGAGTTAACTCCCAAGATTTCAGTGTAGACCTGGAAGTCCTGGCCTTATTTTAATGATTGAATTTTGGTCGCTTGGTATTGTAGGTTTGTGACAAAGTCCATGCATGTCCATGTGTTGGACTGTGAAATTTTACTATGGAAAACAAACAGTAGGTTTCCTGGTAAGAAAAGTAAATTTTGTACGTTTTAGCAAACAGAAATGATGAGTGAAATCATAAAACTGTGCCAGAGCTGTGTTGCTACCTGGTGTCTATGCATGCCCCTGTGTCCAGTTATGGCTGTACAGCTGTGTGGTGTTCCTGAGCTCGCAGACTCCCATGGATCCAGGCTGGTTCTGCAGAGCCAGCTTGATTGCAATCTTGGCACATTTTGGTGACAAGTTAGCGCTATCTTGAAGTAGGATATGTGAACAAACTGTACAGTTTGCGTGAACTGGTGTTTCTGCAGTATTTCGCTCATTATATGCAATATTAGTAGACTCACAGCATTTGCAAATATGAAATTTTCTGCTATGTGAATTGGTCAGTTGCAGTAAGCCAACCAAATCCTTCTCTGTGCTTTTAAGGTATAGGCAGGCATGTTTATGAAGCAGAATGCATTGCGAATGTCCTAGCTTGGGTGCTGGAAACATACATCGGTGTTAATATGGCATTGTGCCTTTTCTCCATCATCCTGGTCAAGAAGAAATGCAACTTTGCATATTTGCACTATGAGTGAGTATCTCCGCGCTACATGGTGTGGGTCTGTTAAGCTCAACTGGAGCCAGCTCTGGAGTACTCAACACTGTTGATAGCAATGTGTTTTGGGTAGAAGAATGCCTCAAATATCACTGGTGGTAGACTAGAGATCAGTGAATGGTATTCTTCAATTTGGTATGTGTTTGCTAGGAACTGGACATGTTTGTTTGCTTTTCCAATTTGCCTGGCAGTTTTAGGCTGCTAGACTTGGAATAAAAATGTAGTGTATTTTGGGTTATATGGTTACAGTTAAGTTGCAGCTCTTGGCCAGCTGATTATCTGTTTGATTCAAATTGAAGCAAGTTAAGCACAATGCTGCTGTGATTTTTGGTATCTTAAGCACCCATTTAAAAATGTATTACAACATTTCTATATCAAGGTTTAAGTAAGAGTTAGTATGTCCAGTTGATCGTTTCTTTATTTTCAGTTTGGTGCGTCAAGATCAGCTGCTTGATAGTATTGTGTGGTATCAGTACTATGGGAAAGAAACTCTCATTTCTTTCTTTCAGAACAGTAGCAGAAAGCTACTAGCTTTCCTGCTAGTTTTAATTAACAAAATTATTATAATTCTTAATACTTTCAACCTGGAAATAACAAATCTAGTTCAGAAGTCTGTATTATCTTGTTGCATCTTGCTACATGAATCGGCTGAGAAGGTAGGCTAACGACCAACGGGGTAGGTATGAAAGCCTTGGTATTTAGCTCTGGTTTCCTGGAGCTGAACTGCCAGAAGTAGTATACAAGGTGAGCAGGTCTTCAGGATGTACTGATGTGTGTTGCTGTTAGAGGAATTCAGCAACGTGTTTCACGTCTGCCAGTCCTACTTTAACTATTTCATAGTTTTCTGCAAGCGTTCAGTTGGATTTTTTAGCATACGGAAAACTTCTGGGATGCTTCATGTGCAGAGTATGTGGTGAGTGTGGGCAGATGTTCTGCTTATCCTTTGAAATGCTCAGGACTGTCATGAGATTGTTTAGAAACTTTGGTGTTGGAACATGGTGTTTCACTTCCCAGATGTTGATGTTAACTGTTTTGTATCATTGGGCCATGGGGATTTACTTGGGTTGCTGAAGAATGTAAAGAGAAGCCAGTAGTTCCCTCTCTGATGGTTAAATTGCTAAAGGACAAGTCTGGTGATGTTGATCAGCAGTTTCGTTCACGTTTGTAAGTGACTTTAAGTTCCTATTGCAAAATAGTGGAAATACTGTTTCAGCAGTGGCCTTTGGCTTGTAGGACTTCCTGCCATAAGGAAGTCTTGTATCATTTGTCCAAAATAAACAGATTTTGGCGAGGGCGGATATGGTATGCTGTGAGAAACCATACATCTTAGTCATAATTTACCCCCTATTGCTTGCCTTTTTGATAATAAGAACTGTGGAAGTCTATTCTTGGGATATGTTACTGGAACGAAACTTGCATTTTGAAATGGGAAATGAAATCTTTTGTTGGTCCGTAGTACAATTGTTGGGGGTGTGTGTGTAGGGGGAAAACAAATTATTTCTTCATACCTTTTTTTTTTTGTTGTTGTTGTTGCTAATTGCAATAGTACAGTGTTTAAAATGCCCAAGTTGTGACAAATATTTACAACATTAGTTTCTTTGAGTTGTTGGCAACACTGATGGTTTTTAAAAATACTTGTTTTGTTACTTATGTGTCCTGAGGGACCTACAACTTGAGTTATAACTATAAGCCTTCACGCAGCCTTCGGTGATGAAGGGACTGAGGCACGCTGATGTAAGATTGGTACATCTCCTGGAGCAGCTCACATCTTCAACTTCGTAATTTGGTTTACAGTTTTTGTCTTGTAATAAACAGTTTCACTCTTGTATAGCTCCTGTTATCTTCTATTGGAGATGTTCACACCTTGTCCTGGCTGGGTAGAAGACAGGACATAATTCTAAGGCCCCTATGCACATTTGTTTTAACCGCTGGCCCACAGACAGTACACACAGTGTTGCCGTATCCTATGTTCCGGTTTGCACTCTCATTGCCAAAGCTTCTGATGTTATGTACGAAATTCTGCTAGCGGCTTGTAACATTCTAACTGAAGTCATTGGTGCAGATGTGAGAGCAGCATCTTGGCTCAGGTGATAGCGCTGCAAACTTCGCAAGACTGAATATGCATTATTGGTGATATGGCCTTGAGAGCATCTGTTTGGCAAGCAACCTGTGTTTTGCGATGCAATATTGCAGGCTTTTACTTGTTGGTTGCATCCCCTGTTCTTCTGTGATATTACAGGTAAGTGAGCCTGACACCCTCCTATTTTTTGACAGTGAAAGATAATGCAGTATCTACAGACTCTTTGTGTTTGGGTCATCCTTCAGTTGATGGGGATGATTATTTAAGCAAAGTTAGATGGTCTGTAGCACAGTTGTTGTGTATCTTGTGTGATCTTTATGCTAACTAATAGTGTATCAGAGCTTAACAGGTGAAGGAGAAATAGGAAATATTTTATAAAAGTGCTAGGTTAGTATTGTGCAGCATCTTCTGACTCAGGGTACCTTGTTTAAACCCTCTATGTTGATTTGATACTCACCTGTAATTAAAAGGAGTTTTTGTATGAATGGTGAAGGGGGAACAATCTTTATCTAAATTTGGTTGTAGTATACATACCTATAAAGTGTTTAAATATGTAACTGTAAGAGTTGTGGGAACTTAGCTTTTTCTACTTGGTCTTTAAGGTAGCTGAAAGGTATTGGAGGGTTGTTGGTTATTCCCCATGCCCCTCGCCCAGCTCAACATACCTCCTTTTTCATGAGGGACTCTAGTTGTTCAGAATGTACCAAAGATTGCTAGTTACTCAGCTGAAATAGGGTTTCACACATTGAGCACCTTTTTCTCTCTCTCTAGAAGCTGCTACAAAAAGGGACTCGATGACTGTAGTGAGGACTAGATAGCAGGAGCCGGGTGAAGAGGCCATGGCTTTGGTTTCAGGTGCGGATATCACTGTTGCGGGATCTGGCTTACACCTGCTAGGACCTCTTGGTTGGTACTGAGGCTTTCAAAACAGGAGTGAAGCGCAGCTTTGTCCTGTAGCTTCAAAGAAGGAAGAACAGGTCTTCTTCCTTTTCTCTTTGCTTTGCTCTAAATGTGCAAGAGGTGGTGGTTTTTTTCTTTCCCTTAAGTCTTCTGTGAGTGAAGATGACATGCATCTTTTGTTTTTTTCCCATGAACAACTCTGGCGCAAAATTTTCTGTTTTCTGTTCTGTGTGGAAATGTGCAATTGACATAATTTTTGACAATTGTGCTGATGTTTTTGGAATTCTGACTAACATCAGGGAATCCTTTTGGCTTTTTTATGGTGTGGGTTTTTTTTTTTTTCTTTTTCTCTCCCCACCTGTTGAGCAAAGCCGTGGGTGTGGAAGTAGAACCGTCTGCACTGAGATTTGGGAAAAAAATGTTTGATGTTTCTTTGGATTGTATTATTCCAATGAGAGCTACATGTCATCCTTTGGGATCTTTCGCTTTTGAGAGAAAACAGTTTTGATTGCTTTGCTAGGTTTAGTGTTTCATCAATGTCCTGTGATGGATTTCTGCCTGTCTTAAGTATGCGACTTCTAATGCTTCTGTCATATCACAGAATAGGAACACATTTACATTTACTATAGCACATGTGAAAAAAATATCTTCTAAAATTTTGAAGGCAATAGAACAATGATAAGCTAGGAGAGAGTGAATTGTGTGGAAGAAATGAACAATAAGGGATGTTGAATGGTACGAAGGCACATAGCTTCATATTTTTGGGTAAACATTAAGAAATGTAGGAGAAAGATGATGGATGCATCTGAATTATAACAATCAGATATGCATTAAAAGAATGTTTAGTTCTTATACCTGCACAAATATTGTTATATCCATGTCATGCATTTTATTACTAAACTACAAGGAAAAAGCTTTGAGCAGGCTGGTTAACTTGATGTACAGACAATAATAAATTTGAAAACACATGAAAGAAGTGGATTTTCCAGATGGCGCATTTCATCCCTTTCTGTCTTGCTCTAGAGAAATTGCATATTACACTGAAAGTATGTAAGAGTTAAACTCGTACTTTTTCAGGTTGGGTGGGTATTCATCAGTTACATGCCTAACTTAAGCTTCTTATTCCAGTTCCGAGACACCTATCTTAGAGCAGTCAGACCCTTTATAGTTGGCTTTTGCTTACTTTTTTCCAGCAACTTTTTCTACAAACTTCTTAGTTGGTGAAAGAAGTTATTCCCTCTCTTGAATCATCCGTTTTCTTTTTAATGACCGTGCCAGTTTTTGGTTTTGGATTTGCATTTGAGGCTTTGCAGTGAAGGGGGGGAATTACCAAAATTGATGCTTAACTTAAAGCAGCTGGGTCAAATAAGCAAATGAAGAAAAGCAAAACCTTCAGAGCTGACAATTTAGTAGTGATGAGAGAGGTACACGGCTAGAAAGGGAAGATATTCCTGCATGTTCCTTAGATGTTTTTTGGGGTCCTTCATTTTTGGAACAGTGTAACTTCAGTGAGAATGTGGATCAGGAGCTCTTGAGAAGAATGTTCACCTGGCTTTCTATTTCACTGCTGGTTTTGTCAGAGGTGTCACCATGCATTGGATATTAGAGGGTAGCTCTACCTGGATCGTCTTGCTGTTACTTTTCTCAGTATCATTCAACCAGGTGGAGTGTGGGTGCAAGTGACCCACGTTTTATGTTCTTACATTAACAGATTATTTATTATTTTCAAATGCAGAGAGAATGCATGTGCTTTTTCATTGAAAATATGACAAAATATCAACTTGGCTTGATAACAAAACTTTTAAAAGAGTTTTCAAGTGCTTTGATGATGGACAATTCCAAAAGAGATAGAGACTGTTCAGAATGCCTTAGGGAGGGTAAAGATTGTTCAGAAGGTTAATCAGATAGAAGTGCACTTGGCATAATCAGCCTCAGCTTTTGTCTGAGGCTTATTAGACTGGCATGAAGTATTGGCATTTGAGTTGTTCATAGTAGGTGGACTGTACTAGTGGAAGCTTTTGTGTTCTGGTGTGGTGTGTGGGTTTTTTTTAATTGCTTTGGCTGGATGGTTATGGAGGCTTCAGTGGTAATAGTAGTTTAAGTGGTTCCTGCACCCAAACTGTGGAGAGCAGGGAGCAAGTGTTGTGTGGAATAACTGCAGCAAGCTCAGAAATGATCCTTAATTTTTGAAAAAAAAAAAAAAAGGAACAAAGCAGTTGTCTGAAGGCAGCGAAAGGAGTAATGGGAACTGAGAGTTGGGAATTCCCAGCTCCTTCAGGTTTAATGCTGTAAGCCTGTGTATCTGTCAAAGTTGTCTTGTTGTAGAACCCAGGGCCTTACTGTTTTGACACACTTACAGGACTTTCGGTTTTCCCATGCATGGTTGTTTTAATGCCAGAAGCTTTTGAATCCCCATTGAATGGGAGAGAGTGGGCTTTTGTGCTCTGACTCTGGAACAGGAGAGAAGAGTGCTTTCACTGCAGGCTGCTGATAATGGGACCAATATCTACTGGCTTTGTGCTAAGATTCACCACCTCTGTAGCATTCAGAGTGCCATTGATGGTCTTGGGACTTGTCTCTGCAGTTGTATTCTTGCCAAGACTTATCTACTTCTAACAGGGGTTTATGGAGGTCCTTGGGTCTTCGTGTGAGAGACAGGGACGAGATCAAGGCCTTGCTTTGTGTTTGTGTGAGTGCACAGAGTACAGAATGTATTGCATGGTAGAATGACAGACAAAGCAGATAACAAGTGCATTCCTTAATGTAAAAGTTGAGCTTTTTGATGTTCTCAGGGTTGCTAACCTATGAGTTGAAATCTCACAGTGCAGGCCCTCAGTTGTGAGATTCACTCAAGTTATGGCTTTTAAAGCATTGAAAGCATGAAATAAATGGATTTCCTTTTTGATTTTTGAGCCTTGAGCATGCAGTTGTCATTTTTTTCTCACAACTGTGAGGGCTACAACATTTTTTGAGTCTTCCCATGGCAAAATGCTCAGAGTTGGGATGCCACAAATATGACCAGATTGAGAAGGATGTGGTCAGAGCTGGCAATACTCTTGCCATCGCTGGTTTCCTGTCTGATAAAGAGACTGAAGAGGAGTGAAATTAATTAATTTCACTAATTAATTAGTTTGGGAGTTTCTTTACACTTGCAGAAGAAAGGATGTATCTCTGAACAGGCAGAAGTAAGCATTCTTTATAAGCAGTCATGTGGAAGAGGCATAGAAACAGTTTTGCTATTGCATCACAGATTAAATGCTAATACGTGAGTCAGTAGCAGTTGAGCAGTGAGCCACAATAGAAACATAGAAACAAAGTCTCTGTGGATATAATCTAAGAGGATGCTAGTTTGCTTGTTAATTCGGTTTGCAAAAGTTTCTTTTTCACAGTTCTGAGCGGTGAGGATAAGCTAGTGAAGAACATTTAATTTAAGTTTTGAGTGGGTCATGAAGTAACCAGGGAGTATCTCTTCAAGCTTTTTATTGTTAGAGAGTGTAAAGGCACAGTAGCAACACTTCTTACTTTGACCATAGTAGCTTCTGGAGACAGAAGTATTTTGCTTTCAGTTTCTTATCAGGAACATAACCATGTTCCTAGCAGTGTTGGATCGGGGGGGGGAAAAAATGGCTTCCTTGCTCTCTGAAATCTCTTGTGATTTCACTGGTGATATCCCTGTATCTAGGAAGACAGGAATCTGGATATACTATATTACTAGCTGGATTTTTTTTTTCTTTTTTCCTAGTTATTGGTACAGTTTCTTGGTGTGAATTGATGTGCTTTAAGCAGCGAACAAAGACATGTGAATCTTTCAGGTGCACTGTGAAGCACTATGGCAGTTAGGCAGAAGGTGAATTTTTTTTTCTTTTTTTTGATGTGATACTGAAGATAGTAAGATCATTTGTTACTTGATGGGACATGGAAGTAGTGGATATTTTACTGTAATTGTTTTTCACTGCTGGGCTTGTAACTGGTCTATTGCTTAGACTTCTGCTGCATTTGCTCTTGGGAGTGGTGGGCAGCAGCAACTGGTGTCAGTGGCCATGAGGTCCTGGCAGTGGCTAACATAAACCCTGTTGGAAAGGTAGTACAGTATGGGGAAGGCTCTTACCTCTGCTGAGGAGAAAGCAGGCTGCTTTTGTGACTTTAAACAAATGAATTATAAACAAGTGTCCTTTGACCCTTTTACTTTGCTCAGGGTGTATGTTCAAGGAAATGAGCCTGTAGTTAATCGGGGGGAGGGGGACAGGAGCTCTATCAGGAACACCCTGACTTGACTGAAAGTTTAGTATTAACTTGGAACACAGAAAGAACATTGGTCAGAAGTCATACTTTCTTGTTAAAGCATTAAATAATGTTTGGAAAAAAAGTCTCTGAATAACCCAGGTTTTTAGAACTGCATTGCTTGGGATTAATGGATGGTCTTGATATTTAGAGGGAAAAAAAAAATCGTGGTAGATGCAGTGTTGTGTTTTCTTGTTAACATATGAAAATTCTCCTTCAGTAGATTCTGGTGTAACTTATTTCAGGAAGATAGCTTTGTCTACACAAAAGGAAAACGGAGTCCTGATGAAGGCTTTTATTATTTGTCTGTTATTTTTGCATCAATACAAGTATTGCTACCATTTCTTTAGACTGGGCAAGAGGTATTTGTCTGCAGACATCTTGAAGAATTTTTTAGAATTGTTTTGCCAAGAATACTTGATGTTTTTCTTTTCCCCTTCTTGTTAATGACTACTTATATGGCCATGGCCAGTTTGCTAGTTAACAAGTAAAACCTACCAATAAAAAGTAAAAACAGCAAAACCAATCCACTTCCCTCCTCTCCCAGTTTCTTCAGTAACAACAATTAAGTATTTTCCTAGGAAAATAACAAAAAAGTAGTCTGGGAAACTAGTCATGAGGATTTTGTTTTGCCTAGTTCACTGTGACTCTGAGTGTTGAGGCAGAAAACAAATTTTCTGTTGCCTTCCAGCTCTCTCATCAGGTGTTGTTAGAATAACACTTCGGCTATACTATATTAGACAGAACAACACTTGATTGCTTTAGTGCTTGGAAATACATGTTTCTAGGCTCTGCACCTTAGGGCAATAATACAGGGTGGTATGCGGAGCATGGGACTTGCTGTCTATTTGTGACCTATCTGGCAGCCATGAGTCTGATGCTGGCCAGCCTCAGAAGATTCGCAGGCTGGAAGAAGAACAGTTTTTGTGGCTCACAGGTGAAATCATTTGTCCGTAGGGGAAGCTGCTGCCTAAGTGACTGGTCTTCTCAACACATGGGGGTTTATAGTTGTGTTTCTAAAACAACCTTCGATGGAAGTAATGGCAGTGTTTATTGTGTCCAGTGGAGGAATAATGCTTTTCCTTAATTTTAGCAAACTCGGTAAAAGCAGTAGTGAGCTTCATTACATGAGTTTCTTGTAATTTATTGTTGCAGCTCTCTGCTTCCAATTTTCAGTGTCTTCCCCTTTTATTTATGAACTGACAATAAATGACGGGACACATCCGTATGTGCTTATGTGTATTGTGTTAATGGCGTTCCTTGTTTCTTTCTTACAGAAAGTGGTGTTCTCACCCTCCCTTTCTTTTTCGTTGCTATGCTTAAGTATTTTGATGTTAGCAAGTAAGCTTCTCACCCTTCTTCATACCATTTGTAATGAGAGTTCCTGAGATGGGATTCCTAAGACCTAACAGACTTTTTTGAACAGGGCTGGGAAGAAGAAGATGGCAGGGAGAAAAGGACTGAGAACATGGATGTTTCAAAGCAAGACCTGAAAAACATGTATACCAGAGCAGTATAATTAGAGTGCCTGACATCTTTTCACTCTTTGTCGTGTCCTTTCTCAGTTAAAAACAACTGTCTTTTGAAGAATCTGGTACTTCAGTGGTGATCTTTGGATGATTCTAATGGTTTTTACAGTAAGAAATGACTATCCTTCCACATAAGCAGTGACATGTCACTGCACTGGTTGCAAGATCTTTTAGAAAGATGTCCTGTGTAATGAATGGCTCTGAGTTAGGGGGAAGGCTTACGTGGTTAGTAATCTGTTCTCCTGGCCAATTCTCACTCTCCTAAGAGGTTTTTATTTCCAGACTAAGAGTGAGTTTGCTTACCTTCCTGTGCGTATTGTAATACCATTATTCACTAGGTCAAAGAGCCCTGTGCTATGTAAATATGATCTGCATACAGAGAAGATGACCCAGTCTCTTTTTAACTTTCTCTTGACATTCAGTAATAAATTTAGCTTTCAGTGATAAATAAAATGTATTTAAGTGATTGGTAGTCATTATTCATATACTAGTCCTCTTGAACTTAAGATCCTTTAAGAAGAGTGACCTTTAGATGTCTCAGGGTAGTCTATCGGCATTCTGGTATATGGAGTAGTATTTCTTGCCTGCTTTGAAACCCTCCCCTCCTTCCCCACCCATCTCCCCCAACTCGAGGGTGCCTTCCACTGCATCCAAGTGTCATGTAACTCATGTTGCTGTGGGCTGGTTGGTTGTCCTTTTGGAATTTGTGCTGTATGTACTCTGATCCCTTCTTCCCACTCTGGCTCCTAGCATGTAAACATGCATTTGATTGTGCTAAAATGGATGATGTTAGCAGGTGCCTTGTCTGCAAAGAGATCCAAATAGTGGTGTCAGTCAACAGTTAGCACGTATCCCCCCTGTGTGTTCCTTCAGGTGCTTCTGTTAATATATTGGTTGTATTAGCTGGTGTATCTTTAATGTGATTAAAGAGAAGTTGCTGAGCTGAAGGTATCAGTTTAATGATGCTGAGCAGCACATGCCAGCTTTGGTAGTGAATGATTATATTCATGTGAGCAGACCACGTTTGTCTCAAAATGATCAATTTAATAACGTGGGTGAGTAGCAAATATAAATGTCTGAGAAAGACGTCTGGAAAATCTGAACTAATATAGCTTGTCTAAACAACATGATCATAGTCGGTTATAATTCAGTCTCAAAAATGTAGAAATTTTGTTACTCTAACCCAGTAAGTGAGGGCTTGGAGGGGGTTGTTTTCATGGATTTTTTTGTTTGTTTGTTTTGTGGTGATTTTTTTTGTTTGGGTTTTTTGTGTGTGTGTTTTTTTTGTGGTGGTGTGTTTTGTGGTGGTCGTGTGTGTTGTCTGCCCCCCCCCAAAAAAAAAGTTTAAGCATGTCAGATGGTTTCAGAATATGAGGTCCTCCCAGTGCTAAACTAGTTTGTTTCTTTTTGGCTTCCACTGTGCTGGTTGTCTTGTCAACAGGGCAGGGAGATGAAAGTGGAGACAAAGCAGTGCCATTTGTACCATGGTAGTTCTTGGAAAACTATTTCTTTTCTGACCTTTCTAGAGAAATTATGCAAGTGGATCTGCAAGCCTAAGAAAATTGTATTGCACTCATCATGCAATACTTTTTTTTTTTTTTTTCTTTTTCTCATGCTCTTTCAGTTTAGGAAATAGTAGTAGTCAGTTCTACCTGGACGTAGACAGAGCTTTTGCCTTCACTCTTTAATTGGAAGAAAAAGTTTGTGGATTTGAGGGAGGGAATATTTGTTTTCTACTTCTGATGCTGTTTGCTCTTCACGCACTCTGAGTTTTTATTCCTACTCTTGAATACCGTCCTTCCTTCATCTCACTGGTTAGTGATGCCCTGCCCCCTTGTTACCAGTCCCTTTTGGGCACCTCTTGCTTGCTGGATGGTAGAGTAATTGTTCTTCCTTTGAGTGTCACCACCAGTTGATAGAGGAGGAGGTGCTATCTGAATGTACGCTCTACATTATCAACATCATTATAAGTTTTTCAGCTGCTTCAAAGTGGTATGCTGACAAGTCTGGGCAGGCAGACGGAAGGAATGTGTCAGTCTGCCACAAGTAAGAGAACCCAGGTTAGTGACCCATCTTTGTTTCATAGTTAGTGTTTCTCTTGCAGTGTCTGTTCCTGTAGTCTGGCATATGTGCTACTGTTGCTCCTAGGAGTGCTTTAAATGAAACAAATGCATTATTTTGCTTTCCTTTTTTCATTTGTTTTGATATTCTGCTATTGCAAAAAAGCTCCGCTCATGAGAGCAAGCGAAGGAAACTGTGTGCTCATGCTGGTTTGCCAGAGCATTCATTTATTCTTTCTGCTGGTTTGGGGGTTTTTGGGGGGCCTTTTTTTGTGTGTTGTATTCTCAATCGTATGTTCTTCCTGATCTGCCTTTGAAAGAAAATTCTTCTTTCAAAACTGTTTTGGGGACTTTCTACAGGTCCATCACTGATACAGTCTGCTGGGCTTCAGTTTTAAAACAAATGCTTTGGATTTATGCCAAAATATTGCTTGGAAAAAGATTGCTACAGATTAATTCCTCCAATGTCATCCTGGAAATGCTTCAGGGTGGGGGAGAACGCACAGATACAGCATAGGACTGATATACTCAGACCCTTCTCAAAAACTCGCCCCCTATCCCTGCCTTTTTAAAAAAAATATGGAGATCTTGTTAGTTATCAGTAAAAATCAAAGGGAGAGTACACTGAAGACTAAATAGATGATTTTTTTTTTTCCTTAATTGCTTCTGATAATTTCAGTTCATCTAAATCCAGGATAGCATTGACATTCCAAATATTACTGCTTTTTTAAGATTTAAATCTTTTGCTCTTGTTTTTCTTTCAGCATATACCTGCACAGGTAATTTGTGATCAGTGTAATTGTTTCTGATTCAGAGAATCTGGATTGACTCCCTTTTGTCCTTAGATCAGTGAGTTAAAGAACTTCAGTTTTATACAAGATATGTAAATCCTAATTTTGTTTCTTTGTGTTAGTTTCTTAAATAATCTTGAATGGGATGACATAAGGATGCAAGTTTTATGTTTGTTTCTTTTGCTGGGCAGGGGAGTAGTTGTTGAGACTTGGCAAGTTTAGGAAATGATATGTTCATGTTTGTGTTCTTTTTAGGCCAGAAAACAGTAAGCTTTGGGATTTCCTAGAGTATGCTACCAACAAAGCAGGCAAAAGCCTTTTAATGGCTTAAAGGGAAAAACAAATGACAGTTATCTTCATTGCTTTATGTTATTGCTGCTTTACCTTTTTTGACCTCTTCCCCAAACTTAAGCTTTAGGGTTATAAAGCAGAAAAATCAGATTTGAACATGTGCATTTGAGCTTCTAGTCATTAAAGTAAATGGGTTTTCAGGACTTGTGTGTCCACAGAACTGTGGTCTGTCTTCCATTTTGCGTCTCCGTCATGTCTTCTGGAAGTATCTCCTTTTTTTTCTCCTGCATGCAGAACTTTCCTGCTCAATTTTGTAATTTTTAACATGTCACTGATAATTACTTTGCCTATCATTACCCCCCTTTTTTTTTTTTCCTTTTTATCTTTCCTTCTAGTTTCTTCCTTTCTCTTTTCCCCCTTTGAAGAAAGAAATATTTTTAATTTAATTGGGAAGATTTTTCAGGACCCAGAATGAGTCTCAATTATATTTACAAAGCCTAAAGACAAATTGCCTGGATGTAAAAAGCCTTGTGGCTTAGGAGGGTGTTTTGCAGTGAGTCTAAGTTAGTTGTCTGTCCATTCTTCATTAAAAAAAAAGTTGTTACAGACTTGGAAGTGATAGCAGATAGCGAGTGATTGAGTTAAAAGAAACTACTAATCAGCTGAGCCACACAGAGGCTCTCCTAAGTGTGTGGACCCAGCTGTTCAAAATCAACATAGATGTCTAGGATGCCCTTACAGCCTTGGGACAAAATAATTGCCTTTTACAGATGCTTGATTCCCATTACCTTAGATGGTGGTTTGAAGATCATACTTCCAGAGAGCTGTTTAATTGGAAATTATCAAGTATAGAGCAGCCCTAGACAACTAAAAAGTGAGTCATTTAGTAAATTTACACATCTAAAAGATAATCAACTTAATAAGACACACATTTTTACATAAACCATTTCTGTGTGCATTAGAAAGTCAGTAGCACAGTTAGTAGCATTGGAAGCTTAGCTGTGAGCTGACTTACTTAGTTTTTAGCATTTAGGTATCTGTCTCATAAGTAAATTTATTAGCAGTGCCAGAGTTTGCATGTTGGAGTTCTGGAGCACTCTGTACTTGTTGCTGTTCTCCTTCCTTAGCACCAAAGCAAAAAAGAATGGGTGTGTGTGGGATGTGGTATTGTCAGATCTCCTTGTATTCTCCAGAAGGAAGGGCATCACACTCTTGGTCCACAATAGCTGTTCCAGTTGCACTCAGATTAGTGTACAGTAGTGTCTTAAGAGTGGGCTGGAGTTGCTTTACTCTTTGAACAGGTAAAATGGCCCCCTGACTCCTACCTGAATCCTGAATGTGAGAATTGTTCACAGCATTTACCAGAGAGCCAGGAGAGGAGTGAGAGGACTGCTGATGGAGTTGGTGTAAGGGGCACTTGGTGCAAAGCAGGACATTAATCAAAATTCCGAGTTGTTGCAGAAGCATTAGGAAAGGTAAGTGGCTTATTTAATTGAGAACTGAGACATTATGGATAACGCTATGCTGCTTTGTAGCATATTTGTAGTAGAAGTCTTTAAGGATTGGATTATTGCCATCTGCAGCAATCCCTAATATGTTGGGGGGGGGAAGTGGCGTTTGGAATGTGCTACTCTCCTGTTATGGTGGTTGCTAGTGAAATGCTGCTGTGACCCGGCCATGGCTTCTGACATTGGAGGCCCCATCCTTGGAAGTGTTCAAGGCCAGGTTGGATGAGGCTTTCAGCAACCAGGTCTAGTGGGAGGTGTCCTTGCCCATGGCAGAGGGGTTGGAACTAGATGATCTTTAAGGTCGCTTCCAACCTAAATCATTCTATGATTGTAACTGGTCAAGATGGTCTGCTGCAGGTGTAGTGACAGCAAGAGACTAGTGTGGCAGAATAGCATCTGTGTCATTTTCCTGAGGCAAGTTCAGGGCTGGTGAGTTAAGCAGAGAAGAGTGGGCCTTTCTGTAATTGCTGGTCCCTTAATATCTTGGATATACAGACTCAATGTGTGTTGTCGTCAGCATGTTCATTTGCGCAGTTTCTCTCTTTCATAGAATGGTTTGGGTTGGAAGGAACCTTAAAGATCATCTAGTTCCAACACCCTGTCATGGGCAGGGTCACTTTTCATTAGACCAGGTTACTCAAAGCCGCATCCAGCCTGGCCTTCACTAGAGGTGGTTCCATTCTCATCTGTCTACTTACCCAGGAGCTGACCCACTGGAGTGGTGTCTTATGGGGAATATAGGTTAGATGTCTCCATTTCTTCTTAAGTTGATCTGTGCTTCCACTGCAATACAGATCCTGATCTTTCCACTTTTCTTCAAGGGGAGCTGCTGATTCCTGCAATCGTTGCTGGAAGCAGTCCGTGCTCAGCACGGGGGGTAACGCTTGGAGTGGTAGAGGTGAGCAGAAGAGTGAATGTTTGTTCTGTCTTTGCACAATCAGTGAATTTTGCAATATCCTGGACACTAGCTAGAAAATAACAACAGGGCATAAAATGACCAAGATGGCCATCTCAGCATCAATTTAATGTTTTTTTTTGTTTTTTCTGAAGTGCCATGGGGCCTCTGAGTTTTATCTGGATGGCTTTCAGGGTTTGGCAGCAATAACATGTACTTCCACATCCGAAGAAATTCAGGAATATTGCTGCATCATGTCATTGCTGACTCTGCAATGCAGCAGCATTGGGCTGTGAGCCCAAATCACGGTGGGAAGATATAAACCTTCTGACCCAGAGGTAAGAACCACCAAATGGACAATACTTAGAGCAGAAAAGACATAATCACAGAGAAATGCAAATTTTAGGTAAGGAGATAAAACTTTTGTTCTTTTGGTCCAAGTCCTTAACAAGAGGGCTATAATTAGACTAGAATTATCTTTATGGATTCAGTGCTGGCAAGCTAAAATTCAACTGCCTCTTAATCAGCATGCAGTATCTTCGCGATCTTTCATGCTTGAGTCAAACGTCACTTTCACTCTTTGTGCAATGCCACAGCGTACAGGTCTGCACAATACATAACCACTCAGGAAAACCTCTTTCCTACTCATTCTTCAATGATGTGTTGTTCCTCGTAGGTTGATTTGTCTTCATTTCTCTTATGAATATTTTGCCAGTTCTGCTGTAAGTATCTGCAAAATATCCCATTATAGAATTAGAATTGTGTTAGTGTTTCAGACTTTTTGGTAGTTTATGATTCCAGTTCAAGTGTCATGATATCCACAGAATTCACAAAGTTCTGCAGGAACAGGAGAGGTCACGTTTCATGCAACTTAACCTTAAGAAACAGCTTTCTCCAATGTGAACATGTCTTCTGAGAGCAGGGCTGGAAAAGCCAGGTGGTAAATTCTTGTGACTTGGCACTGGTGTTTGGACATGTTGCTCTTAGGGGAAATAAGATGTTTTTAGTAAGGGTTAACATAGAATTTAATGTTTTATGTTCCAGTAAGCTAAAAAAGTAGTGTTTGAAACTACAGAGGGCCTTATCTTTAGTAGGATTTAACATGTGGTAATTCATTTATTAGCTGCTGTGAGCTAAAAGGACTTTTTTGTTGCTTATTTATTTTCCTAATGAGAAGGGTGGACATTGTATAACTTCTCAGGCAGCAGCGATTATGCAACTGATCCTGTTATTGTGGAGCTGAAGTCCTTCCTAGTCCCTGAGCGCCAGCTGCTTGTGTTCTGGTTGCTGCCTTTTTTTTTTTTTTTTTTATAATTTTCTTTCTTCCCTCCTGCCCCCCCCCCGTTCTTTTCTTGAACAAGTTACTTTCTTTCCTGTGTTGCTGTTTCCTTCTCTCTCCAGTGCCAGTGAGGCAGTAGCTCATTTGGGTTTATTCTTCAATTCAGTATGCTGCAAAATCAAATTGCCCTTGTATATCATGCAAAGTATGAAATGTATAGAGAAATGAATTTTTTCATGAGAAGTAGAATTGCTTGATGCTTTATAAATATATAAGAAAAGACATTTGCTTAGATCTAAATGAAGTGTTATTGCAAATGGCCTTTGCTGGATCTAAGGTCAAAAGTCAGGAGTTCATGTTCTCATGATATTAGAAGCATGTAAATAGCTGGGGTTTTTTTCTTCCTTCAAAGGGTGGGCCTGAGAGAAATTTTAATTTTCTTCCTACCCTCCACCCCTCCCAGGGGTCATGAAATAAAATACAGTACTCCTGTGTATAAGATGAGGTAGTTGTAAATCTCATGCTTTTGCAGCCAAGTGATCTCACTGCAGTGTAATAAAGGCGGTTGATATATTGTAAAAATGCTGCACGTCTTACCCTAGTCACACTTCATTTTCAGTTCAATGTCATGCTGTTTTTGTTTCAAGTTAGGTGGCTTCCCATGAGCTTAAGTGACCATAGACAGGCTGGTTTGATCTGTGATAAACATTGAGAAACCTGCCCATACAATATAACGGGTGATGGGACAAGAGATAGCAACACTGTTCTCTGCTTACAGGTGAACTGAGTATACCATATACAAGTCCTGACAGAGGACAAATAATAGTTGATCTGTGATACCACACTATTTGCTACACTGCTTGTGTTTCTGTGTCAAATGTGATCTGTATAAGTCATAAATAGGCTCTAGTGCTTAGTGTCTTATACCAGGAAATAAATTGCGGATAAGGTTTTAAGGTCCTTGCTTAGTTTGTAAGTATACCATGGCAGGAACGTTGAGTTCTGGCTTCCATATTTTGTTTCTCAAGTATAGCCTCACCCAGCTATGCATGTTCAATCCATTTTTGATAGTCATGTTTGTCACTGAGTTATTTGATTATTTCCACTGCTGTTGAAGACTCTGATAGAGTTCACACCTCCGCCGCACAGTTCTGGCACTACAAATGCAGTTGTACTTTATCAAAGTTCCTGATATTGGGAAATCACAGAAAGTAATGATGAGGAGGGAAGGACTGCAAACATTTTTCTGGAAAAATACCCCAAAACCAATGAAACAAAAGAGCTAGATATCATGGCTAGCTCTTTGTCACCATGGTGGTGGTGATGCCTTGGTCTAATGTAGAATTCCCAAAAGTAATGCTTGTGTAAGGCCTATAACTTCATTGAGAATTTTGAAATTGCTCTTCAGACCTTGGCTGAGGTATTCTGTGGTCCTTATTCCAGAGTTCACAGGATCATGGAATGGTTTAGGTTGGAAAGGACCTTAAAGATCATCTAGTTCCAGCCCCTGTGCCATGGGCAAGGACACCTCCCACTAGACCAGATTGCTCAAAGCCCCATCCAGCCTGGCCTTGAACACTTCCAGGGATGGGGCCTCCACAGCTTCCCTGGGCAACCTGTTCCAGTGCCTCACCACCCTCAGACTGAAAATCTGAGATCTAATCTAAATCCCCCCTCTTCCAGTTTGAAGCCATTACCCCTTGTCCTATCACTACATGCCCTTGTAAAAAGTGCCTCTCCAGCTTTCTTGTAGGCCCCTTTCACTACTGGAAGTCTGCTATAAGGTCTTCGTAGAGCCTTCTCTTCTCTAGCCTGAACAACCCCAACTCTCTCAGCCTGTCCTCATAGCAGAGGTGGCTCTAACCCTCTGATCATTTTCGTGGCCCTTCTCTGGACCCGCTCCAACAGGTCCATGTCCTTCTTATGTTGAGGGGCTCCAGAGCTGGATGCAGTGTTCCAGGCAGGGTCTCACGAGAACTGAGTAGAGGGACAGAATCGCCTCCCTTGACCTGCTGGCCATGCTGCTTTTGATGCAGCCCAGGATGCGGTTGGCCTTCTGGGCTGCAAGCAGAGATTGCTGGCTCATGTTGAGCTTCTCATCCACCAACACCCCCAAGTCCCTCTCCTCAGGGCTGGGTCTCAATCCATTCTCTGCCCAGCTGGTATTTGTGCATGGGATTGCTGTGACCCAGGTGCAGGACCTTGCACTTGGCCTTATTGAACTTCGCGAGGTTTGCACAGGCCCACCTCTCAAGCCTGTCCAGGTCCCTCTGGATGGCATCCCTTCCCTCCAGCGTGTCAGCTGCTCCACACAGCTTGGTGTCGTCAGCGAACTTGTTGAGGGTGCACTCAATCCCAACATCCATGTCATCAACAAAGATGTTAAGTAATAACAGTCCCAGTACCGACCCTTGAAGAACACCACTTGTCACTGCTCGCCAGTTGGATGTTGACCCATTGACCGCAACTCTTTGAGTGCGACTGTCCAGCCAGTTCTTTATCCACCGAGTGGTCCATCCATCAAATCCATGTGTCTCCAATTTAGAGACCAGGATGTCATGTGGGACAATGTCAAATGCCTTGCACAAGTCCAGGTAGATGACATCTGTTGCTCTCTCCTTATCCACCAACACTGTAACCTTGTTGTAGAAGGCCACCAAGTTTGTCAGGCACGATTTGGCCTTAGTGAAGCCATGTTGGTTGTCACCAATCACCTCCTCGTGTTCCATGTGCCTTAGCAGAGTTTCCGGGAGGATCTGCTCCATGATCTTGCTGGGCACAGAGGTGAGACTGACTGGCCTGTAGTTCCCCAGGTCTTCTTTTTTACCCTTTTTTGAAAATGAGGGCTATGTTCCCCCTTCTCCAGTCAGCACGAACTTCACCAGACCGGTATGACTTCTCAAATATGATCGATAGTGACATGGCAACTACATCCACCAGTTCTCTCAGGACCCGTGGATGAATCTCATCAGGTCCCATTGACTTGTGCACGTTCAGGTTCCTCAGGTGGTCTCGAACCTGGTCTTCTCCTACAGTGGGTGGTTCCTCATTCTCCCAGTCCCTGCCTCTACCTTCTGTGACTTGGGCAGTGTGGTTAGTGCCCTTACCAGTGAAGACTGAGGCGAAAAAGTCATTGTGTACCTCAGTTTTCTCCATGTCCCAGGTGACGAGGTCTCCCGTTTTTCTTCCTGAGTACGCCCACAGCTTTCCTAGTCTTCCTTTCATCCCTGATATACCTATAGAAGGCTTTCTTGTTGCCCTTGACGCCCCTGGCCAGATTTAACTCTATCTGGGCTTTAGCTTTCCTGACCTGATCCCTGGCTGCCTGGACAATTTCTCTGTATTCTTCCCAGGCTACCTGTCCTTGCTTCCACCTTCTGTAGCCTTTCTCTTTCTGTTTGAGGTTGTCCAGGATCTCCTTGTTCATCCACGCAGGCCTCCTGGCATTTTTGCCTGACATCCTCTTTGTTCGGATGCATCACTCCTGAGCTTGGTGGAGGTGGTCCTTGAATATTATCCAGCTTTCTTGGGCCCCTCTTCTTTCCAGGGCTTTATCCCACTGTACTGCATCAAGCAGATCCCTGAAGAGGCCGAAGTCTGCTGTCCCGACGTCCAGGGTAGCAAGCTTACTGTGCGCCCTCCTCGTCGCTCTGAGGATCTTGAACTTCACCATCTCCTGGTCACTGCACCCAAGGCTGCCCTTGAGCGTGACATTCCCCACCAGCCCCTTCTTGTTGATGAGAATAAGGTCCAGCATGGCACCTGTCCTTGTTGGCTCAAAGTTCTTCTCAGTGACCTCAGAACTTTTCCAAGCTTGATTTCTGTGGCTTTTAGGACCTGTCATCTCTGGCCATGAAATGGATGTTTCGGTTTTGTTTTGTTTTGTTTTGTTTTTAAATAAAGTAATGGAAGGAGTTTGGAAATCAGTCTGTAACTTACTAGCTAGCTCCTAAAGGTCAGAGAAGACCTGGCTCAAAACACTGTTTGGAAAACATCACATTATGACCCTGCACAAAACATCTTTGTGTCAGTTTTGTGTATGTGGCATTTCCGGGTACCAAAACAAACATTTGAAGGATAGTGAAGTGGAGGTCAATACACACATGGTTTAACGTGGAATTGAGAAGTATGTCAGATGCTTTTTGAAATACAAACTTGTTAGTTCAGGAATTTGCCCCAAAACTTATTTGAATTCCAAAGTAATAGTGATTCTTTAAAAACATACAGTGAAGCGATTTGTAAGGAATCTATGTCTGTCCTGTCTGCTGCAGGAAAAAAGGTGATTATTTGAATCAGTGTGTTCCTGGAGTGTTTATTGTTTGCCTCCATGTCTCTGCTTTCTACATGTGGTTCTTACAATTGATTCATCTAGTATTAAGTGATACAAGCCTCAAGAAGGATTTAACCGCTTTTTAGCAGTTTCAATGAATACATGCATAACTTAGTGTGTGACTCTGTGTTTGTAGTGGTGTGTTTGACAAGGTTCAGTATGGATTAGTAACTTAAAAGACCTTTTTCTCTTACTACTGTTTTCCAAAATAGTCAGCAGTTGAGCCAGAAATCTTAGAAATTGAACAATTTAGGAGGAAGATGTTTCTTTGCTGCTTTGGAGAAAAGATTTTAATTTTAATTTTCCTTTTTGAATCTGGTGGTTTCTCTTCCAAGTTGCAGTTGCCTAAATCTCCCCCTTTCTTTTTGAGCCTTAGTGCACTGTTGAGTTTGGTTATTGGAGAGTTTATTTTCTGTTGAAGGCAGTGGAGAAAATTGTAATTCTACATGTGCTTCTAACAAGTTGCAGGTAAGTGTTGGAACCAATTTACAGTGGTATTGGGAACATACTGGAAACGAACAGCAGCTCAAGTTCAGTAATATTCGTGAAGAATTTGTTCAGTAATATTCTGGAAGAATTTCTTGATCAGTCTGTAGTGTGTCTCCTGTTAAGTGCTGTTTGGATTTTCTACATAACTAACTACTAAGGACATATCCATGAAATGTTAATTTTCTTGAAAGAGAGTTGAAACTAATTGTCCATTGCACCTTTACCGTTACAAGAGGAAATCTCAATTGTGTTACCCAGTAAGGAGAGACTTGAGAAGAATTTTAATCCAGCGTGATACTTGATCACACTATTTATTTAAAGGGTGCTTACACTTCAACTCTTGATCAGGAAGAGAACCAAGGTGGTAATGTTTCATTGCAAAGAAGGCACAATATTATTGCTGAAATTGGTCTCTTAAAAGAAACAAATTCCAGCTTGAGATCTCCTGACAGACCTGGGTTGCAATATAAAAATCTGTGATGTTTGGAAGTTGGAAAGCATGCAGGTCTAGTATCTTGGTTAAGGTTGCTTTTTTTAAAAAAAGTGCCATAAACTAGGAAGGTGGTGACATCAATAAGCTTAATGATTTGTCTTGTATGGTGTTTCCTGATTCTGTGATACCTTTCTTGAGCTCTGTTTAAATAAATCTCAGTTTGTAAACATGATTATTCTGGTACCTTGCAGTGTTCAGCAGTGCTCCTCGTGTCATCATAGAGATCTTAAAGACTTCTGATTGTGTTATGAAAAGCCCTATTCATTCTAAATAACACCGCACGAACTTTGGTTTATTATGATTATTTTAACGATGTGGCCAGCAAGCCAAATGTGATATTTCTGTACAGAATTGGTAGGAATATACCATCATCAAGTAATGGTTAGCTAGTGTCTTTAATGATATTTATCAAACTAACTGTAAGGGCACTTTTTTTTTCCTGAAAAATAAATCTGAACAGAAATAAACAACAGTTTAACTAGTGTTAACAGACAGCTTTTATACCTCACCAGTTTCTGACTTTGTTTTTACTTCATGTTCAATTATTTCTTATGTAGTAGAATGGTGATAAAATTTTATGGTAATGGGTTGGTTTTCTTTTTTATTATGGACATATGGGTTTTTTTGTAGACTTTGGTTATGGCACAAATAATTTTAGCCAGAATCATGTTTTTGCTGATTTAATCTGATATTTCTAGTGCAGAATTTTTGAGTAGTTTTAACTAAAAACATCGCGAACAACATAGATTGCAGTTAGTAGTAGGATTTTTTCAATTGAGAAATAATCCAGATGGATAGTAGAGGAAGAAATTGTTCAAGAAGGATATTGTTGGTGGCTTCCAGGCAGAGGAGGAAGAGATTCTTCAAATTATATTTGGAGCGAGTTGAGTAAAAATGTGTTAAGGGGAAGGAAGGATCAAGCTGTATCATCAAGTAGCTGCTGTGTTCCTCTTCCTAAATGTTGTCCTCTCTCCCTCCATCAGCAAAGAACCAAAACCAAACCAACCCCACCCCCCATGACAGAAGTCCAGATAGAAGCTTAAAATTCACACATACGCAAACTCAATAACTACAAATCCATTAGAAATACTAATAAAAATATGATTCTGTGCCCATGGTAACAGGGAAAACTGGATAACTGTGGAAAATGAGTTAAAATTATGATCTGTTGATACTTCTCTCTTAAGATACTTCTTCATGGTTGACCATACAGACTACTGAAATAGTGAGGTTACTGGATGACTGAAGAGGCATTGCAATTGCATGTTAGCAAGTGACATTTCCTTGACTTAAGTCATTCAGTGTCTCTAATAATTTTTTTTTTTTTCCCTTTGTGCGTGCATGTGTGTGTGTGTTAAAAGTTACCCATTTGAAATGGTCTGGATCTGAAACTTGCTTCCTACTGAGTCTTTTTAACAAATCTTGCGCTTTGAACGGAAGGCTTTAATTCACCCATGTTTTTTTGTGTAAAGACTTCATGTCTGAAGTCTTCGCAGGACAAGTTCTCTTTGCAGAATACATGCTTGGACAGAAAGAAAACATTGAAAACTAAATCTGTTATCTGCATTCTTCTGCTTTCAACTTCTTAGGATTGCTAGGCAATACATCTAGTTACACTGCTAACTGGAGGATAAAAATGGGTATTATTTAGTGGTCTAAACCTGATTCAAGTTAATAATGATCAGGAGCATCTGTTATGTGGTATCTTTGTTGCTCTGGGATCTCTCTCTCAGATCTAACATCTCAGAAGAAAGGAAAAAGCAATGAGGAGTGAAGGGATCGTTTGGGGAGACACTGAGGAAAGCTGGTTTGAGTTTTGAATGCGAGTTTAACCGGACAAGATGCGCCATGTGGTAATACTTCAAATATGCACACAATGAAAATTTAGCTATGATGCCTGAACAAATTAAAGGCCATGAACTGAGCATTCGGTTGAGCTCTCCCAGTTGCAAAGTAAAGCCCTTTTGAGAAACTTAGACTAGTGTGTTTCGAGTGCTGAGTGCTGCTTTCTGGAAAACGAGAAAGAAGTACATGGTCATGATTTTTGTAGACTGACTCCATTTAGACACTTCTTTTATTTCTGCTTAGGGCTTTATCTCCAGTACCTTAGTTTCCCTTTGGGTCAAGAAAAAGGAAAAATCAATTAGATTGGTATATTAAGTGCCAGTGATGAGCCGCATGGGGAGGTCTGACTCCCCCAAAAGGCTGTCTGTGGGAGCTAGTCTTCTGCTCAACTTGGAGGCCACTAAATGAAAAAATGACTTTTTACTTTGGACGCTCTTTGATTTCACATTGCAGGCTGAAACAGTTATTTGGTTACTCATTATTGGTTTAGTCTGTTGGTGTTTGTTGGGATTTTTAAAAATTTTATTTCTAACACTTGTATTAAGCTGGTCAAGAACGGAAAAGTTTGATTCAAAATGAGATCGCTGGCAGCTGCCAAGAAGGCAGAACCCAAAGCTGTGAGGACTTTGCAGGCAGTCTGCAGAACAAGCTGTCCCAGGAACATGGTAAATAATCTTGGACAATATTCAGAAGGTCTCTCTCCTGTCAGGATAGCGGTAGTAGTTCAGTGATTTTCCTTGTTTCCAGGTAGCTACTGGAAGAAGGCATCATCTCATTTACCATCAGAAGCTGGTAAACTGTGCAGTAAAACAGACATTTATGGAAATTGTTGTCTTAATGTTCCTTTTCTTAACATGCCTTGTTACTGCAGTTGTTAAACGTGACTTGGGCTTGGAGAGAGCTGTCTGAGTATATCCTAGCCTTGCAAACTCACAGGGTACGAATGACTGGTTACAGATGGCAGTTCAAGGAGCTGTGTAAAAAGACTCTTCTGTGAGGAGAGAATCGGAATTCTGCAGCGCTCTTCTGAGAGGTGAAGGTTGGTAAATTGTGGTGAGATGGCTAGCACCACAACAGCTACAGAAGCGTTTTATGGCTGTACATGTGCTTTGGAAACAGACTCTGGGAACTGAAGATTCCTGGTGTAGCATGTGATAGGATAAATAAGTAAACTTTTATTGTTAGGAGTCATGTATATCATCACCTTCGACTTGTTCAGTTGCAGCGTTGAACAGAATCCTTAGGATAGACATAAACATTTGTGTAGTGATCTGTACTTTTTGGTGGTCAGACTGCTTATTACCTTAACTGTCTGAACTGGCAAAATTCTCTAGCACAAAGATGCGACCCAAAGATCTTCTGAGAACAGTAACATTTAATTTAGCAGAAAGGAAATAATTTCTTGGAATACATGTGCTTCAAGGCTTCAAGTCCAAGGTCGCTGACCAGAAAGGAGTTCTTGTAGAACAGAAATAGCTAGCTGCCAACCCAGAAATGAAACCTCCTCTGCAAATCTGTTTCTTCTGATCCCTGGGAATACGTGGATACCAGCTGTGCAGCACGCAGCCTAAAAACAGCGTGTTTAGCCCAGGGCAGGAGCACTGGTGGGAAACGTGTGCAGCCTGGCTGGCCAGTTACCTGGAGGGCCACTTCCTCTTCGCCTGCTGCCCTAATTTTCCTTTCACTCAGCACACACTGAGCAAGTGGCTTGGCGCTGCGCATGTTGTGAAGTCTTGTTCTAGGCTTTTGGGTGAGGAAACTGTTGAGGAGATGTGTGTAGGCTAGAGCTGCTGGGCGGGAAGCACAGCTACCTCTCCGTTATCTGTGGTGTAATTTCTTCATGTCGCAGGTGAACAGAAAACATAGATTCACAGAGGTAAGAGCTGACTTAATGCAATGTCAGCTCTTGCGCTTATGAAAATGTTACCTGAAATACAGCACCACACAAATAGCTGTTTCGTTGTCAAAGGCAGCTTACCAGGGCAGCTGCTTTTGGACAGTATCCTGTACTTGACTTAAGTCCAAGTAGGACCACTGAAGTGTTGCCATGCCATGATTCTCTGTGATCCTTGTTGAGCAAGGATTGTTAGTGCAGGTCAAAATGTTTCCCCCACAGTGGGGGTGCTGGAGAAAAATTTGTCACAGGACTCACATGCTGCGGAACGTGGCAGCTGGAACAGCTCTTGAGGAACCTGCGTGGATCTTCTCAGGCCGGATGTGAGTCAAATACAAAAGACTCTGCTAGTCAGGAGGTCTGTATGCTTGGGAGAGCCTGTCCTCTGCCCTACATGTCCTATAGTATGTTTGCTTGCTGTTCTCTCCCTTCTGTTTTTCATTTACTGCTGACTTCTTGACTGTTATTCTGGCATCCAAGGAGATGCCCAGAGAGAAAACTATGTCCAGTGGTTGGAAGGTTACCTTCCGTGTTGTAAAGTGGCAGAATGGGTAGAAAGCTGAAGGCGGCTGATCAGAGTTAAAAGAGTCCATCCAGTTGAGATTTGGGAAAGCAGAGCAGTAAGTCAACTGACTTTGCACATTAAATGTTAGAATGGGATACTGGGATTGACTCTGTGTATACATGACAGTGGGGAGAAGAACCTCTCAAGATCTGTCAGATGGGAAGTAACCTCAGCAGGCCTGGAGTCCAACCTCCGGCTCACAGCTGGAGCAGCTGTGAGATGGGACCAATTTTCGCTGGGCTTGATCCTGTTGTGTCATGAAAACCTCAAAGGCTGGAGAAAGCACAGCCGCTATGGGCCCTGTTCTGGTGCCTCTCTATCCTTGGGGGGGGGCGGCAGTGCTTCCCTTTATATGCAGTCTGAAACTCTCTTGTATCAATTTGTGCCTGTTGTCTCTCATCCTCCCACTGTGCAGTGCTGTGAAAAGCCTGGCTTTGTCTTTGGTTTGCTAGTAGCCTGTGGCACCTTTTAATATAGGTCAGCCTTCAGGCCTTGTTAGGAAATTGTAACTTTGTGATTAATTAAAGTAAATAAAAATTAATATGAGCTTGAAATTAATGACTGGGATAGCATAGTGATATATTGATTACATTATGCAACATAACATCAGTGAGCAAGCTAGCATGTATACACTAATTAAGAGGGAAAAATCTTTATTTACTTTTGATTGTGGTATTTGGAACAACTTGCACACTTCTTTCAGTAAAAGAAACAAATAACTGTGCCCCCATCACTGAGATAATTGAACATAGTACTTAAAATTGTGTTGTAAGCCTCCAAATATCATCAAGGTAGTTGATCTGTTCTTAGGGGTGCCAAAGCATCTGTCCTCTGGGGAGGTATCTGACCTTTGGATTTCAGAATTTTAGATACCAGTGATTTAGATAATCAGGGTTTGTCTCTGTATCCAGAGGGTTTTATTCATTCCTGTGGAGAGCTAAAGGATTAGCAAGGCATTAGCTTCCTGAAATAAACAGAATCCCTCTCTATTTTTCTAGTTTTTGTTTCTAATTTGATGTAGCACAATATGTTCATGAAGGTTTATTTTATTCTTTCATAAATAAAATAACAGCTTGTATAAACAATACAGAGTCACTATTTGTGTACTTGACTGATCTGATTAAGGGCCCTGTCTTTTGATATTTGGTCAACTTACAAAGTATGTACATGATCACTAACCTTTATTTTAGAAGAGGTGGCTACTGTAGAAAGCTTGGCTATTCTTTTCCTCTTGGAGATGCACAGGGATTAGGATGAGAGGCACTGGACAGAAGCAGCAACAAGGTAAATTACAGCTAAGATAAGAATTTACACCATGACGGTAGAGATAGTCAAACACTGGAGTTGGTTTCTCAAAGAGTTAATGGGATTTCCACCTTTGGAGATGCTCAGAACTCACCTAGACCTCTGAGCAGCCTGATCTAAGCTGATTCTGTGCTGAGCAAAGGTTAGGCCACATGACCTTCATAGATGCCTTCCAGCCTATATGATTCAGTACTTACATGTAAACAACATCCAGTATTTCTATGGTAGGAATTGTAGTGCTACAACATTAAGACCCCATTACTTAATTTGAAAACCTCTATGTAAAAAGATAATGCTTCTTATCAAGCAATTTAATTGATGAAATTTTATGTCACAGGCGACCTGCAAGTCAGTTTGGTATATATTTGTAGGGACCATCTTGAGCATAACGCTGACAGATTGTGATGTATTTCTGTAAGAAGTGCATCTCTTTGCTGTTAAGAGCAGAAGACTGTTTGTGGGTGATTGTGGATTAATGCATCCTTGGCAAAGACTTTTGTAAATTGAGGATTGAGTACAGTAGATGAGAATATTCTAAAGACAACTTGAAATAAATTTTACTAATCTATTTAAATATACATGGTTTTGATGGCTCGTTTGGTGGGGGAATTAGCATTTATTTCCATTTGGAGCATCAGCTTATAATAGTAGATACTATCAAAGAACGCAAATTTAATTAGGAAGTAATTAAAGAGTGAAGTAACATCAAGCATGTATGACAATTTTCTTGTTCTTTTTTCAGTCTAATTTTGGCCTTGACTTAACATAATAAATGCGCAAGTTATGGAGCACTTCTTCTTTCCAGTGGCGTAGAACTCAGGGGTTGTGTCTTTCTGAGTCTTCCAAATGACTGCAGTAACACTGAAGCAAGACTTGGGCTCTCCAACAGAGCTTGTCCGCAGTAAATGAGTCTGGATTTATTTCCTTGACTTTCATTGTCTTGCTTTAACACCAACTACTCAAGCTTTTTTAAATTTTCCTTGCTTTTAAATTCTACCCAGTGTCAAATTGTGGAAATTCTTTTTTGGTGTTCTTCCTCTCTGTATAGGATGCTTCTGGAGGAGACATGAATGCAGCTGCAGCTTGAGCAGTTTCTCTAGGGTGATGTCTCCTTTTATGGTACCTGGTTGGCACTTTGCATATATACCTTCTCAGCACTTTGCTATGTTGAGAAGAATTTGGCTGAAATGCAACCCATTAAAGACTAGAATTTTTCAGGTAAGAAGGGACTATTGTCTGAAAGGTGTAGGAGTGTGTGGTGCCTGAGATACCACCTGTCAAGGGTTCTGTAGTTTGATTGCGTATAGTTCTTGGATGACTTCTGTGGAAAGGAGCAATGTTTAAGAGTTGTATCTAGTAAGGCAGCTGTAATGATCTGTCATGATGACCCCTTTCGTGAGGGTCCTCCCCTTTGCTGTTGTGTGTGAAGGCGTCTGTGTTTTGAGGATTGGCATGGGACTTGGCACGTTGTCTTACAGACTGGGATATCTTACTTCCACCCCCGCCTCTTTCCTTTTATTTTTTTTCTTCCTCTCTAGAGAGAGATAGTTGTTGGGAATATAAGATAAAGCATTCACATTGTTTTAGCCCAGCTATAATTGGGATTACCTGCTCAAACAGCATGTCTGTCATTATGTGTGAGAAGTAGAGGTTTCATCTGGTTACAGTGCTTATCTGTTCTTACATGCGTTTTTGGAGCTTGGAGACAGGACATAATCTACAACAGGTAGAAGAATGGCTGGTTAGGTCTGAATAGGTTTCTGTTGAATACCTGTGGCATGCAGCACAGAAGAAACCTGATGTTATTTTAGGGCTTTCATTTCTTTTTTATATTCTGATGGCACCAGTATGGTATGTGTAAACTTGATAAACATAGTTTATCTACAGGTGTATACTTGCAAAATGTCTTAAATGAGGGGAACGCAGCTAAGTTGGAAGTCTGCATAGCATTTGTATTTCTTTTTCAGAAATGAGACCTATAAAAAAGGCAGATTTTATGATGTTACTGTATCAATTTGCTTCTTTGCAGAAACCAAGTGGTTTGTGATTGCTGAGATTTGTTATTCAGCACCTTTTCTGGGATGTCTAGTGAGGGCTGCAATCAAATTCTATTTGATAAACTTTAGAAACAGTGCCTAGAAGTACTGAGATATTCAGTTGAAATAAAAATAGAGACCTAACTAAAACTCCTGGTCGAATACCTAGTAGGATGCAGGAGTACAAATGTTTTATGTTACAGAGAGCAAATTATTTAAATAACAAGGACAAAGAAGTAATGGCAGCTAACAGAAATTATTCAAATCATACATGCATATTATTAGAAAAATGATTTAAACTTATCAGCATAAATTCTGAAAAAGAATGTTTGGATAAGCAGTAGTCAAAGTTCAGTTGACTGTATGCTTTATCTTAATAAAAAGATGTTTATGATAAAGTGCATTTATTATAAAATACATGCTGAGCCAATGTATTATGCAGTTAAAAAACCCTAAAAGCTTTTATTCATCTGATTGAAAAAATATTTTTTATAATGTTACATAATTATACAAACTACATAAATAAACTCTTCAAGAAATGCCTGTAGATTGGGACTTGTCTGAAAGAGAAAATGTCTGTTAAACTTGATAGTAACTGCTGTGAAGTGTCGCTTATGTTTTTATTGGTCGTGCTGAAGCCACCCTAATACTATGTTTTGAAAAAATAGTTGCAAATGACATGTTCTAACTCTTTGAACCAAAGGAAGGCCTTCAGTGCAGCAGGGAGCTTTATGTAAGCCGTGGGTGGGGGTGTTTTTGGTGACTGAAACTTGTTTTCTGAATGATACTTGATTCTGGAAAATAATAGATGTGGCTGCTGCCAGAGTTCAGTGATGGGTCATGAAAATGAAGTGACTCAGAGCTGGGAGCTGGCAGCATGGCTTCTCAGTTGTGCTGGCATCTGCTGGATCACATGCTGCCTGTATGTACATCAGTGCAGATGTGTTCTGGAGGATGAGAAATCATGAATGTATTTGTTTTGGACAGCAAGTGGGAACATGGCAACTCTGTTATATTTGTTATTTGTCATTTACTTTTTCATGAGGTAATTGCCACTTGATATGCTTTTGAAATGGTCATGAGAAGATGCCTAAAATGAAACGGGTAGTTTGGTTCTTCACTGTACTGCTCTTCCATTATGGGTTTCTGCAGCCTCTGGATAGCATGGGAACTGCAAATGGGAAGGCCATTAGCCAGGGAGAAAGGTGCCGCATGTCTCCTCACTGCATGTCTGGAAAGATGCAGTCTGATTCAGGGTGAACTTATGTTCCTTTCTGCACCGTTTCAGTGGACAGAGATGGGTAAGGAAGTCTGTAGGCAGTGCAGCTATGGAATCCGTTATATGCCTGCGTGCCACCAGGAGGTCCATTGTCCCTGCGGAGGGTCAGGAACCTAGTTCGGATGGAGAGAGGGTGAATGCCCTAAGAAATCTTCTAGGAAAGGTAAATTTGAGTCTTGATCATTTGGAAAACGTAGATGCTTTTCCCAAGCATGAAGAGGAATGGTTTTGTTTTTAGCATTTAGCATGCCAGTATGTTTGCCAGAGGTGTTTCTCCTTTACAGCAGAGACTTGATTGAGCAGGAGGTAACCAAGCTATGCTGCCCCCTTGGCACTGACCAGAAAGGGTTCTCCTTTCTCAGAACTTGGAGCAGGGTTTATTCAAGTGTAGCATAGGTGGAGGACATACACTAGCTGCAATTTCTGCTTTAGATGCTTCTGAGCCTTCACCTAGGCTGGGAGATGCAAGGAGACTGGCGTTGCTTGAACTGTCTTGGGTGCTTCCAGAGTTTGCTGTTTGTGACCTGTGGGTTCAAAACTAAGCTATTTTATTACTTAGTTATGTTTCTTTGGAGGATGTCAGTCTTTTGGGATATTGAAGGTTGAAAACTTCCTTTTTCTCATTGGTCTAGTATAAACGGGGTATGCTACTGGCTTTGTATCCACTTTCGGTAACGCAGCTGATGACCACAGGGAGAACTTAAGCTTGGGCAATACTAAAGATTGGTTGACGTAAGTAAAGTAGGAGTGGTTTATTTTTTGCACCAAGGCAGGCATTTAGTTCTTGTTAACTATGTTTAGACAGCACCTCCTGCCCCCCCCCATGTTAATCGGTTTTGAGACTGCAAGTCAAAACAACTTGTTTTGTGGAGATGCTTTTGATGAACCATTTCTCAAGCCATTGTGATCCTAACAAACTTAGAATATAGGAGTAGGATAAACATATGGGAATCAAGACTTAGAGACAAGACATTCCAAGTGTACTGTGGGAATATAGATAAACTAGATGGTTCAGGTCCCAAAAGACCCAGTTGGAGGCACGGTTCCTTGGTGCTCCTACAACATTCATTCTTTTTGCTGCACCTAGTTTCTGTTAGACCAAGTAAATGACACGTATGACAGAGGGTTGCAAGCTGTCCTCAGGGTTTCACTTCCTAATGGTGTTTTTCAGTACTTTAGTTGGAGAAGATGCTGATACTACCTTTTTATTTCTGCTCAAGTAAGCCTGTGGGTTTTGAGTACTTGTAGTGTAACTGGTCATTTGAGCTTTGCAAATATAGTAAATGTTAATTAAGTTTGGCTTAATTGCAGTCTAATCTGATTTGGAGCCCATACCTGAGACTTCCATTGTCTGTATGTAAAAATAAAAATCTATTGTTTTGAACTGGAGAGGTTGTTGGTGTTATAGTAAAGTTCTTAATAGAGTGAAATGCAGTTGAAGGTAGCAGAAACTACAATTCCCTATTTGTGTTGAGGCTTACTGCCAAGCTAGTCCCAGTAACTGTTCCTATGACAAAAGGACCTCTTAGTTTAAATATTTACTTGACTCTGTAGAGGTAAAAATAAAAGTGCTCCCCTTACTTCTTGCATTTCTGAGTCTTGCGGTCCAATTTCTCCTGTTTTGTATGCTCTGCACATACACACAGTATTTGGTAGTGGCTGCTGACTCCTTATTTTTCCCCACAAACAGTTGCATGATGATGAGATGAAAGTGAGGAGGTGAGACGGGTAGAAGTGGAGGATGAAGGCCTTCCATGGGCATGTTATGTTGAATAAGGTGAGGATACTGCAGGGTGGTTCTCTGAGCTTGATGGTTCTGCATGGCCAGTATGGGCCTGTGGTATGTCGCCCAGGCCTGATATGAACCTGGACTTTCACACTGGCAAAGAAGCATCTAAGATACCGCGTAAATCATGGGCATGGATGCAGTGATACACGTGAGGCTGGATTGTAGGATATTGGCTGGTCTGAGTTTATCTAGTTTATTTTAGCTATGGTGACCACTGCAGGTGGTTTGCTGGAGCTAATCTCCTGAGAAAATAATTGTAAGCGGATGCTGTGTGGCCTGTGGGTAGGAGAGATATGTGAGCTGAAGCAGTGAAAATGCGGTTGAGAATGCTAGTGGAGTGAGCGCAGGAAGTGCCTGAGTGGATGGATCCCTCTGGAAATAGAACTTGTTAGCCTGTTGTCTTGTGTACTGAGCGGGTGTTGGTGTATTTTTCTAGTTTGTTGCTCAGATGCCTTTACCGATTTCCTGGATTAAAATAGGACTATTATTTGTAAAAGCAGGACTCACTCAACAAGCAAGGGCTCTGAGTCTTACAACAAAATAAACAAAATTTAAAAACTCCCAAGTCCCAAATGGCGTACTTTGTTAATAGACTTCCTTTCCTTATCCTAGGAGTAGCAGAGGGTTTTATGGTCATGGAGGATGGAGTTAGAAGAGAACTTTTTGCTTTAGCTGTTAATGCTGAACTCTTGCACTTGCCAGCAAGGTACTTAAATTTTTAGTGCATACAGCAATGCTGTAAGAAAGTGTTTTATTGTTATTAAGTGCGGAGCAAGTTTGTCACATTAGTGCCATCTCTCTCGCAAAGCCTTTCTAATGTACCTGATACTGTGCTGCTTTTTTTGACCTGTGTCGATTTCACCCCCTAAAATCTTCTCTGCTCCTTTTAGTGTACGAAATAATAAAACAACGAAAGACACGAATTGTATTATAAAGTTTTCCCAGTTGCTTTAGGCGTGCCTGTACTGTGTAGCACACTGTAGTGTAGGAACACCTGAACTACTACTGCTGAATGGGGCTGACTGGAAATCCGAGATAAAATAATGGTCTGCCATCTCATGGCTAAATAACCACGGTGCAGCATTTCACCAACGTACCTAGTTGCTTGCCAGGTCCAAGAGTGAATAGTGCTGGTTTTGTTGCCTCTGCCACTTGGCTTGAGTTAGCTGCAGAATCTCATTGTGATGGATTCATGGAGTCATGTTGAAGTGAGCTCAGAGTCAGTGCCCCTTGTTGGCTTGTGTGTGTCCACTTGGAAATTCTAAGATAAGCATTTTATAACTCTGAAAAAGGAGGCAGAAAAACTAGGGGAGAGGCCAGGGAAAGCTAGACGCATTCATGGTTGCTCAGCTGGGTTGGGGTCAACACAGCGTAGTTCTTATTCCCCTGCTGTAATGATGAGAAATCACATAGCTCCTTAGAGGGATACTCTTGCTGATCACGGGCTGTCAGTGCATTAATTACTGGGCTTGCACTTCATAGTAACTCTTTTAGCAGTTCATGTACTCTCAGTGAGTGTCATTTAATTGGGAGGATAATGCTTGTTTAAGCTTAATGCTGTGTGTCGAGTTCTAGTTTGCTGCAGCTCTTTTTCCAGGAGCTATTTAAAAGATTTCTTACATTTGTGAAAGTACAGTTGTCATAGGAGTGACTGCTCTTCCATTTCAAAATGGCAAAGCTCTGTAATTTTTTTGGTCACATTTATATTCTAACTTTTTTCCCTTTTACTTTACCTAGTGAAAGAACAGCTTTGGTGTTGAAGAGAAGACTCGGAAAGGAATGGGCCCTGTACTCTTGAAGCTGTTTGCGCTGATCCCAGGAATGCTGTAGAGGTTAGTGATGTGGATGCTTAAGAGCTTTTGTAGAAATTGCCTTTTAATTTGTAATTAGCACACTCTTCAATAAATTCTGTGTTGAAGCAGTTCATATACCTGTCACAGAAGGAGCGTTAATTCAGGCACTGTCAGAACATGGTCCATTTAAAATTGCTCTACCCAAACAACATTTAGGGTTTTGCTTATATATGTAGATGCTGTAGAAATACATCTCTGGGTGGTCACAGAAAGTTGCGTGGTGAAAAGCATGCTCAGAGTCAAGCTGCATTAAACTTGGGGGTTTTAATTGATAGGTTTTAAAAAAAAAAAAAAAAAAAAAAAAAAAAAAAAAAGAAAAAGGTGAGAATGTTCATAATACAGGAGACCGTAATACATTATTATTTTTTGAGCTTTTCAAGTCTCATTTTTACTTTGAGAGAATACTCCTGCTCTTCAGTAGAATGACAGGCTGGGAGAGGTCCATTCTGTATCCACACAAAGGTAATATTATCTCTACTTTTGCCTCGAGTGACTTGTATTATGGTTTTATATCCTAATTTCTTTGGATTATGTACAAGCTGGGTAGACTGCTTGCTGTGAGTGTTCTTCCGAATAGCTATGTAGTCCTGCTACAAATATTATAGCCTACAAGAGGCTTCCTCTTGCAAGTAGAGTATTCAATCTAGTTTACTTTCACATTTTTTGTAAAGCTAAAGAGGATTAAGTGGATTTATCACCTGATGGATTTCTTCTTAACTATTGAAGTCAAAAAAGCTTGTAAAACTATCAAATTCAGTAAAGCTTTGTTTTGCTGATGAAAAATGAATGTAGCAAGTAAAATTTGATGAAGTGGGGGGGACGAGGGGAGGGACAGACATAGGCATGTTGAAGTGCTCCTAAGCAAAGAAGTGAATTTCCATAGGAGCCCTTGAGTTAAAATCTATTAAACCTGTCTGGTTACTGTAAAGGATTTCTAATCTTTGTTAGCTTACTTTAAAAGTATAGATGTGTGTGGTGTAGCTACTGAAGAGTAATGTCCACGCTTTGCTAGGACATCCTTTAACATATAGACCCTTTTGGAGCAAAAAGAAAAAAAAACATAGTGGAAAAAATGCTGCAGCAAGTCACAGACACAGATCTAGTTGGCATTGCTCTTTGAGGCATGTAGAGCTTAACAACTGTTCTTGTAAGTGGGGCTGTTTCTTATGGCTTTAGCTGTTCGTATGTTCTCACCATCTTTATCCTGTCTGGTATAAAACTGAGAGTTGTAAAGTGTTCATGGGAAGGTATCACTGCTAATTTAACAAAAGCATACAGAAAGACAAAAACCCAACATCAGCGCTTTCATTCTAGCTCTGTGCTGCTTCTTTAGTCTCCAGTGTTTTATTCATTAACGAAAAGAAAAAAAATCTGTCTACAAGGAGGTCTGATAGAAATATATCTTTTTTTACTTTCATAGAAAATACTTTGCTCCCTTCAACCTATTGTGTTTAGAATTTGTTTGTTTTAAAATATATTCTACTTTATGGAGAATAAAAAAAAGATGAAAGGCTCATCTCCTTTCTCCTAAGTCTCCCTCTTGACTTAGTAAAAGCAGTTAGTTTCAAGCAGACTATTGAATGCAGACTGTTTTATGAATCTGTGAAGGCTGTCTTATTAGTATCATGATCTGCTGTTCAGATACTTATGTAGGAAATACTTCCTTGGCACTTTATGCATCCTGTTCTTCCAGTTCCGAGGACATGCAAGAACTGGCAGAGCTTATTAGCTTGGGTTTAGCGCTGCTGTGGTTATATTCTTTCAGACCCGAGCCAGCTATGTTTGATTCGGTTGCGCTCTCTATGGGGCCGTGTTGAGTTTCTTTCCATCTGTGGCATGACTTACCTGTAGCTACACGGATAATAGTAAAAGTCGTGATGCAGTTTATAAATATATAGAAGATAATGCAATAAGGGAAGACAGCCAACCAACATGAATTTGTCAGGGAGAAAATTACATTGAACTGCTTAGTTTGCTTCCTTGACAGGTGAACTGGATTACTGCATAAGGGAGGGAAGGGATAGAAGTGATGCAACTTGAAGTGTATAAGGTTTTGAAGGATGTTCTTTTGAATGTAATACATGTAGTGATTTTTTTAAAAAATGGGATCTTCCTTAAATCACTGTACTATAGGAGCAAAATTTATTAAAAATGGTTCAGTGGAGCAGTTAACAGGGATTCAGGATCGCCTGGAAAGGTATTTAAAGTAGGTTTCCTTACTAGCTTGCCGTGCCTGGATTTATCAATAATGGCATCCATTATTTACGTAATGGAGTAGTGTCTACTTACAAAATGCCCAGATGATGTCAGTTTGAGAGTAGGTGATATGGGCACCACAAAGGGTTTATATTAAGGTGTTTGACTTTGTAATTGGGGTAAGCTAAGTGTTTGTATGTGTTCATTTAACCTCATTCACCCAATATTTATTTGTTATACCACAGTAACTCAGTGTATATAACCTGTGTATATTGAACTTACTGAGTTCGATGGCCTCTTCCAAAACACTCTTTTGTTTGTGGTACTTTTCTATCCTTCAGTGAAGTTTACAGCAGTGAAACCTAGTACTTGAACAGAAGTGTTTGTTACCTTAAAAAATTATGTATCTGGATTTGAGGTTGTGGGACACCACTGGGTTACACATGTGGAAGGTTAGCAGCACTTTCGGAAAGTCCCAGGATTTTTCTCTTGTACTGGAGGGCAGTATAAGATTAGGCACTGTGGCATAGGCAGCTGCTCTTGCAGGCTCCTAGCGGTGCCACCTCCCTGCCTTTCCAATGATGGCATGGCAACAGATCCAGTTAGGCAGCTTGTCTGGACTCTAAAAGCAGGCTGCTCCTGCAGCCCCTCTTCTCTTTTTGCTTTCTGTGTGCACAGTCCAAAACATACGCTGCTGTCTGAGTGGCTGTTTGAGCTTCAGGAAGGATGGAGGGACAAAGGATGGGAAGAAGTAGTGCTTGAGGTGTTCACGGTGTGGGTTATTGTTTGGATTGTTGAAGGGTGTACACGCAGGAAAAATAACTTCTGTATCCTTTTTGCTAGGTTGCTGGAGGAGTTGTCAGTGCTTCCCACAGCACCTCAAGCCTTTTTCCTTGCAGGACTCTGCCCTAATGTTTGTTTATTTGTAGTAGCTCCTTTAGTCTGCCACAGAAAGAAAATGTACGAGTAGGGAGGAGTGACCATATTTTTTAAGAGCTTTTGTAGAATAAGATATGAAATGTGGAAATAATTTGTTGTCTGGGGTGGTGTTAGAGAATTCTGACATACTGCTTTATTTTAAGCTCCCTGTGGTAGAAAGGGATGTTTACGTGCCGTGCTTTTGCATACACAATGCACTTCTCATAGTTGTCAGGTTATTGTGAAAGATTAATTTGCTGGCTCCCATAGAGGTAAGCACCAATATTTCACACTGGGTCAATAGTTTTCCTAGCGGTAGATTAACACCTGAAACTTCCTTTGACATGTTCCTATCTATTGATGATGCTGTAGTCTCTTGTGGATGTGAAACGTAGCAAGGGAAAAAATTATCTCTATTGAGGTTAATTCTGTGGAGATACTATTCTCTGGTTTGGTAATCCCAACTGCTGTTTCCCTGACTTCTTGGAGTATGGCTCTCACTCTTCGGCAAATGTTTGTTCTAGCAAAACTACAAATTAAGTTGGTAATAGATACACCTTAGCAGCAGAGACCTCGTGCACCAGTGGTGTAATTGGAATAGCAAGAATGCTGTGAATGTGCCCCATTTTATGGCCCAAATAGAGGGTATTGGAAGAGCTACTACTGATAGGTGCCTGTGAAATGCAAGCCTTAGGCAGTTGCTTGAAAAGACTCTACGTCCCATACATTGAAACAAACTGGAGGCACAGTAAACCTGGTTTTAGAGCTTTCTCTTGTTTGGTTATAACGTCAAAAAGCTGCCTGGGTGAAATCTCAAAGGCATGTTCCTGTAGATGCAGGAATAACTATACAAAATGGTGGAAGACAAAACCAATGTGCAGTTTTTAGAAGTGAGCAAATAACAATGGAGAAGTAGGCTGGCATCTGACTGTATTGCAGTGAGAGTTTGTTAGAAATACTGTTTACTCTTCCGTTTTGCTAAAAGGTCACCTTTAGAGAGAAAAAAAAGGAAAGATGAAAAGTCACCCCTGTAATACCTGCATGAGAGAAGTGCTAGCCAAGAGGCTACTACTCTCTGCTTTGCTCCATGGTTCAGGATGACAAAACTTTTCCTGTGTTAGAGATGGGTATCTTACTACAACTTCTATTTAGTCCTCTAATATGGAAGCCTTGCACAAGTACTTCCTCTAATGGGGAATGTATAGCTACTGTGAAAGGCCCTGTACCTTACACCCAGTAAGCTGGCTTTGTTGCTTCTGTGCAGTTTGTCAGAGTTGAACTGGTCACTCTTTCGAATGATGCCATCCGTCTCTTGAACTTGGTTAACAAGAGTGACGTCAGGACTGTGACTGTGCTGTTACTTTTCAGCATGCAGGATACACTCTTGTGCCGAAGGCTGTCGTTATCTGGATGTGTTGTGGGAGTGTGTGTGTCTGAATGTATGCATTTTATGTAATATGTAACAGTGCTTGAATATCTTTACTTCAGGTACCTGAATATTGCTACCCCTCTGAGCCGTGTGTAAATTACTCAGCTTTTAGAACATCCTTTCTTTGTTCAAATAGCAACTGTTAGCAAGCAAGTTGATGTAAAAAGCCAAAACATCTTCCTTTTTCTCTCACTCTTTGTTCCCAGATTGAACAATCTGGAGTGTGTACTAGAGGGAACATCTGCAAATTCTGACAGAGAAGTAAAATCAAATTAAAGAAAGGAATGTATGGTAAAAACGTAAAGGAATATATGAACGTGTAAGAGAAGAAGCCTTTGCTGTGGTACTATTGTTGCAATTAAATCTTAGCATTTAGCATTTATTTACCTCATTTTTTAATGTGTTTTTGTTTGGCAACATATTGCTGGGTTTCATTCTGTTTATTGCATCGTGTTTGTATTAAAAATAAACGAGTAGTTATCCTTATTCTGTGCACTGCTTACTGTCAAAGCTTAAAAGGGACACAAAGCTAGAGAAAAGGGATAGCGTTGAAAAAAGCTGTCTTCTCACTTCTGGAGAGCAAGTTCTGTCCCAGGTTCTTTGCATGCAGAAATAGCCAAGCACTCTGCAGGATGTCCAAGTGAGTCCATACACTTTCACAGATGCACTGCAGAAGCCAGGACTTGTAATAAATAACTAGTAAGTAATTTCTGTAGCTGTAAATCACATTGCAGTGCATATGATATACAATTACTGTCTTTTTTTTTTTTTTCCTTGCTGTTGATGATGTGTTTTCCTCCAGCAAGGAAGAGTATTTCCTTAGTGTGTGTATCTGTAGATGAATCCAATGGGAGAATGGGTTCAGTAGTTGTGCTTTTACTATGTGGATGTTCAGGCTCTTCTGGGATAAATTTAGTTAAAAAACAGTGGCCACTGTAGTAGTTTCTGATATAGAATGTACTTTAGAAAATGAATGACAAACGTAGTTTAGGGATAAACAAATCACTAAAGTTAAACTATAGCAGGCTATACTGTGTACTTAACCAAAAGATAACATGAACTTAAAATGCTGCTAAGCTTTGAAAACAGAGACTGAGGCCCAAGGATGGGAAGAACTGAGAACATGAACCTACAAGATAAAGGATGGTTTATCACCCGAATGACTAAACCGAGCTCAAAGACTATGTGATAAATGACAGATAGGGGAGCTAACAAGCAAGTTAACCAGAAGAAGCCAATATTGTGGTTTGACAATGCTACAATTTGGGAAAGGTGAAAAGTTGACAACAAGGAAGACTGCCAGCCTTCATCCAGAAGACCCCCGAAGAAGACCACCAGATAAGACTGTGCCTGCGCAAGGAGGAGTGAACTTTATGATAATTAGTTCTTGAAAGATACCGCCTATTTTTGGGAAAGATTTACCTGTTCATGAATATGTATGAGATACTTACATTTAAGATGTAACCTAAAGAAGCTTGGGTGTGCACGATAGGTGGAACGATCCCCCATGCACCCAGCACTGTAATAAAGAATGCCTGCTTTCTAAAACTTCAAAATAAGTCTTAGAGAGTGTATTTTAACCGTTTTTTCAGTATCATTTCTGCATCCTTCAGTAGCACTGGGAGAATTCTTTTCAGAGAGCTGCAGCTTCAATCCTGATTTTCTTTCTGTAACTTTGGTTATTACTGGACAAAGGGGCTAGTACAGTGGTGAGACATAAGTGAGTAACCATAGTTATTGATGATAGATTTCCTTGGGAAATCTTACCACTTCTGAATAGTTGTTGTTGTTATTAAAACAAAACACCTGGCAGCGTTGATCTGAACCAGCTGTTCTATACTACATGGTGCTGTGCATGAAAATAGCATTGCAAGCTAGAATAGTAAACACTTAAAAAGGGGGGTGGGGGAAGGCAGAAAATTTAAAGTTAAGAAAACCCACGTTGCATCTGATCTAGATTCTGGTAAGAAAGGTCTCTTGTACTCCTTTTATTTTTCGAGAATAATTAGTTCTATTGTAACTGAAATTTAAACAAATTTATTTTTTTATGAGATAAGAAAAGCAGGAAAAATGTTGTCTTACAAATCCATTTGTAAGCTGCGATACATCATTGTTATTTGCACTAATTATGTTGCAGACCAGATGTCGTCTTACTCGAGCAATCAGTTTTTCCTCTCTGCTGCTGCTTGTGTGATTTCGATTTATTTTTGTAAAGCAGCTGTATCGGTTACTGTGGCCTGGGCGTTGTAAGGCAGGATGAGGAATCCCTTCCCTTCAGCTTCGCAGTTCCTCTCCTTTCTGCATCCCAGTGCTCGCCGGGAGGGACCAGCTGCACTCCACAATCAAACCAGCCTGGGCACTGGTACAGATGGCGGTGCAAAGCTCGGGAGGTCCGCCTGACTGCCAGGAGGATGTTTACTAATTCTGGGCTGGCAGTAGCTTGTAGGCAGAGGAACTTGCCATCTCCTATTAGTAATATCTTACAAGGGGAGGATTTGAAAACTAAGATGCTTGCACTGAAATTCAAGAATTCGAGGTAGGATGAGGCCTAAATGAATATAAACTACTCATATTTCTTTGCATGATACTCCCCCCTCCCAACTAACATTTAATTACATGACTAGCTTCTGTGAAGTTGTACTTCTTGTTGTCAGACTCTTCTGGAGTTATTCTTGCTGTTATAAAGAGAAACTGAACCAAATGACAAGTAATGTAATTATGCATAATTTTCTGTGTTTAGGATGCTGGCTGTACAGAAATAAGTAAAAAAGATGTAGATTACATTTGTCATTCCACCTAACGAAGAAAATAATTGATTTTAGTTTGTCATGTGCATAGTTTTCAAAATACAGCCTGTTCTCAAGTGCGATAGTTCTGCTGTGAGGCAAGCTTGTTATTGACTTATATTAGCCAATGTTATTGGAAACGTAACAAAGTTGGAGAAGAACCCATCATATTAAAACAGTAATTTGCCTGTCTCTGAATGCTAAAGGCTTCATTTTTTCTCTTTGAATAAGAGCAGCTCGCTTTGGGGGGGGAGATTTCTAGCAGTCCTACTTAATCTTGCAGTATACTGCATAAAATTCTGTCGAGAAAGCGTTTATTCACTGTGATACACAACTTTCATTTTGACACTATTACCAACCAGGAGTAGAACATGGGTAATGGAGAGGAAAACAGAAATACTTTTGAAAGTAGTTGTGGTAGATAATACACACACCAACCCCATTACTGGCAATAAAAAGTTAAGCTAAATAAGCATGAATTTTTGAAAACGCGGCTTTGTCCCTGTATGAGACACCAACCTTAATATCCAAGAATATCTACACCCACTCCAGTCATTTAATAAGTGTTCTAGTGAACACCAGAAAAAAATTTTCAGCAGTGCTAAATACTTAATTGAAGAACTGGGGAGAACTGGAAGAATGCATTCACTTAAGTAATCAACATTGCTTTAAAAGTCTGTAGGTTTAGTCTGCTTTGTAGGGTTTTTTTCGTGTTTTTTTTGGGTTGGGGTTTGTTTGGTGTTGGGTGGTTGGGTTTTTTTCTTCCCCCCCCCCCCTTCTTATTTCTGTTTAATCCTTTATCTGACATGTTCACTGCTGGGGGACAGAAATCTTGTGTCTCTGATGGGGTATTTCTAAATGAGAAGGGCTGTATCCTGCCTTCGTTCTGTCCCAGTCTTCCTCTGAAAGTCTGGTAGCCCTCTTGACAGACTCTGTCCTGTCATTTGGGAACAGCAGTGTCTCTTGCGTGTTAGTGGGGAGCTAGAGCTGTTTTCTGTAAAGAAAGATTCACCGTCGGCTGTTTTGTCTTTTCATTCTTCGAGGCTCCAGAGAAGTGTCTCCATATGCAATGTGGGGAGACTGTTTCCAAACTCAGGGCTGGGAGCCGAAGGTGAAGTCTTGCTCTGCCTGAAGTCCTCAGGGCACAATGTGGTGTTTGAAGGCTGAAGATGAGACTGAGAAGGGTCGAGTTGCTTGTATCATCCCCAGAGGATCTTCTGCCACCCAGCAGAGAGGGGGTGGGGGAGGAGGAGCAGAAGAGGGAAAGTGAGGAGAAAAGACAGTGCTTTCCCCCCATCGTTACAATACTTGCTTAGTTACATGAAACATGGGAAAAACAGTAAAGATTCCTAGTGGCAGTGCATCTGCTGGAGCAATGAAGCTTGTGAAGGGTCTAGAGCAGAATTCTTATGAGGAGCGGCTGAGGGAACTGGGGTTGTTTAGTCTGGAGAAAAGGAGGCTCAGGGGAGACTTTATAGCTCTCTACAACTACCTGAAAGTAGAAGTCTCTTCTCCCAAGTAACAAGCAATAGGACAAGAGGAAATGTCCTCAAGTTGTGCCAGGGGAGGTTTAGATTGGATAACAGGAAAAATTTAATCACTGAAAGCGTTGTCAAGCATTGGAACAGGCTGCCCAGGGAAGTGGTTGAGTCACCATCCCTGGAGGTTATTTAAAAGAGGGGTAGACGTGGCACTTAGGGACATGTAGGACTTGGCAGTGTTGGGTTTATGGTTGGACTCGATGATCTTAAGGGTCTTTTCCAACTTAAATGGTTCTGTGATTCAACACTGTATGGTATGCAGCACTTGGTTTCAGTGGAGCTCAGTGGATGTCTTTGCACCATCCTAGTTTCAATGTAGGGGAACCTCATCTAAGAAAAGTCAGTTCAAGAGCAGTCCATTAAATGCCATTGTCCACGGTGCTCAGCTTCCCCATGGTGTTTATAGAAGGACCCTTGCCTGGGGATGTGTAAGGGGTGGTCAAGTTCAGCAGTTTGGATGCAAACACACAGTGGAGTAATGCGGTAGTTGGAAGAGATCCGTTATGGTGTAAAAGACAGTACTCGTGTATGCAAGGATTTTCCATCCATCTCTGGTCTGAATTGCTAATTACAGGGTCTTGAGCTGTTTTGTTTTGTTTTCCACTTAGAAATACTATAAACATGACCCTAAAAGAGGTTGTGATCATTCACCCTTATTTACTTCCTGTTGCTTCAGAAATAAACAAGCGTTTGTGCCCAGGGTTTAATGCTGATTTTAATGCCGATACGCTGCTGTTCCTGTTGCACTCTTTCTGACTAGATGGTAGCAGAGAGGAATTTTATTACATCAGCCAAGTATGTGCTTTTGTTGTTTTTCTTATCCAGGTTGTTAGAAACAAGGGCAGCTCTATGGAGACAAATTTTGCAGGTAATGGGCTTGTACTTACTGCTCTTTCATATGTAAATTTCCTAAAGGCAGAAGAAAGGTTCTTTGGGTATATAAATGGCTGGAAGAAGATTTAGATTGCTGTTGGGTAGAAAAAACACTACCACCACCACAAACAGAGACCTACTTTACGTGATACCACACTCCTTTTAAAAAAATCTCGTGGCTTTTTTAGTTAAATATCAGACATGTGCTTAGACTCACTATTGTCATTACTGAACATGATGTTTGGGACTACCGTGTTTCATACATGGCCTTACGGCTTAGATGTAACAGCCTGTTCCAAGTTCACAGGTTTCCTTCCCCATTCCCCCACATCTGGAAAGGCAAACAGGCCAAAGCACTGTTCCCTGTTCCCAATAACGGCTAATTGCTTCATATTTGATTCTAGTAGAATAACTTTTCTAGGAAGACTTTTTTACTTCGCTTTTTCACTCCTAATGCAAGAGCCACCCTCTGGAAGAGGGTTTTTTTTTCCTATGTCTTTGTTGATGTCTGCATGCCAGCCAAGCACAAGCACACGCTTACCTCTTCAGGTCCCAGATTATTTTGCTTCTTTGTTTGTTGTGTGCTTCCCCCGCCCCCCTCCCCCCCCCTTTTTTTTTTCCAGGGGCTGCTTAGCAGCATTTCCTCTTCTGAATGGCATGGTTTAGTCATTGCCATGCAGTTCAGGTTGACAAAGTAAAATTTCAGTTCTTCTCTATTCCCAACGGGCTGTAACTGGCATTCTGTTTGTCCAATTAATGCAAATCAGTTTATTCAGCCCTTTTGAAAAACAAAAAACCCCAAGAAAAACGGCATTCAAAGATGCTCAAGATATTTTACCATGGAACGTAGCAAGAACTTGTTAATTAGAATTTGCTCTGCAGAAATATTGAGGAAGCAAATAGCCCGTTCTGTTTTGGTTTGGTTTTTTAACCAGTTGTTACTTATCTTTATAGTATTCAGCAAACTTATCCTCACACTGCATAGATCAGTTGATTTATAAGCTTTCGCTGTAATGTTCTGATTCTGAATAACCTATCAATTCCTCCATTTCAGATGATTTTGCTGAGGTGCAAATGTTTCTGAGATGCTTCAATTCTTCCAGCATATGTTCAAAACCAGAACGATGTTTCAGTACTTGCTTTCTTCCAATCTGTTTTTCAGCAGTAGGTGTTAATAACAGTACTGAGGTTTGCAGGATAATTTGAGTTTGCTTTTCTGTTGTCTTGCCAGCTAGCAGATGTGAATGGGGATCATCCACACCTGCAAGCCTGTCCGGTTACAAAATTCCAGATTAACACTAATCTGGTAAATTTTAGTTTCCAAAAGTAATCTGTTGTGTTTGTAATGTATGCAAACTGAGAACATTGAACCAGAACTTTTATTCTCCCAGTCTGAAACCTGTTAACTTACTAGGCATGATTTTCCTATAAATGAGTGTTCCACAAATACATGTCAGTGGACAAATTTCTCCTATTTTGTTATTATCTGTTGTGCCTGTGCTCCAGCCAACTTGCACTTTCTTTCTGCCTGTCAGGATTTTTGCATTGCACACGTTTTTGTCTCCCCAGTTACCACATTTCTCTGGTAAATAGTGTCCTTTACGCTCCTTGAAGGAGAGGAGGAATTGTACGCCCAGAGCTAGTTCAGGCTTTGTTGTGGTCAAGACTGGATCCCAGTTTGAGACCACATTGGAACAGGTCAAAGGAGTGAAACGTGCCATAATGGTGTGATTGCACAAGCATGAGCACATAGTTTATCAGAGCCTGAATGTCTATGAACGAACCACCTGAACTTGCTAACACAGGTCCCTCTAACGTAAGACCTATGTAGAGCCACTGCTTTGATCTTTACTGTAACCAATGATTAGGGTAAATGAAACACAGTAAGTTTTGTGGTTTGGTGGTGGGTTTTGGTTGGTTGGTTTTTTTTGGGGGGTGGTGGTGGTGTTTGGTGTTTTGTTTTGTTGTTGTTGTTGTTTGTGTTTTGTTTTGTTTTTTTCCCCCTGGAATGACCATTCCTCATCTCCTAAAGCAGAAAGGCTTCTTTTATATACGAAGAGTTTTATTTGGTCCTCAGCCCTGCGATGGCAATGTATTTTACCTTGCACAAATGATTTAAAACCTTCTTCTGGCATAAACGTTACCTTTTTCTTCCAGCCTAAGGAGGTGCCATGGAGTGAACAGTTTGAGGTATGGAATTTCAGTGTTCCTTCATGGCTAGAAAATCTGAACTGGTTTTTGATCAGATCTGTGTTTATATGCAGATGAGGTGATTAAAGGCTTTGCATTGAAATTCACAGATGAAGTTGTGTAGAACCTAGCAGTTAAATGTGGATTTCTGATAGCCTTAGGGATGGACTGTATTTCTTGGTCTTGTTTTGTGAGGAGGTGAAGGACCGTTTATACTGTTATAGGTACCTCAAAGATGAGGCTTTCTGCCTATTTTAGTTGGATGTTGATGCAATGTTTATTGCATGCTATTTGACTTCTGAAATGTGAAAATTACTTGTGAAGTTTCCTCGACATTTTTCAAAAGCCACTTTTAAAGAAGTGGTGGATGTATCTATTCAAATGCTTACAAAAGCAGAATTGCCTTCTGGTTCTCCGGGTAGTGTGTGGTGGTTCAAGACGAAATGAGAATTCGTCTTTCATTTTAGTTGAAAAAGAGTAAAAAATGCAAAGGCAGAAACCTTAAATGAATGTGTGGTCAGTCTAAATAGCCTATATCTGAGCTTCCTGGCAGTTTGCTTTGTGGGCATGTGCAATTCTTCAGCTTGATTATCAGTTTATTACTGAGCTGAAAAATGGGAGTCCTGAAGTCTTGTTAAAGGCTTGTTTAAAGAAAAGCAGTACTGAGAATTGTGTTCATGCTGGTAACAGATCTTAATGTGTGCTAAATAAAGATGTAGGAAGCAATTCTATCAGCATCCAGCCAAAAATCACACTCTAGATACTATGTAGACGGTTTTGCTCCTGCCAGGAAACAGAGGCACATGTGCTTGCTCCCCCATGTGCACTGTCTCTTTGCTTTCTGTAACACTGACTTGTAGCTCCTTCCTGTTTGATAAAGCTAGGAGTTTTGAGCACCATCCCTAAATATCTATGAACAACGATTTTAATCATATCCTTTACCTCCACATGTGCATCGGTAGTCCTTCATGCTAGGTAACTGTTGTTATGTGCTATTGCACTAAAAAATAAAGTTGAAGTAGGCTTTTCAGTTGCAAGGGCATAATGGATGGTGGGTCTGCACTTGAGATCTTAAAGTTGTCTGCTTTTTGTCTATGGAAATAGAAGCAAAGAAAATTGATGCAACTTGAGCTGTGGTTTGGAGAAGTTCTACATACTGTTTTCAGCTGTGGCAGGATTGAATAGTTTGTTTTATGGGCTTTATGTTTTGGAGGCGGCAGAAGAGATGTTTGTATCTGGGAAATACTTTATTAAAGTACTGGAAGTAATTTTGGGAAGTAAGATTTTGTGGTTATTAATTAAGGAATTAGAAAATGCAATTATAGGGTTATCTTATAGGCATAAGCTATACACTGGTAAGTCAGGAAAAAAACATATGCAGAAGTAAAAAACTACTTTATTTTCTTATTTGAACAAAATGAAGTGCAAAAATTTGATATAACTGAAGTCTGTTTTCATTTAAGTTAATACTAAATAAGAAATACATGCATTATTATTCCTTAGCGAGACAGCTTTCCTCCATCCCTGCAGCATAGGTCAAAAATATCACTGTTATTTAATTGTTATCCTTCTTTTTCACTGAATATAAAACATTAACCTTCAAAGGGTACAAACCACAGGAAATCTACTCTATCAGCACTTGCTATTATGTGTCATTATCATGAATAATTTGTGGGAAATGGATGTAGAAAGAAGACTGATGGTCCCTGTTTTATATCTGTATCTTTCTCACTAACCAGTTAAGTTCTTCATATTTGTTGAAGTATTAAGAAATTTTTGTTTGCAGTGATGTCAACACATTAAGATCAGACTGAGCATAAGAATAGCATTTCTGATGTTGCAAGTAACAAAGGAATTGTGTCTTTAAATACTCACATGATTTAAGTTCAGAGGACAGGAGAAACATGTTGTGAATTAGGGTAGCAATCCTTTTTTCTTTTCTTTTTTTTTTTTTCCTTTTTCTTCTGGTTTTT
>VFFE01007017.1:631570-682860 GCA_008921705.1 Burhinus oedicnemus
TTTTTTTTTTTTTTTTTTTTTTGAGGTGTTAAAGCGAAAAATAACTGCATTGAATTCTCCGGTTTGGACACTAGCTGTGAACTGAAAAAGAGACCTCTTCAACCTGTAGAAACAAAACAGTATTTCATTAAGTTGGCCTCTGCACTTAAACTTCCCTTTTTCAGATGAATGTAAGCTTATAGGTGATAACACAAGGTTCCTAGAGATAGGTTTTAAATACTTCAGTACAAAGGAAAAAATAACCCACAAAATCCACAACCCTGAAATAATAGTGCAACCTTGCAAATCCTTGCCTGCACACCTTCCTTAGTTAATAATACTTTGTGATTCAAAAATTGGAGTGCGGTTGATAGCATTTTCCTGTTGGGAGGATTTCTCAATGAGTAGTTCCTCTTTTAACCAGATGACTAGCTGCTTAACAAGAGAAAAACTTAGTACAGGAATAGGTGCTTTTATTACTGAGTCAGCACGCTGGCTTTGCTCCAGGGCCACAGGGACCAGGCGATATTCCCCAAAGAACTTGTGCTAGTTCAGTCCATCAGGGAGAGCTGATGGCTTCCTTTTCAGCAACACAGCTTCCTTGTGTATGATTTTCTTTGTGCGTAAGTAGTTGTCTTTTGTTTGGTGGTGGTGGAATGGGAGGAAGTAGTTCCCCTCCTGCTGATATTTTTGCCTACAAAGAGAATTTATTCCTGTTCAGTTCTAAGGACAAATGGATGTGCATCTAGCCTGTAACAGCTCTTTATTGTTTCTTTTGAAGGCCAAAAAATGGTCCTTTTTAATAGTGCATATGATCATCTTTGGAATGTTAGTATTAACTACATGGGTAGAGAATCTTAAAATCAGGAAAGAGATAACAGATGTAATATGCAGGGAAATAACAGGTGTGGAATTTACTAGTCGTAATGGACTTTTGCGATTCATTGTAGCAACGAGACTTATCTTAAGTTTCATTTTGCTGAGATAGCTGGGGTGGAGGTGTGCACTGGTGTGCCATTATAATCTGCAAAGAAAGAAACTGATTCCTGTTTCACTGCTAAGCTGCTGATGTAATACCAATAGAGTGCCTGGAGAAACACTTGTGACTGTAATTACGAAGCAGATAATTACCTAGCTGCTTATTTAAATAACACCCTTTTGGAACTAGATGCACAGCTTGGACCTATAATAGCTATTGTGAAAATAAGTGTGTCTCATGCAGCTTCTGTCTGCTACTTTTTTTTTCTTCACAAATGTTTTGATAGCTCTAGGAGTATTACCCGTACATTATCATACCCTAACTTGTGTTAATGATTATATGTGTGTGTTATGTTTTTCTCGCAGTATTTGAGCTTTGTAAGTTGTTGGTATTTAATGTAATGTAATTTATGATCATTTGTCCAACAGCTTCCACTAACAGTAGAAAACACTGTAAAATATTATTTTAAGGGATAGAAGTTACCTCTTGCACTAACTCCAGTGAAACTTCTCAAGAATCCTATGGCTTCATCTTGTAGGATTCCCATACAAATCAAACAGAAAAGTGAATAACTTGATGAATGGGTTTATATCAGAGCTGCTCAAATGGGTCAGCTCCACTTATGTGAAAATGTGCAGCCATCTGATGGCCAGTGAAAGAAAACGAAGGTCTTATTTGAGTAAGGATGCTCATGCTGTGCCTCTACTGCTCGCTTCATGTGGCGAAGCATCTCTTTGCATGGAGACTATTCTACTGCTACCACTAGGAGAAAATACCAGTGTGTTTTACAAGGGCAGCAGTTTTATTGTTGCTGTCTTTGTGCATGTTTGAAATCTACTTGTCAAGTGTATTGTCTTAGTTTTGGTCCATACAGAGCATGATGTCATTAATTCACCTTTTTAGCTCAAGTAGCAGAAGATGAATGCAGTGGGTTGAACTGCTTCAACCCTCCTGATAAGCCATGTGCCTGTCACTGTAAGGCTGCATTATAGACCTTCTGCTTGCTTAGTTTGCTCTTTCAAAATAACTTTTAACTTCTTACTCAGCTTAAAAATGCCAAAGACTCAACAGGTGGACCATCCAACTCAGAGGTTCCCTATGAGGAGTGTGCCTGCATGGACCTGCTGGGGGAAGTAACTCTTCAGGGCCGTGTAGTAAAGAACGTGTGGCTACACTGGACTGTACGTGCCAGAAGAGGGGACGTGAGGCAGTGAAGAGCCTCCTCTCCTGAGAACCAGCTTCTGTCCTTGCCTCTTCCACAAAACTCCTCATGAGATTTTTGGAGTTGCTCTCTAGTTGCATCCTTTGTGTACTGGGTGTCTAGCTTTGAGATCACAAGCGGACAGGGAGAAGGATATCACCTGGTCTCTAAGGGATAACAACACAAGCAAGCAGAAAGATTCACACATTACAAGATGCCACGTATGATTAGCTACTCTCCAAAGTTTCTTAAACTGGATCTCCAAATTAGACACCACCTGTTTTAGTGTAAGGGGTGTGTCTGTACGTTGTGTGTATATTGAGGTTGTTAATGTGCCTGTACTGTGGGGTGGATTTATGAAAATAAGTTGATTTAATAGCTGTGAGACATTCTGATCTGACAGTGATGAGCAGGACAGAAGAACCCATGAGTAAATGCATTGCTGTGTGTGCAGAGCAAGCTTTCAGTCTGGGTTGCAGTAACCAAGGTGTAGCAGCATGCTCGGAGGGATGAAGTAATAAAATACCGAGCAGCTGCTCGTGAAGCGAGGGCTGTGTCCAGCCTGTCTGCTGAGAGAGACAGGAGGCCCTTTGGGGGACTATGGGAAGTGAGCTTGTGATTCAAGACTGTTCTGTAATGCATGCGCAGAGTCAGGCCAAATTCAAGCTCTACAAGCAATTGCAAGACAAATGTTCCCCACCTTGTGGGTTTGCTTCTCTTAAGGTTCTTTCCCTGTAGGCTTTTGCTGTGCAGGGAACTTGATTGTCGTGTGCTATAAGCAAGCAGTTGTGAACAGGTGACTTGACTGTGACTGAAAATACTGGCATCCTTTCTTTTTTGTCATTAATGAAACTGCCAGGCCTCAATGCTGAATTCAGGTCATGTGTGGTGGTCACAGCTGAGTGTGAAGACTATGCAGATGCTTTCACTTAGTAGAATAGGGAAGTCCTTTCTTTTAGATTTTGTTTGTTTGTTTGTTTGTAGTAAAAGGTTTAGGTGTACTGCTTTCTCTTTTGCAGGCCTAAGCCTAACCAAAGAAAACTTCAAGCAAAATATTTATGTAGGACATAGTGGCAACATATCACTGTCCTTTCACTCAGTAAACGTGTGTAATGTTCTGATGTAGTATTTCTAATGTATCATTTCTCCAAGGATTTTATTTTTAATTTTATTTTTATTTTTTTATTTTAGATGAGTTTAAACATCTCAGTGTTTTCTTAGGATAAGTAAGTTTCTTGTACTGAGATTCACAATGAGGAAGCTTTTGCCTGCTGGAAACCATGAATAATCCTTCTCATGTATGTTAAGATTTGGGCCTGATGCTGGAGCTCCCAGAGCCCACAGCTGTCTTCCTTGTATTTCCATAGATAATCTGTGGTATGGTAATATTGAAAAAATATCACTGTACATGGACTGGCAAAAATAAATCACAGAAATTCTTTCAGTTTTCATGTGCAATATATTTTGAATGGCGTTGCATGGAGTCCACGCTAGACTTTTTTCTAGTAGGACAGAAATTCTGGAACAATTCTACAAGTAGTATCTACTCTGCTTGAAATTAATATACTGTGTGCATTTGAGTTGATCTGCAATGGAATTGAAGCTAGACTTTACAAGATTCTGAAGACTGAGAAAGAGCAGAAAATACTACCAGAAAAGCTGCATATATTGCAAAGGTCTCCACGTGTAAATGTCAGTGTTACTACCCACATCTTCACGTTGTACAGTGCGACATGGACTCCATATCTGTGAAAAAAATCAAGGAATTGAATACTTCAGAGTAAGGGATGTTCCCAGAACTGCGTCTTCTAGGAAGATTTTCTTGAGTGTTGCAGGGGCATCTTTGGGACAGAAATCTGAAATTCTGTAGCATTGTGGTGTTTAGGTGTGGTTGGGTTTTTTTTGGGTGGGGGGGATGGGTGAAGTTCCAACGCAATTAAGTACACACATGGAGTATATAAATCTTGTAGTGCGTTTTGTGTTACCTGTAAGGGAGGAGGGGGAATTAATAATTTGAATATTATTTACACTATGTTACGTCTATTCTTTCCTCCTCTCTGCCCCATCTCTTATGTTGCGGTTGAATACGTTGTTGTACTGGGGAATAGGCAGGAGGGACCATGACTGTGTTGAGAAAGTAAGGACTACTTTAATTGTTCTCTGTTTCTGTGATCCCTCTGGGTTTAAACTGTCCCAGTGGAGGTAAATGATTCACATCTTGGAGAAGCCATCCCAGTAGGCTCCTGCTACACTGGGGAAATAGTGTGTGTACTGTTTATTTGGACTTCTTTGACTATAAGAAAATTGTCAGATCTAGAACTATAACTGTGGCTGAACCAATGCAAATTCTTGTTCTAGGTGTGCGCTTAGGCTGAATAAAGCAATGGCATTTAAAAGAAAAATTGGCTGCGCTAGTGGAAGTCTTACAGCTGTGGTGGATTCCATGACAACATGCGTTTTGGGTGTTTGATTTGGAGTTCTCGGCATTTTGTGAATCATAAAGAGAAATTTAAAATATTATCTTTAAAAGATTTTATGAAAAAGAAAATACAGTTTTTGCTGCTTAGGCAGTGAAGTTCTGGCTCCTTGAGCTTAGATGCGGTATTCTGTGTTGCGTTTTGGTTAGTTTGCATGTTATTACAGCAAGAGAAGAGTTCCCAAACTGAAGAGTTCAGGAAAAGGTGTGGGTTTCTGGAGGAAATGCCTCCAGAAACTGTGCTGTTTCATTTTTAATTGTGTGAATCATGCAAATTTAAGTCTGTTACCTGTGTTATGTTATACATTAAAAGATGACATCCAGTTCTGTCTCATTTTTCTTCAAATGTGAAAAGCCAATACAAATTTCCAGCATAAGCTGACAGTTGCTGGTTTGTACATTAGCTTAGCTTTTTTTGATGACTACTTGTTTCAAAAATTGATTTTTTGCATCGTACCAAAATGTTTGTAGCATCAGTTCCTAATTTTTCTTGCATGTTAGTAAAATGCTATTTTATGAACATGTTCCAGAAGGGTATTTTGTTGTTGAGTTAGAGAGAGAATATGTTTCTACTCTTAATGCTTCTTACTAGTGGTTAATTATCTTCACTTTTAAAAGTGTAGTCCTTGTTTGTAGCTGGTGTTATTTTCCTGGCTTTAGCACCCAACTACTGTCTTTCCTCACAACTTAATCTCTGGGTTTGAGTTCTTCGGTAATGAGTATTTTCCCTCCATTGCTCTAATCACAGCACCTTTGGAATAATTGACCTTTCATGGTAACCTGTCTTTTTGATAATTTAAATAATTAAGTCTTTAAGTTTCTTGCTGTGAGGCATTTTTCTACCATTGAATAATTTTAATAGCTGTTACTGACCTTCGCCTTTAAGTGGCGAGAAGTAGACATTACAACTCTGTGGAGTATTTCATTGTTGGTGGTCTTAAATTCATGTATGGAGCTGAAACTGTTTCCCTGTTTCTCCCTTACTCCTTTCCTTACTTGAATGTAGCTGTGAGAGTAGTCCCTTTTGCCACAGTGTCCAGTTGGCTACGTCTGTTGAGGGGTTTATCTGCTCTGACCCTCTCAACCCTTGTACAAAGTCCTGCTTGATAGATTTCAGTCTCACATTCAGATGATTTGGTCCGTGTTGTTTTGGAGACTAATACAGGGCTAAATACAGATGCTATGTCATCCATGAGATGTTTTAAAACATGTGGGCACCAGTGATACTGTAGAAACAGAACCTGGGCAAGATCAAGGAGGACTTCAGAGCCCTGGGGGGCACAAGTGAAGAGGATGGATGCCCAAGTGATCTCCTACTTTATCTTGCCAATCAGAGATAGTGGTGCAGGCAGAGGTTGACACAACATGCAGATCAACACCTGGCTTCATGACTGGTGTCCTCACCAGAACTTTAGCTTTTGTGATCCTCAGGACGGTCTTTGACAGATACAGATTACTGGGGTGAGATGAGATCTACCTACCTAGAAGAGGAAAGAGAATCTTTGGGGGCAGATTGGCTCATTTAGTGAATCATGCTTTAAACTAATGAGCTTGGGCGATGGGATTCAAAGCCAGGACACTTGCGTGCTCACAAGCAGCAGGGTGAATGAGTGTACCTACCAGAGCAGTGGTGAACACACCCCAACCCTACAAAAAGGTTCCACCAAAAAGGTGAGAGTTGACAGTCGAACTGAAATGCTTCTTTACCAATGCATACAGCATGGGTAGCAACCAGGAGGAGCTGGAAAGCTGTCACCTGACTACTATCACTGAAACTTGGTGGGATGAATTGTGATTGGAACACTGCAATCGATGGCTAGAAACTGTTCAGAGGGACAGGCAAGGAAGGAAAGGTGGGGGTGTTGCCCTCTACATTAAAAAATTGATTGGTTGCACAGTGTTTTTTTTTGAAAAACAACAATGCATGGATCAAGAGCTTATGGGTGAAAATTAGAGATGAAGCCACCAAAGGAAACCTCGTGGCTGGTGTGTATCACAAACTGCGTATCCAGGGGAGGACGTTGATGGAGTGTTCTGACTTCAACTACAGGAAACATCACACTTGCAGGCCCTGATTCTGCTAGGGGACTTCAGCCACCCTGACGTCCACTGGAAAATATGATCTTTAAAGTGCCTTCCAACCCAAACCATTCTGTGATTCCAAAACAAGCTTCTTGTGCTTCAGGAGGGAGAAGGCTGAGGTGTTCTTCTGCAGACCTGACAGCTGAGGTGTGAGACAAACGATAGCTCCATTGGATAGCCTTGTCTATCTGCCCTACCAAAGTCAGGAAAAAATTTAAGCATGCCTCTGTGTGATAAAGCCAATGTCTGAGAGTGTTTGAAGGTCTTGTTTGATTAGATTTTAAACTACATAACTGGTACTGATTTTATTCTAGAATTATTTTGAGAATACTTTGCGATATGTGCATAACACTGCTGTAAATGCTGTGAAATGTGCACCAAAGAATCATAAAAATCATTTAATAGAAAGTACCAAAGTGTTTTGTGGTGTTCAAAGCTTGGTCATTAGTGCTTTGTGCTGAAGAGTGTTGGGTGTTTTCCTTTTTCAAGTTGTTGGCTTTAATTTCTGCAGGCACGTACTAATCAATGCCTAGCATACAAAATTAGCTAATGCCCTTATCTGCAGTGTGGTACTTACTGTGAGAGAGGGTGCTATATATTTAAAGGCTTTGATGGAATAATGCCTCAATCTATTGTACTCAGTAAGATTGTTTTTCTTTCTAAACAGGATAGAAGGGAGCTTCCAGAAGTCAGTCAAGATGAATATGGTGAAGAGGATCATGGGCCGGCCACGGCAGGAGGAGTGTAGCCCCCAGGATAACGCACTGGGCTTGATGCATCTGCGTCGCCTCTTCACAGAGCTCTGTCATCCTCCACGGCACATGACGCAGAAGGAACAAGAAGAAAAACTTTACATGATGTTGCCAGTGTTTAACAGGGTAAGCTAGAGAATCTGTAAGAGGTATTTTCTTTATTTGAATTGACTGCTTGTATTTTGTATTCCTAAGACCTTTGGTTCTGGCACAACAGCAGCTTTTCTTCTATTGGCTTTCTTTCAATTTTCCCCTTCTCACATAGTTAGTGGATAAACCTACCGTTGGAGATTTCCTTCTGTTAACGCGTTTTCTGAAGTGCAATCTACAGTTGTATGTAGACCTGTCACAGAGCTTTTCTGCAGAGCTTGCTATTACAGAGTTATCTGCTTTCCAACCTAAACCTGCTTGTAGCAAGTTTATACCCGCTTGTTTGTGACAGCACTGTCCTTGAGTCTAAATAACTCTTCCCCCTTCTTCACATTTATTGTACTGATGCATATTTAGAGATAACAATCATAATATCTCCTGTCAGACTTGGTTTTGTTAGGCTACGAGCTGAACAGTTTTAATCTCCTCTTGTGATTAATTCTCTATATTCTCATCGCCCTTGTAGCCCTTTTCCTATGTATTGAGTCTGAATCCCTTTTCTTGGACAAGGGGGGTTTTGAACAAACAACCTGTAGGGAAGATGTAATAGCCGCTTGTACAGTGCCATTTGTATTTCACTACACCTTTATGCTCAGGCACTGAGATTTTGTTTGGAGGCAGGACTATGACAACTGCTGCTGGAATTAATAGGAGCTAAATCCTCCTGACATCTTATGTCACTCAGTTACTCTGCCACTTCACTGTGAATAATAACTTTGATGATAGTTTTAGGGTCTTGAAAGAGCAGTAGGTACAGATCTAGCTTTCCTTTTTTTTTTTTTTCTTTCCTGCTGTGACCTGAACCCTTGCTCCTGAAGCTGTTCTTGGGTGATAGATTTGTGCTTGTTTATGCTACCATGGAGAACTGGAATTATCCAAAAACTAAAATGCAAAAACTTGATAGGAAAATCAACTCAGCTTTCCCTTTTTTTTTTTTAGATTGTTGTTTTGTTGAAAGTATGGCTTATGGTGGTGTTAAACATTGACCTGCTTATGTGCTGTGTAGGAAAATTAATCCTAGTCAAGGCATAGTATTCATAGGCTTTTCAGTCTACTAGGTAGCATGCTTTAGTGGATAGATCCCCTAAATGTCATTCTGTTGCCCTAGGTCTTATTCCTAGTTTTGCTGGTAACCTGTTGTGTGAGTTTGGGAGGAGTAAGCTCGGTTTGTCTGCTTCCTCTTTAATTTATCTGCTTGGATTGTATGCCCTTTAGTTATGGATTTTCTTAATTTGTTTTTACCAATTAGCACAATGGAATCTTAATCTTGGCTTGAGCCTGTGAAGGTTATTTTGATGCAGTTATGCTTAGAAATCACCCTCTGGTGATTACAGGTGTCTGATGCTTCTGAAAAAGGGAACATACCCACTATAGCTGCTTCAGCACTTAGTTGTAATCTGGGGGTGAAGAAATTTTTTCCTGGCCCTTGTGGTAGTTACTTGCAGTAGCATTGTATCTATAGAAATCAAAATTGGTGATATAACTGGGATTAAGAAAAACTAGTGCAGCAATGCATGTCCTATTTCTGTACAACAGTCTTTCCTAAGACTCTGATTAGACTTCAGAGATGAAAAAATACAGTTGTTTTAATTTCTCTGTTGTTTTTCCTTTTTCTCTTTCCCCCCTTTCTTTCTTACTACACTCTTTTTTCCTCTACACCACTTGCTGGCTTTGTCCTAATTCTTGGTCCTTCCGCTTGACTCTGAAGACTAACCATCCTTCATTCAGGTTATGTGTGGAAGCATTCTGAAAAAGGAGTCAGTAGCCCCAAGTTTTCTTCTTATTCTGTCAAAATCAGCTCTTGCCTAACTAGTCTCAGGTACCATTTAGATTTCCTGAAAAGATGAATGGTTTCTGTGATTTCCATCTGTATGAATACATCTTGGCTACTCTTTTCTCCTAGATCCCAGCTTTTCCCTTGTTTGTCATAGGTTTCTCCTTCCCCAGGTTCCCCATGTCTGTCTTCTGTTCTTTACAGAATCCATCTAATTTTGTGGATGGGCTCTTTTCCCTTCTCTAAATCCTAGAGACTCTTGTTGCCTTCTTTACTGAGGTGAACTTGATGCTGAAGACACACATTCTTCTGTGCTGGACAAATGTTTTGTTTTTGGATCTTATCTGTGGTTGTCCCTCTTCCCTCTTGTTTCCTGCTTTGTTTTTAACATCACTGTCCTCAAAACTGGCTGTTTTTAATCTGTGACCTTCTTGGCGTTGTCCTTCTTGCCACAAATACAGGCTGCCACCAGATGTTGTCACTTCAGTTTCCAACTTCTGTGAAGTCTGAATCGTAGTCTGGCACATTGAAGGAAGCATGTATTTCTGGTGCTCTTCCACTTCCTTTCTCGCAGTCCTTGATAACCATTATCAGTCATCAACGAACTGTTAGCGTAGCACAAACAAAACCCTTTTCTCTTGGTCAGTCAGGTCTCATCTGTCCCTATTACAGGGGGATTTTTTCCTTGAACTTCACATAAATGCGTTCTTGTTTTCCTGCATTCAAGAGGCTGAGCAATTGTAATATTGTCTATTTACTTCTACTTCCACAGTTTTACCTTTTTAGGTTCCTGGTTAATGCCACCTTCTTCTTTTGAGGCTTACATATAGAGTCTGCTGTGATTTCCTTGGCTTATCTAGTTTTGTGTCTTCTGGAGTGTCAACTGGCTGTGGTACAGCTTGTTTTGGGACAATCCTGCTACCTTAGTAACTGAGAGTCAGAGTAAGACAAATGCTGAAATTGATTGGAATAAAAACGTAGAACAGGAGAAATATTTGGTTTTCCAAAGGGTATTATATGAGACTTTCAGTTGGAGATTGGTAAATTGTGGTTCATTCTAAATTCTGAGATGACTTTCCTCTGAGACCTACTTTTGCTGACAGAAAACACTAAAACATTGCTAGAAGTTCCATTTAAAAAATGTTCTTGTTTCTCAGACATAGTCCTTAGCTGCAAATGTTTTAAGGTATCAGTTAATAACTTGATTCAAATTCAGACTCTGAATCCCTCAGTTACTTTGCATAGTTATCTGTATTCTGTTGAACAGGTTTAAGTGAGATTGAGTATTTTTTGTGTTACCGCCTCAAGTGAAGTCCATGATGGTGTACCATAGAAACATTATTTGTCACAAGATTGAGATGTCTGTGTTAGGAGGAGAAAACCCCAAATAAATTGTGGAGCTCAGACCAAGACTCCTGTACCACACCTTGATGTGTAGTTCAGAATGTCTCTTGTACAGAGTAGTGAGTTGTTGGAAATAGGAGCTGCCTGTGTTTGGCTGGAAGCAGGGAAGGCACGCGCATGTGCGTGACCTGGACAGTCTGGAGTGCTGGGCAGAGAAGAACCTAATTAGGTTCAACAAGAGCAAGTGTAGGGTCCTGCACCTGGGGAGGAAGAATGCTAGGCACCAATATAGGCTTGGGGTGGACCTGCTGGAAAGCAGTTCTGAGGAGAAGGATCTGGGGGTCCTCGTAGATAGTAAATTATCCATGAGTCAGCAATGTGCCCTTGTCGCCAGGAAGGCCAATGGAATCCTGGGCTGCCTAGGAAAGAGTGTGGCCAGTAGGTCAAAGGAGGTCATTCTCCCCCTCTACTCGGCACTGGTGAGGCCACAACTGGAATACTGGGTCCAGTTCTGGGCTCCCCAGCTCAAGCGGGACAGGGAACTACTGGAGAGAGTCCAGCGTAGGGCAACAAAGATGACTGAGGGATTGGAGCACCTCCCTTATGAGGAAAGACTGAGAGAGCTGGGATTCTTTAGCCTGGAGAAGGCTGAGGGGAGACCTTATTCTTGCTTAGAAGTATCTAAAGGGTGGGTTGAAGGGAGGATAGAGGCAGACTCTTTTCAGTGGTTCCCAGTGACAGGATGAGGGGCAACGGGCACAAGTTGGAACATAGGAAGTTCCATTCAAACCTAAGAACAAACTTCTTTACGGTGAGGGTGACAGAGCACTGGAACAGGCTGCCCAGGGAGGTTGTGGAGTCCTCTTCTCTGGAGATTTTCAAGACGCGCCTGGATACAGTCCTGAGTAATGTGCTCTAGGCAATCCTGCTTTAGCAGGGGAGTTGGACTAGATGATCTCTAGAGGTCCCTTTCAACTCTGAAAATTCCATGATTCCGTGAAATAGTTCTGGAAGAAGCATGATTTTTACTGAATGCAGACATCTAGAATGAGGAAGGTAAGTCTGCTTCCCATAGGCATCCAAGTGGCCAGCAACACGCAACCTGTTAAATAACTAGTGTATCCAGGAGCTCTTTTGAGGCTTTCTTGCTTAACCATGCATGAGGGTGGGGTTTTTTGTTTGGTTTGGGTTTTTTTGTGTTGGTGATGGGTGATGGCTTTTTTTCTTCTCACAGGTTTCTGAAGTTTTGTGTGAAATGCAGTTCCATTTTCTTCCTGATATTTTGAGGACTGGTAATCAGTAAATCCAGAGGAGCTAAAGTATGCTTAACTTTGGTTTATAGATAAAACGTGTCTGTTGCTAGTTGTAGTAATGAATGGGTTTACAGACCATTTCTGTTTCCTCATTGTTCAGGGAGGCTTATGAAATGATGAATCACATAGTAATGAAAAGCTAAATCGGTGCATAATTAACAGAAGATTGGCCCTCTGGAAGAGTACTCAAAAGGCTCCTTTTAGAGTTCAATGCATTCACGGAAGCATTGCTCTACCGGCACAGTAGTAACGCTTTTGCAGTGTATGAAAAAAGTGCATGGAATGACGAAGAGACTGGTTTTGAATAAGTGGTACATTGTTTACATTCTCTTGAAAGAGCTTTGCTTTTCCTTATTAAAAAGATGATTTACTAGTAAAATGTTTCATATCTTATTCCTGTTTTTTTACTACCACCTTTAGTCAAAGAGGTTAATCAATGTCCAATGCAGATGCTTGTTCTACATAGTGCAAACTTGGTTATGGGGCAGCTAATTAAAAACCAGTTCAACACAGTCAACTTTGAGCTCTCTGCATTTCCTGCCATCTGCTGACAACTCCAGGCAAGCTCAGGACAGGTAACAGTTTTTCCGGTTTCCTTGGTCTGAGTGAAAGAGCTTTAAACAGTTAATGATGGCAAGATGCTCTGCCAGTGTGCGTTCCAGTCCAGATAATCTTGCTTAGGTTATACCAGTGAACATGCAAGCCTCGAGGCCCTATTCTTTTCTTAGAGTCTTGTGGAAGTTAAAGGCTCTTGGATGAACAGGGAGCTGATGCAGACAACTGCAGAAGGAGGTCTTGTGAAAGGTTTAGGGAAATTTGGATTGTCTGTACTGGGAATGTTGCTCTGTAATCCAAATGAGGGGTGTTTTCTTGATCTGTCGAAAACAGTTGTCTGCCTGTAATGGCTGCACTCCTGGTTGCTTTCTTTATTGATAACGGCGGTTGAAATTTCCTGTATGAAAAATACTTAAGTGAAAAATATTTTTATTGTGAGGAAACTTGAATGTTCAGTTTCAATGTTGTGTTTCTGGTTCTGTTTCATCATGACTTTGCAATGCAAGTAGGCAGGAAAAATAATTTTGGCTGTTCTGTAATGTGCCAAAGCAACTGATACTAAGGGGAGCGAGAAGTCAAACTTACACAAAGGTTATTCTGTCTTCTGCCTTTTAAGTTTTCTTCAGTAACTTTGGGGTTCCAAGGTAAGTCGGTACTGCAGTTATCTTGCATCCCTGTTGGCTGTAATATTGTGGATTTCACTGGATGTCCCTAGACTTAAGAGTCACCTCAGTCAAGTATGTCAGCAGCTCATCTGTAATAGCGTAACTGGGTCACCCAGGGAAAGGAGACAAGGGTGAAGCAGCTGTTGAGTCCAAATCAGTTGTACTGCTGTGGATTGCATCCTCTTTCTGAGAGGCAAATTTAACATGTTGAACTAAAGTTTTATTAGAAAAATACCGTAATCTTCTATGCTTCCCAGCTTATCGGTGACACTCCTGCAGGTTACATAAGTAGCCACGAGGGAGAAAAATGTAAATAAGCAGGGAAGTATTGAGACTGTTCAGGTGTTTAGCAGGCTATTCTGTTTCGTACTGACGTGTACCAGAATTCGGATTGCATCCTATGTTTGATAATGAATATTGTGATTTTACTGTGACTGTTTCAATGCAAGGTTTACATCAGAAGTGTGGATGGAGACATCTTTTTGTGTGCAGTCTTGAATGACAAGTAAATTACCTCAACAACTAACTAATCCATTTTGAGATAATGTTGTTTTCCATAGCTTAGTGCGATACCACAGAGTTGATGCATTTCTCCTGTTAAACGTGAGTCAATAAATGATTTAATAACCAAATTAATGCTTAATCAGGAAGAATAAGTTACTAGAATAAAGTGACAATTTATAAAAAAAATTCCCTAGTAACTGCTGCTGTTAGGTTCAGGAGGATCTCAAGAGAAGAGAGTAAGGCCTTGGGATGCCAGCAACATGGAAGGCTTCCTGGTATCATCAGTTTTTCGAGGGAGGACTTAACAGGGCAGTTCTACTTCTTAGTCTCTTTACACACATCATTCTGTACGTGCAGTTTACCCCTGTGGGATGTTTAGGTCCAGCAGATAGTAAAGGAGTTGCTCTAAAAAACAGAACTCCTGTTGGAGAATTTTCTCTGATATCTAGTCTTTACCCCATTATGTGCAATCTCAGTCTTTTGGGGCTCTATGGGGTTTTCATCTTGCAAGAAAACTTGTGGTTCCCTTTTTCCTCTTCATTCATCAGATCTTACCTCCCTGAATGCACGCACTGTGAAAGCCAGTACAGTGATGACTAGTGCAGCAGGATAACAAAAACTTGTGATCTCCATAGTAATACTCCTGTGCAAAGGAAGGTGGTAGTTCGTAGTGATCCTTGTAAACTGAATGATGTTTTGATGCATCCATTTTTCTCTTGTTTTAGGTGTTTGGAAATGCTCCTCCAAGTACAATGACAGAAAAATTTTCTGACCTGCTGCAGTTTACTACTCAAGTGTCACGATTGATGGTGACTGAAATTCGACGGAGAGCATCGAATAAGTCCACAGGTATTGCATGAGGCACAAGTTTGGGCTTTGTGAGATGTGCATCATGAATTTCAAATCAGTCAGAATACCATGAGCTGCCATCCACAGCAACTGTGCAGACTTAGAAATTTAAGTCTTTGCAGTGAAAATGCATTGTCTTCCGTTTCTTTGGGCTGAGAGAGAGAGAAGGAGGAGGCTAGGGTTTCCTTCCCTAAGTTATGGAGAAAGCTGAGTTCCACAAACTTGACAACACATCAAAGAGGAAGGAGTAAGCTAAGCTGCATCACCTACTAGTAGAAGGAGACCAAGAACCTGCATGTGGACAGCTGCTGTATCTTGCCTGAGGTGCCTGTTGGTGGTGTGTTTTGTCACTCGGATATGTTAACATTCTGAAAACATGCATTTTAAATTAGCTGCTGGCCTGGAAGCTAGTAAGGTGTGAAAGTACAGTGAGTCCCACATGAGGACTAACACTGCCAGAAATATGTTAGTGGACCCTCTTTTGCTCTGTTTATCAAATGTCAGGGTGAAATTTGGGTCTGTTGAACCCTGAATGCGTCAGAACCTGACCATGTATTAGGAGTTGCATAACTAAGGACAGTGTGCCAAGGAGGCATGTTTCATTAACTTTCCTCTTTTATTTCGTCTTCTGAAGAGGAGCGCTTCTGAGAAGTATCCAGTTTTTTGTCTAGGTAATTTTAAGACCTGTGTTGGCTTCTCAATTTGGATTTGGTGGTAAATAAGGAAATAGCAGGCTGGAAAAGGCTGTGCAAATTATTACACATGAAGTCAGGAGTCACAAACTGTGCCGATTACAATTTCTTTCCATTTAAGTAGAGTGACTAACAGTGAAACATTCCAGATGGCTAAACTGATATCGTAGACAAAACCTGTTCTCTATGGGTAAACAGGCGCAAAATGTCTTTTCTTTGGGTATTTAGGGGAAATGAATGTCCAACAGTCATGCTGCAGAATGGTGGTGTTCATTTGACCTTTTTTTCTGGGAACGTGTTACGCCTGCTAGTCAGTTGGATTCTGCTAAGAATGGCTGGTTTTGTGTGTTTATTACTTAAGCCATACCTCTGCTTTTTGCTCCAAGATAATCCAATTGTCATCCTTGAAACCTTACAAGTCAGAGGTAGATTTTGTTGTTGTCGCTGTTGGTTTTTGGAGGTTTTCTTATTTTCTACCTCACTTGGAAACTTAACTACAATGACTTAAAAGACAGTTTGGTACTCTTCTAAGCTTTAATGTAATGAGTACCAATGTTTTTATTAAAACGGAAAGCAGTCATTTTTCCTCTGTTATCAAAATCGCTATTACTTCAGTCAGTAAACCCTTTTCAGACTTCAGTAAGAAGGCCTGAGAGGTCAGTGTTCTGCAGTTGCATTGTAACTCTTGGCAGGACCAGGGAGTTGCAGTTTGCTCTCCAGAAATGACCAATTAACAAGCTGTTAAAACTCACAGTTTGCAGACTTCTGTGTTAAACTGTTTAGAGCTATATACATATTTTGTGTGATACTGCAAAAAATAACAGAAATTCTTGGCTTCTTAGAATACACTTTATGTTATAAACATAATGTTGTGTCTATGGGTTGTAAAGGCTTTTGCATTTTATTTTTTTTTAAACTTCCATTCTTTTTGTGTACCAAACAAAAAGATACAGCATATCTTAGTAGCTATTTACTGGTAATTATATGTCCTAGCATGTTTTTAAGAGTGAAAAACTTCCATAACACCTATATACAGGAAATGTCTTTGGTAATACCCGTGTGCAAATTCCTGATGGTGTGAAGCACTCCGTTTAAGTCAACAAAATTGCTGAGCTTGTTTTAGAGACAAGCTTTCCATAGAAACGTTATCAAAAGTCAACAAACGGGAAGAAATTTTACAAGAACTTGCTTTCATCTATAAAGAGATAAGTTGTTGGCAGTATTTTACAGTTGGGAATGTGGTATGATTAAATCTTACCTGTAGTGTGGGTTTGGTTTGGTTTTTTTTGTTTTTGTTTGGGTACTTGGTGGGGTTTTTTTGGTTGGGTTTGTTGTGTTGTTCCCCCCCACCCCCCTTCTGCCATCTCATAATGGAGCACAGGGCAATTTTTTTCATCAGGCCTTTGAATATTTATGCTAATAGCTATGTGAGTAATGCCTGCCATCGTGGAGGCATATCTCAGTTATTCTTGGCAGACTGTAGTAATTTTCTCAGAACAGCGTTTAATGATTCAGTAGTAACTGTGCCAGCACCCTATCTTAAGTAGTCTCTGAACATTACGTGTTCACCTATGGTTTCAACTGTCTTGTTTCTCTAGTCTGAATGTAACCTTGGAGTAAGAAAAACAAAGCGGTTAAAATTGAGTTAAATTATCTTGTACATTTAATTCTTTGCTGTACAACTGTGATAATTTGCAGGTGACAGCAGTAACCATATCTATGAGGCTTAGTGCATGGTTTCACTTGCCGTGGGCTATCTAGTCTGTTTTAGAAGATGGTAGGGTCATTGTTGAGATAGCTCTATATACTTGAAATTTTAGCTGTCAAATTTTCCACAAATAAATCCAATTTCAGATCTGAATTGACCAAAAAGTTGTGGTAGTACTATGCTAAAATATATGTTCAATCATCTGTTTCTAGCTTAGTCTCAGTTTGGAAATGAACCTTTCTTTTGTGAGCAAGTGCATCTGGTTCAGGGCTGAAATAGTTAGACTTCTTAAAAAAGGGACAGGGACAGCTGGAATCTTAGTAGAGTAAATGTGACTACTAATGGCTACTTTGGCTGCTAATGCTGGAGGGGAAGCAACACTTTTACTTCATGTATTTTTCAGAAGACATACCCTGAATGCAATTGGTTTCTCTGGTTTTTGCATGTATTTCAACAGCATGTCCTAGAGTGTTTGGCACATCATCATAATTTAGACCCAGTGCAAAGATAAGCATACGGCAGGGAAGATTAGGTCAGGCGATCCCTCTGGTATGGACAGTGGGACTTGAGTGACATTTCAAGGTGCCTAGCCGGGCTGATGCACAGACAAGTGCGGTCCCTGAAGTCCTCTGTGTAAAGTTGGCTGGTGTGCATGTACGTGGGAGAGCTTTTCTCTCTGTACCACAGGTGCTGTGAGATGAATAGCCTGGGACCTTTTGGGTTATCATTTCAGTGGGTAACTGTACTTTGTATGTGAGAAATCCCAACTACTGAATAGTTTCACATTGCACGCTTAAAGGTAAGTGGATAAAGCTGTCCTCCCCGGATCAAACAGTGAACCCATGTAACTGAGCGGTGGGTTCCTGGCTGTGATCACTAACAGAAAGCAAGAAACAGGGAGAGTGCAGAGTACACCTTTCTCTTTCATTCTTAACAGCTTCTCATATTTCAGCAGTTGAGGGTGTGCAAACCTGTGATTTGGTACCTCATAGTGGTTATTCCATGTTTACTAAAACTAGTTTCTAACTCAGTCCTATGTTTGCATCTCAGGCACATCAAAGGACATACTGACAGCTCCCATTATTTAATGCATTAGGATATATAAACACTTGATATCACAGGGACGTTCAGAATTATTCCCTTAGTGGTGGGCAATCCTGCAACCTGGAAGGTCCTTCCCCAGTCAGAATATGAATAAGTGGTTGTGGGAACAGTTCGTGAAACCTGTGCAGAAGGATAGAAAATTGAAGAATGAGAAAGTGAAAGGGTTTGTCACAGGGCTGGAACATTTTAACCTCCTTTCAAGGTCAATTTCAAAAGTTTGGGTTTTGGTGGTTTGTGGTGTGATGGGTTTTTTTGTGTGGTTTTTTTTTTTTTTTTAATGATTTCATGTGTGCTGGTCTGTGTACATCACTGTTTTATGCACCTTTTAAATTCAATTTAGTTGTATCTTGCTTCGTTGATTTCAGTCGATGTTTCATTCCGTATTTGCAACATTCTCTGTATGTATTTGTCTCAGTATTTACTATTTAATGCTAAATTTATATTTACCATACCTCTAGCCTGTTTGGCTCCTACCTCCAGAAACAACATTTTCAGTTACTGTTTATACCCTCTGAATCTTGTGGTGGTTTGGGGTTTTTTTTGTTTGGTTGGTTTGGTTTGGGGTTTTTTTGTGTGTGGGTTTGTTTTTTTTTTTTAGGTCCCCCCCCCTTCTTTCTCTTCCGCTTAATATCCCTGATATACTCAAACTGTTTCACCACTGAAAATGCTTTTAACATCTTTAGACATTTCTCAAACAGATCTGCTGAAAGACTATCATTATCTCATCTTCAAACCACTTTGGGAGACCAAATTGATAAACATTCATCGTCATAATGTTTAACTATTGCAGAAAACTACACCAGTGTTTTGTACTTGGCCTCTGACAATGCCTACCTTTATTCTTTTTAAAATTCCATTGATCTGCAAACTCTTCTTTTATTGTTCATTTTTATTGCAGTTTACCTCTGTCACATCAGCAGAACTATTTTTGTTTGTCTTAAATACACAAGAGTTAGTGTTACTTGTTCAAGTGCATTTCACTTTTTGGGTAGTTACTGATTGTAGTTAAAGGAAGTTTCTTATCTTCTACTACAATAAGTAGTTTTTTGGGTTCATCCCATAATGAAGTCTGAAGTTTTTCTGATAGTGTTACTTGTAGCGTCTTCTTTTCTTTGAAGAGTTGAAGATCTTTCTCACTAAAACAAGTGGGCTTAGGGGCTACTTTCAGACTTTTTTTGTATGTTAGTTAACTTTTCTTCTTTTGAGAAGAGAGTATATTGGAAATGATCTCACGTGCTATGACTACATGTGTCTTTTTTCATTACGTATATATGTTTTCCCTGTCCTGTGCATGACTTTGCTTTACAAGGTGATTCTGGTTTGAATTTACTGAAATTGCTCTGAAAGGGAAGCGCGGTGTCCTATCAGCTGCTTATCAAGAGTCAGTTCTGATCGATGACTGCTGTATCACGTTACTTTTGGTTAACCTTCAAGTTATTTTTGATGCTTTTTACCAGATCTTATGCAAGACAAGTGTAGTGCAATATAGCGCCTTTCCAAGAGATCCTAGAAAGCCGATTCTTTTATTGGCTGGGTTAGTGAGGCTAAATGCTGGCACAGTTGTTTATCTTTGGATGAGCAGCCCTCTGTTTCTGCACACTGCAAAGGCATCAGCCACTTCATATCTGTAGCTTGTGACAACAGCACTGCACTGTTCCTGATGATTAAAGGAATACTTTTTGCCATCCCTTTTTTGTTTGGGTTGATACTTCTCTCTTACTGTCTAGGCAGTTGGCATGATTTGTATTCTTTAACTCTAGGTAGATACCTAGGGTTTAAAGACAAGAGACTGTGTTTCCAGGCATTCCCTGCGAGAAATAGTAGAGACTTCTTGAAGGCTCAATTAGAGAAGGGGTCCCTGATTTCAGCTTGTTCCTCACCACCCCCTTGACACACCCACCCATACTTTTCCCGCCCCGCCCCCCTCCCCCCCCGGCATATGCACAGATATTTTTTCACTAATATTCCACTCTAAGATAAGAATAAGCTATACAAAAGTCTGATGACACTATTATATGCTGTCTATGGTACTAGAACATCTAACTAAAACCATCATGTACTGAATTCATCCTTAGTGCTACTACTATAGGCAATAGCGTTGCTTGTAATGCAGTGCTGCTTTTTGCTAGCAACCTGAATGGGTCTAATCCCATTGCTTTACATCTGCTGCTTTTCTGAAGTCCAGGACACAAAGCACCCATGTCATCTCTTACATATGAAACAAATTCTGGTGTTTATTCTGCCAAGCCTCTATCCCATATACACTGAATCCATGCTGAAGAATCTGACTACTGTGTATTAACCATGTAACCACATAGTCGTGGTCATACTTAGCGTACATGCTTGCAGAGTTGTCAAGGTATGTATGCTTACATATTATTTTATAGGTTTTTCTTTGCTCTTTTACCATTTTTACTAGCTAGCACATCCCAATCCTAGATTTAGTGGTTTGTTCTGCAGAAGTTGAAGGGCTAAAGACATCTGGGTGGGGCACATAGAGGATATTATATTAAACAGATGACCTGAGCACTTCAAAACCAGCGAAAAGGTACAAGAAATAAATTAAGACTAGTGCTGATGATAGCAATTAATCTTAAATGATAGTGCTATCAAATTTGCCCAGAGCAGATGACAAGAGAACTTCTTCCTGCACTTAAAATACTGTCTGTGTTTTAGGTAGTGCTTAATTAAGACTGACAGTTTTGAAACTGCTATTTATAGTGTTCAACTGCTATGCCATTTAGAATGCCAGCAGCATGACAACTTTTTCAGAAGCATATATTTAACCCTTGAGTCTTGCTTTCAAAGATGACTAAAAGAGCCCCTGTTCCACAGGTGGATTTTGGAGACTATGCCCAAAGGAGGCTGTGCACACCCTGTTTGGTACCAGTCGTACCTGTGTACAGTCAGAGACTGGTTGCCCAGCTCTGTCTGTGGTCAGATAGAAAGAGAACGGGCCTACTAAATGGCACCGAACGCTGGGCTGGTGGGGCACTATCATTGTAGAAGCAGTGCATGGTTTAGACATGCTTGACACTCAGAATTTAGGAAAGTGGCTTTTGCCAGGAATTCTGGCATTTTGCATATGCCTCTAGTGTAGGAACTATGGCTGTGGCATGGCTGTTGTGCTTTCAGAGTTGGTCTGCTCATACAGCCAAGCATCCAGCCAATATTTTGCAACAATGGTTTTGGAAAACAGAGTGCCCACCAGGTACCTGGGCCCAGCATGCTGGGCAGTTGCTGCATGTCCGCATTTGTGTGAGTTTTAAAAACTGCCTTACCTTTCACCTTGGTATTTCAGGCTTTGTTTTATCTCAGTCAGTCTCATGCAGGGATTTGGTAGATGTCTCTCCTTACTTCAGCACCGGAATTGGAAAAGCCAGTGGTTTGTACAAAAACCTGTTATGAGAATAAGGCTGCAAAACAAAAACATGGAAAAATAGCCATTACACAAGTGAACCAAATCTGGAGTGTTACCTTAAATCTCTCTCTCTCTCTCTCTCTGTTTTCTAGGATTATGACTATAAAAGGGTTTCTGGGCTTTAGGGAAAAATACATCCTCTTTGCACTGAAAGGGAATGGAAGTAACACCAGCATGGGGGATGTGAAATCCCACTGAGACATCAAGTAGATCTTTTTCTGCGTGAGAGAAAAATCATAGAATAAGAGACGTCTCTTGTCTGACCATCTGCCTGCAGTCAAACCAACTGTGAGATGGGACCAGGTTGTGCAGGGCTCGTGTCTTGAAAACCTCCAAGGCTGGAGACAACACAGCCTCTCTACGCCCTGTTTCAATGCATCTCTGTCCTTGGGATGGGGGGAAATTTCTCCTTATATGCAGTCTGAACCTCTCTTGGTATAAGCCTGTCGTCTCTCACCCTCCAGCCATGCTGGCTCTGACTTCTCGGTAGCTCCCTGTACCTTGGGCATTGAGGTTGCTGTTCGGTGCCCCTGAGGCTGTGCCCTCTTCCAGCTGAGCCAGCTCTGATTCCTCAGCCCCTCCTCACAGGGTTGGTGCTCCAGCCTCTGAACATCTCGGTGGCCCTCGGCTGAACTCCTGTTGATCATTGTCTTTCCTGTATTGATTTGGGACCAAAACTGGACTCAGCATTCTACACATGATTTAATGAGCGTTATGTGGAGGGAGGTAATCTCTTCATCTACCAGCTGTCCTCCTGTTCGTAAGCGTTTCTTTACACCTTGATTTTTGTTACGTTGATTCACCAGTACACATAGTGGCTGATGGCTTTGGCTGTGTATGGTGGTAGTCTCTCTTGGGAAAAGTTAATGTTAGGAATGTAAAGCAAACAACTGTAGGCATCTCCTAGGATCATCTACTTCGTAGGTTTACTAGTCCAGCTCAGTGTACAGTCTGGTGCTGCAGAAAATTACTTTTTCAGTGTAGTCTATGCTAGAAGTTTGATAAGTACTTTGCCATATAAAGCGTGTTTGTTTAGAACAAACTTCATCACAAGTGTGTGCTGGGGAATCTTGACAGTAGATGAAGTAAACAAACCAAGATTAAAATTGGATTTTTCTTCAGTTGCTGATTTATAACTCCGCTAGTAATTCTTTTGTAATTCCTTTTTTAAACAATATTATGCACCTTCCTTTTCTGTCCTAGTCGACACTAAAAGCACTGAAGATGATTGATATGCAGTTATTAATGAAAAATGGCTTTAGATTTCTCTTAAGGGTAATGGAGAGTTATCATGAGTGGCATTATAGATTTCTTAACATAAGCAGTGAAATAGGATTGCATTTTCTGTTGATTTATTTATTGAGGCTGATAACTTGTTTACTAGGCTAAATGTTTTTCTTTGACTCTGATATAGAATAACATCTGATTCCAGAAGTGGTCCCTGGATCATAAGAATTAGCCATAAGTTGTTACAGTTTTCTTTTTCCAAAAAATCTAGGATGGGGATGTGCTAATTGCTGATCTGAGTCTTAATTTTACTTTTTGTTCCTGTTTTTTATTCCTTTTGTCTTTCTCTACCTCTCCTTCCTTCCAGTCTTTTCCCATTATCCTCCGTACTGTTGTTTCAGTGCAGTGCTTTTTTTCCTCGAGATTGAATATCATCTTTTACCACTGAGACCACTAAGTGGTGGTACTTCATGTCTCTGGAAAAGAGTATATTGTATTTGATAAAGCCAAAATACTCAAACAAAAGTTGCTGCATGTTACTGAAATCTGTCTGCTGGTTTAAAAGATGATGCATGACCTAAAAAAGTACTTTTTGCAGCCTTGCTAGTGTTAAAGCCAAGTGCATGTGGAAGACTGGAATGTGTGTCTGGAGAGTGTAGGCCTAAGCCTACTTTTTTCAAGTAATGCTGCAGAGGTGAATTCATGCTCAGCACTCAGGACTGCTGAGAGGACGTTTCCTTCTGCAGACTGTCATACTGAATTCTTATTGCATTTTTTTAAACTGCTCCCCTACAGAGGCTGCAAGTCGTGCCATAGTCCAGTTTCTGGAGGTCAATCAAAGTGAAGAAGCAAGTAGAGGTTGGATGCTACTCACCACAATCAATTTACTAGCTTCATCAGGACAGGTTAGTCTTAAACAGCAAGGCTAAAAGTAAATTCTGGGGTGGGAGAGACAAAAGCAATAAAATAATGAGCTGCATGAGCACGCCCTAAAAGACGTAACTATATTCTGCTTTCTGTGTTAAGATCCTTTTTCTGTTATACTGCCGCAGAACTTCTACTTTAGCTCCTTATGGTTTCAGTTGCCTAAAAAAAAAATCATCGTTTTGGAACTTTTTATAATGTTCTTTCTGAATTATGCATGCAACTTTTATTGTTCCCCAAAGGCTTCTCTTGCATGCTGCTGCTTAGTGCTCCATGACATGCATGTCATATACACACCTAAATCACTCGAACTTGGGCTCCCCATTCAAGGAGGGCAGCAGCAGTTGTGAACAGAGAAGCCAGCATCAGTGACGAGTGGGTGATATCATGAATCTTTATTGCCTCTGCTTTTGGTGCTGCCCCTCCATCTGAGAGCCAATCTCTGGCAATGTACTGGACAGCTGCATGCTTTGTTCTTCCTACTGTAATCTGCCTTTATAGTTCAGCACATCGTCTTACCTGTGTTTAGTATGTCACCAGCCTCCACCCCAATTTGTCTGTTCTGCCCACTGATGCTTTCATGTTTTCTACTACCTTGCTCCTTATGCCTGCTTATACCTTCTTGCCAAGTGAGAGTATAAATTAAATAGTCCTCCTCCCACTCCCATTTCTACTGCTACAAAGAATAGATAGCTAATGAGGGCTTGGCTGAAGGTCTTGTAATTAACTTGTAAGCTTCTTTTGGCAGACTGTCAGCTTTTGTTTCTGTCCTGTGCAGTGACTGCTCTGAACTGTAGCTGTTAGATACTGTTGTCATGTAAGTAAATTATGATCCTATTTTTAAGGTTACTGTTTAGGTAGGCATTCAAGAATAGATGGTGAATCTCTACTGCTGTGTGGACACCTCACTAAAGGTGTGAGAAAGGAAAAAACCTAGCATTTGAGTCAACTGCATTATAGGAGTGTGACTTTGAATATAGCAATATGCTGAACTGTTGTTTTGGTCTGTTTTCTTTTTCCCCAGAAAACTGTGGACTGCATGACTACAATGTCAGTGCCTTCCACACTTGTTAAATGTCTATATCTGTTTTTTGACCTTCCACATGTGCCTGAGGTAGTTGGAGGAGCACAGAATGAACTACCTCTCGCAGAGCGCCGAGCGCTACTACAGAAAGTCTTTGTACAGGTAAGAAAGGTAAAATAGGTCATGGAATTTGCAAGAGGAATGGAGATGCTTCATGTGAGAAAAGTCCAGAAACTTTTCACTTGAACCAGGTTTTGCTTTTCCTTGATTCTTCACAAACTTTCCTGCAAGCACAGTTGATGTTAAATTTCCACTACCCCTGTGGTTTTTGTCCTTGGCAAACATCTCTTCCACAAAAATGCACGCAGCTCTTCCACGCAGCTGCTTAAAAGGAGCAACATGTTCACTATTATTCTGTTTTAATCTAACTGGTCCCAGTCTTTGGTATCTTTGGCCATTACTGGTTGAAATAGACTTAGTAAAAAACATTAGAATTGATAATAATCTTTGAATTAATCTAACATTTATTATTTTCCCTTTTATAATGGAAATAAACGATGAATATGGAAACAAATAATTTAAATACAGGAACCATCTGAGCTTGCAGTTACTATTACCATTATCCCCCAGATTTCCCAGGGAGACCAGGAACTTTTAGAACAAGCTGACAGTTACTGTTAGAACGAGTCAATGGTCATACTAACCGTTTCCACATGCAAATTGGATGCATCTCTGTGTAGAGTACTGTAACCATGTATGCAAAACCATAGAGATCTATTGGCAATCACATCCTTGAGGGATTTGAAGGCAGTGCTAAGATTTGTAAGTATTTTGGTACCTGCACTACAGAAATAAAGATGAGCCTTTTTCCCACAATTACTAGCCACAATGTCTGCTCAGTAACAGTCACTATATGGGAACATCCCCATTTGCCTCTTTTTTGTCTTAGTACTACAAGCTGTCTTGCAAAGCAGAAATCATGACGTGCCGTGAGCTATCTTTCAGAAATTGCTTTGCTGTGTTTCAGTCAGCAGAGTTAATGAATGATCAATGTTACCACATAAGTTTCCCGCCAGTGCATTACTGCTCAGCTCTTTTTCTGTCCCACTTCGAGGGCTGTAAAGTGGCACTCTCAAATGAGTTGGCTGGAATGGGTGAGGTTTCAGATAGCTTCCAAACCTCCTCCTCCGGACGCAGACAGCCTTGCAAACTCTTCCTCCAGTTTTCTGAGAGGGAGCCTCAGTTTTTCCTGTGCAAGATACAAAATGGACATCAAATGTCCTCAAAACATGCAGAAAAACGAGCACAACATGGTAACTTTGCTTGCGTGGCTGCATTTTGTCTTGTTTATGATAGCCTGGAAGTTCAGACCCAAGTGCCAGTTATCCAGGTAGGTCTACAGTGTTGCTGTAGCCTTTCCTGCCACACTGTTTTGGCTGTTTTCATTTGGCCACGGTATTATGGAAGCCGCTCTGCTGACAACCCATCGATAGCCTTTTTCCTGCATTAGGAAGGGAGTCAACAGTTTGCTTCGCAGAGCCTCTGCCCCACTGCAGCATTTAGACCTGTAAATTAGGTAACTGGCAGATTCTCCAAGAATGGAATAATCTGGTATCCACACAAGTATGCTGTGTCAGCCTAAGAGACTTAAACTCTGCTGCTAATCTTTTGCTGGTCATTTTAAACTGAACTGGGACTTGAAATAACCACGTATTGAATAACTTTGTCATCAGTTCAAATTACAGAAACAAAGGGAAAATGGTGCATTACCTTTTTTTAATGTATATGCTAAATGGAAGAATGTTTCGCCTTTTACTAAGTCTGGGCAAAAGTAGCAATGATCAGAGTATTAATGCTAGATGTTTAATGACTTATTTCAGATCCTAGTAAAATTGTGCAGTTTTGTGTCCCCGGCGGAAGAACTGGCTCAAAAGGATGATCTCCAGCTTCTATTCAGTGCAATAACCTCATGGTGCCCTCCCTATAATCTGCCTTGGAGGAAGAGTGCAGGGGAAGTACTAATGACCATATCGCGTCATGGCCTTAGTGTCAATGTAGTGAAATACATTCATGGTATGTGTCTTTATCCAATATTATTATTTACTGGACTTTTTCTGTTCTTCTTTCATAGTTTTCTTAGTTAGGAAATAGACATGAAAATAATAGATCAAGGAAAGCTTCCAGGTTTTTTGTTTGGACATGTAAGTATTTACATACAGGTAAAATTTCAGAGCACTTGTTTAGTAAGAGAGGTGTTTGTAGCTGAGTCTGCCTCATCCATATTTCAACTTAACATTGGAGGATAGAGTTTCCCCTCATGTTTTGGTGTAGACTTTATGATGACCAAAGGCTTTCGGTAACATCAGTAAGTGCCTGTATTGAAAAATATTTGCTGGGAAGCTGCATAAGTTTGTAATTCTGGCTGTGAGCATTAATTCTTAACAGGAGTTAGTTGTTTTCAGTCCTGCTCTTGAATTAGCAGCAGCAGCCCCTTTTTAGAGGCACGAGGCAAGCTAGCAGTGCCCTGTTTACAGCTGCTTGTCTGGGTACTGCTCTAACTGGCAATAAAAGTGTAGAGATGTCTGAGGAAGCCACAGGAAGAGGAACCAGCTCCATGGGTTCTGCTGACACAGTTTGAGCTATTAGAAGCCCATGAAAGCTGTCTGCCCTGTAGTAAATACTGGTACGTTACACAAACTGGGGAGAGCTAATTTGGGTATGCTGGGAGAAGATTCTTTCTCCCAGACGTCTTGCTTTTGTGGAAAGAGGCTGGGTGAGACTGTTATAACCACCAGTGATTTGCTCTCCATTATCCAGGATGTCGGAGGTGCCATACTCAGATAACAGCAAAACCTGTGTAATGCAAGCACTAGGAAATGCTTGAGGGAGCATGGTGTATAGGCACAGAAACACTTGAGTGCAAACCTCCAAGTGCTGATTGATGGAGCAGCCAAATGGCTTCCTCCCCTGTGATCCAGCCCAGCTTCCCTGCAGGGTCCCCTGGCCCAGGGAGGCTCTCCTTCACTTGGCTGAGACCCACGCCTATGCCTGAAGGAGGCAGTCTCCAGAACTGGTGCTCCTAGGAAGCTTACATGTAGCCTCTCCTAGAGCCTGTGTCACAACCAAGTGTGGAGATTTTGGGACACAGCTGGGAAGAGCCTGGCTGCTGGATGTGTGCACAACTCATATATTTTCCCTGTTGGCTGACTGACTAGGTTACTGACCATTCAGCCAGCCTGCATGTCTTCTGTCGGGCCCTTGTCTTCTCCACCTTGCTATACAGCTTACAGATTGCAGGTTTTGAGCATTCTTGAAGGCCAAAATAAAATCATCTCATGGGCTTAATCCAGCCTGCCAGCCATGAAATGACTGAAGGAGCCAGAATCATTCCAGTTTATCTCCTGTCCTTTTTTGAGACAAATAGCATCCTGAGTGTTTCAGGCATGGAAACCGTAGCATACAGGGGTATTTCTGTAGCTGGTTACAGATTTTGGTAGCTAATATAAGAAGTACTTTATTCATCATGTATCTTTATGAGGGACTGGTTACGGTGTGCTTGGCAAGGGCAGCTGCCAGGCTGGTTCATAACAAAGAATTTGTGAGAGCAAAGCGAGATGCTAACTGGTGTTAGCATCGGTTAGGAGAAACTATTAGCTGCCTGGGAGCAGCTTTGCATACAAAGGATTTGTGTTGCATTAATTTAAAACTGCATGGGTGTTTAAGTATGTAGGATTTGAGGTGGGAAATACGGTAGAATCTGTTTCTGATATTGTATTTAGGACTTTTAGACTGTAGGACCACATAGAAACATTCGTAGTTTTTAAATTAGAACAACTGTTGAAGTGAACTAACATCTTTATCATACATTTTAGCAGTGTACACCTACTGGGAAAAATGAAACCCACAGTTTCCTCATGCCCTGGAAAGCAAGTAGTTACAAGGCTCCACAAAACCATTTTGATGGTTTATGAAATACATCACCCTACTCCCACGTACTTCACAGAAAATTGCAGTCTGTGGGGTTTTTTTTGTGCTAGCAGCGTGTTTCCAATTCCAGTCAGAAAGATGTGAATGTACAGTATCACCTGGAAGCACGGAATAGTCATCAGTTCAGTATTTTGCCTGCATCTGTATCAGCCTTTTGGTGGGATTTTGATGAGTGTAGAAGGTGTGTGTGTATATGTGAAAACGTTATGAAGCACAACAAAGAAAATAACCGAGTTTTGACTGTGTCATTTGGCATATTGCAGCTACTACCATTATTGCATCTCTGTGGGCTTCATCCACAGAGGAGTGAGGCTGGCATATCAAAAGATATTCAAGGTTCTTTAAAAAGTGAAATAAAATCTTAAAAAGAAAACCAGTTGGCATTCCCTCTCACTTGTTGATGAAAAAATGAACCTGACTTAAGAGATAACATCTGTCAAGAGGCTCATCTCATATTCAGGAAAAAAGTTAAGATGTTTTATCATATGCAAAGCAGCATCCTTTCACTATCTCATGCTTTGATTTAATCTCTGATAAATTTTGTTATCAGTCTAGCTAGATAGAAAGATTTGCACTTGTCTTACACATGCTGCGAAGTTAAAATAGCAGATAATTGAAGGGAGCATCTTTAAAACAGGAGTGCAACCTGAAATCTGACTAGATTTTTGCAACTGACCAGTGAACTGATGGAGTGAGAGAGGTATGCAGAATGAGACAAGCTGTCTCTCTTTGATCAGGGTTTATTGGGCAAGGAAATAGGCCAGCCAAAGAAATGCTAACCAGAGTAACATAAGGAGACTTTGTATAAATTTGTGTTTTAAAAGAAAAAAGATGGTTTAGAATTATTTACAGTTGCCATATTTGTCTTATTGTTCTACTGAGTTATCTGGTCAAACTTTTAATGTAAAAAACAGTATTTGTCTATATGGTCTCCTCCTTACAAGAGTAAAGATTATAAAAGGGTGGAAGGGATTGGCAACAAGAGGTTAGGGTTCAGATCCACAGCCACTTGAGGATCCTCCTACTTGTCTTCAAGTGCTCTGTGATATTAAATGTTATGTGATAAGAGATAGGTAAATAACAGTTACTTTATTGCTGTGATTCTTGTACTAGTTATGCTTCTTGCTGTGATTAATGTCAGTAAAATCATAAATTTCTTAATTGCAATTCTTTTCAGAAAAGGAATGTTTGTCCACGTGTGTTCAGAACATGCAGCAGTCTGATGACCTTTCACCCCTAGAAATAGTTGAGATGTTTGCTGGACTTTCTTGTTTTCTCAAAGACTCCAGTGATGTATCCCAAACGTTGTTGGATGATTTTAGGATATGGCAAGGATACAACTTCCTCTGTGACCTCCTCCTCAGGTATGCAAAAGTGCTTGAAGGAATGCAGACAGATCACTGTGAGCTTTTTCTGAAAAGATTTCTTAATAAAGAATAGGTGAATGGGTTTGAACAAATAAGTGATTATAGGTTATTATGAAATGAAGATATTAGGACCAAAACATGAAACTATATGCTTCTGTCCATTTATGAAACTACATTCTTAACTTTTTATTTTAACTTTTTATTCATTGGTGTTGGTTTATTACTAGATCTTTCTTAGCACATACAGAAACCAGATACTTAAAAACAACTGGTACTAAAAATTTAGAAAGAACTCAGAAAATAAAATTTTGATGGCAACTAGTGATTTTTGGCTTTGGTTGGGTTTTTTTTGTGTTTTGTTTTAACATACTATCGTAATGCAAAATCACTTAAGTAAATGTGGTGCATGCTACTTAGTATTGAAGAGACATTTTTGTACATAAGCTCTAATACCAGAGTTACTAGGGAATCAGTGTATATATATTTCTTTTAATTTGTATTTTTTATTAAAGTTACTGCTAACCTGCTAATGCATCACAAAATATGGTAATGAAAATGCTTGCCCAAAGAAAACTTGGATGTTGGATCCATCTATGATTTTATTTCTTTCTCAGCACATTAGTGTCTGCTGCATTATTTGTGTAAAATGTATGGTCAGTCTGTGTTGCTTTGTTTGGATATGAAATTCTGAAGAAGCATCCTTAGCTGTTGAAATACATATGTTTTATAAATCTAAGACAGAAACTAGGAAATTATGTCTGTGAGTGTACACCTTAAGAAGTATGTTCAGGTCAAAGATGCGTAGAAAAAATGCTGTAATGGCCATTAATGAGAAGTGTTAATGTTGTTATCTCCCTCTTTCAAGCCGTTCATTTTGGGTGCTGAGATACCAGGTTTTGGCACCCAAATACTTGAATTGAATTTTCTACTACATAGTATGCTTTTGGGTTGGTTGTTTGTTTTTAAACTGGTACCAGACATGGACATGGCATTTGACATTCTTATTCACAGTTAAAATTATTCATAAATTATCTTTGGTGCCACAAAAGCTAAAACACCTTTTAAGGAGTTGTTATTGTTCTTGTAGTATAAATGGTGGTTTTGAGTATGTTATATTTACTAATGAGTTCATTCAAAGCAATGTAATTCAAACTCAGCTGTTTTCCAGAAACTATCAGCCAGAGTTTAGGAGGAATCCGAGGGGAGCACGCTGTCATTAGCAATTTCATGTTCAGGTACAAAAGTGATCTTCTGTAGATCAAGCGTTTTAAACAAGCTCTCTCCTGAGCTTGCTCATCCTTTAAATCAAAGAATGGGAGATCTCTGACAGAGGTATAGGAAGACTAGAGGTTTGCATGTCTGATAGAAGAAGGAGAGCACCTGGGTTCTTCTGCTGACATCAGTAAAGGTTAAAAGTGTAGGAATGCGTTATCCTTACCACTTCCCCGGGGTGGCTCTACAGAAATTGCTAAGACTCTTGCAGAAATGCCTGGTATAAGGTGAACAGTGCACACCATGTGGTGTATTTGTTAGCAATTTGTGTATTGTAGAGGAGATGGAAGATGGTTCAAAACGTGACTGCTGTTTTGACAGCCATCTCTCTTGCTGTTTCCTGTAAGTTTTAGTTTATTTGATCTTCAAATCAAAACATAATTTGTTTCAAAAAATGGTGGTCTTGGGCAAGCCTATGTATCGGTCAGTGATAAACAACACTAATGTGTTCTCCCTGGACATGTTTTGGCTCAAACCTACTGACAGAGATTTGTTCAGCTCTGTGGCACTATTGTGAAGCTGACTGTCATGTGGGGGTATGAAATATGGATGCTGGGTGTCAAGCTGCGAAGAAGAAAGACTTTGGAGCTGGTAATGCCGAAGGACATGTGAAGAAGGTGACTTAAGAAATTGCAGGAGGTCTGTGAGGACCAAAGGAGCGAGTATGTAATTTCACCTCAATGATGTTAAAGGACAGGGCATGTGGAGGATTAGTAGAATGGCAATAGGTGAGCTAAGTGCTTCTGTAATGGCTGTTTGAAGGAGGTTCAACCACATGTCTGACTGAGAAGGACATGGAGGACGCAGAATGAGCTGCTTCTAAGGGCTCCCTTGGTCACTTGTCAGCAAGAAGAAAAACAGAGCTCTCATTTTATGACCATATAAGAGGTTGTGGTGCCCAGCTTTCTGCTGAGATCTATAGAGACTATAGAGTTAGTAAGTAATTAAATGTGGTTTAATTTTTGGTGAAGCAGAAGGAAAATTAGGATTGTTCTATGGTTCGGAGTCAGTTTTTAGGGTTTGGTCTGATGGTGTGTTGCTGGTGGGAAACAATGGTTGGAATGGGATGTTAGCATTTCCATCCTCTTGTGTTCAAAGGTAAGGGTCTGCAGGTCTAATGAACATGCTTCATTGTGTGCTTCTAAGTGTTAGGCTTCTACCAAGATACTGCTTCATTAGCATAGAGTATTAACTTTTAGTGGCAGATAGAATCTAGCAAGTTAATTATGGATTTATTTAATGACAGACTGTCTAAGTATTTTCCTATCCAATAGCTTCATGTTTGTAAGAGGATTTTAAAAGTAATTTTCATGTCTGTGCTGCTTTTTAGCAGACTATTGAGTTCAAGGAAAGATTTATGAGGTGAATTTCTATGGCAAATAATGTATGCTCTCATAAGTCCAATAACGTTTAACTGAATGGTATGAAATATGAACAGAGAACACGTAAAATACTGCAGGAGCTGGGCAGTTAAAGTGTGGTCTCTAAATGAATAGAGTAAAATGGAAGCGGTATCTTACTGAAGTGATTTGAGTTGAAATAAACTAGTGCTGCTAACTTGATCTATTTTCTTTAGATTAGAACAGGCAAAAGAGGCTGAATCTAAGGATGCTTTGAAGGACTTAGTTAATTTGATAACTTCCTTAACAACATATGGTGTCAATGAATTAAAGCCAGCTGGTGTTACCACTGGAGTACCTTTCCTACTACCTGGATTTGCAGTCCCACAGCCTGCAGGCAAAGGTGAGTCTGCTTTCTTTCTCCCTCTGTTTTTTGTTTTTTAAATGTAAACAACAAAATACAGAGAAACTGTATACTACACAAACGATTTGCAATTGCGTCTCGGTTCTTTTACTAAGATTGCACATCAAATACTTAGTTCTGTTGGTCTCAAAGGTTCTATTTTGGCGTTGGTACCCAAAGAAGAAAGTGTAGGGGTTTTGTCCTTGAAGACTGAAGGCTGAGTCAAACATCTCTCACTGCAAAGCTGACAGTGGACATTTTAAGAGGTTATCATAATGAAGAGATGCACTGTTTTGATTTATGGTGTTTTAAGCTGCTCTTACTAAACTGATGTGAAAGGCTGATATGCTGGTTTGATTCCGTACCCTCCCCCACCCCTCCCCAGACAGATTGGCTTTTAGTTAGCTTTTGTCAGCTTAGGTAAGTGTAACTTGTGAGCTGAAATCTGTTGTTTCATCATTAGTGTTCACAGAGTGGTGAAATCTGTGGTGCGCTTGCAACCACAGTCAATTATGATCTGGAGATAAGGTTGAGGAAGTCTGAGGGGAGAAAGGGTTTTATAAAAATAAATTTATTTTTCACATCCTGTGTATAAACTTAAAATTCAGGCAGGTCTTATATGCAACTAAGGAGTTTGGAATTTAATAGTGACGATGGGCCTAGTTTGTTTCTTTGTTTTTTGGTTTGTTTTTTTTTTTTTTTTTTTATGGAATTTAGTAGTACCAGGGATACAAGAAAACTTTTTGTGATAGGGTTACATTTATAGATTTATAGGATAATGGATTTACTTTCACTGTTTCTTTTGTATATCTAGGTTCCTTGGACAATGACTTCCTTTCTCTGGTATTGAGAGAGTTCATTGTTCATGGGAATTGTTTTCCCTTTGCACTAAATAGAGAAAGAAGGTGATAGTCACACTCAGAGTTTAATTTCTCCATGTTTTAATAATAACATACTAATTTTTGCTTAAGCTAATCTGCTTTTCTGGTACAATAACATGAAAGAACCATGGCCTATTGCAATCTCCAAAGGAATTCTTTTACTTAATTTTCTGGTATTTGTCACGACACCTTTTCCTTTTACCTGCTTTTCATTATTTTGGCAAGTTGTCTTTTTATGAAGACCATATTAGCTCATTTTCTTAATTGCTTCTATTTAAATCCTCTTAGTTCTTGAACTCTGAAGATCTGGTTACGATTTGGTTTCTTCAGGGGTCCTCGTAATAATCAAAGATAATGTATTAATCTGCTTGATTGCCTAGAACAACTGTTGATACTAAATTAGAATATAAATAGTTCTATCTGTCACTACCTATGTTCCTGTCACATTTAATAAGCTCTAAATCCCCTTTTCAACATTTTTCATTGTAATGAAAGCATGTAAAAAGCATCCTTTTAGAAACAAGTGAATTTGACTTAAAATGTAACGTTCATATTCTTCCAGTATCTGAAATTTTTCCATGTTAGTTTTCAAGGAAGTTTCCTGTTACCTTCTGGAGAAATACTGGCAGGGAAAGTAGTGAGGGTAGACACGAAGATAATTGAATTTACTTTTGAATTGGACAACTTAGTTTATTAGCAATGAGGAGAGTAGCATTCCACGGAGCATATGTAATAAATCAGGATTCTTTGTTTATGAAAGGGTTTTTAAATCAGGTTAACTTGTTGCTTATAGCTTGTTTGGAAATAAGGTTTTATTGTTAGAGCATCCTAAATGCTTTGTTTAGAATGTGTTTCAAGTTCTCCTCTTGATTGTTTGGGTTTTTAAATTATTTTTACCATTAGTTGTTTTCCGTATCATGGGATTTGTCCACTGTGACTAGTACTGTTCCTACAGAAGTTAAAAAAAGTTGGCTTTGAGGCATCTTTTTAGTAGATTAAGAATAGTATGTGCCCACAGGAAGTTCTGGGGGCCACAGGGAGCACTCGTAAATGATGTGTTCTTTGGCTAAATGAATGCGATTTTATTCAGCTTGAAGGTACTTACAAGAAGAAATTTGACTGACCTTTAAAAGATGTGAGGTCTTTGTGTGCTAATATTATAGCTACCTTACGCTTTACAACTCCTTCCCTTTATTTTAATTCTCTAATTGTTAACAGTACTGAACCCTGCCAAAGCTTTCTTATTCCCAGGCCTGATTCCCAAAGCCAACCCCGTGCCACCTTCCGCTACCGGTATGGTTGTTCAGGACAGTTAATCCAGACCTGAGCAACAGCAGCCTCTCTATGGAAGGCAGGCAACTATGGGCCCTGTGGAGTTTCTCTACATGTAGCTCTCTTCTTCTCGCAGGCGATCACCAGAGTGGAAGCAAGAGGATAGTTTGGAGGCCATGGATGTTGTCTAGCTTTGAACCTGGCTGACGAGGATTTGTCATTGTTTATTGCTCTGTTGAGTGAGGGGATACAGATGGTTGTTAGTCTAAACTTAGCCGGCCAAATACTTGCAGAAGACAAGAGTTGCATTCTGTATTATGGAACACAGAACATGTTACTGTTGCTGTAATGAGTTTTCTTATGGCCTGGGTAGATGATAGGTGGGCTTTGTTTTGTCTCTAGAGCTGTAACCCATTGCATGTTTTAACAATAGGTCAGCTTAATTACCTATTTTAAAGAAATGATCTTTCATTTAGCTGCTTATGTAAACACTGACTTTCAAAGATGAAGATGCCATCTTAATGAACAGTAGATTGTAGGATGTGCAGTGTAAGTGATCAAGCAGAGGCTTTTTTGAAGAGTCAGTTTTAATAAAATTTTTTATTATATATGACATACTGTTATTTATTCACACTTATTAAAATGCATGGATCATTATTAAAAGGTGTACTCATTGTTTACGATGATTAAGATCTTTCTCTTTCCTTTTTCCTCCCATCCCACTTTGTTTCCTGGTTTAGGTCATAGTGTGAGGAATATTCAAGCATTTTCGGTCCTCCAGAATGCATTTTTGAGAGCAAAAACCAGCTATCTAGCACAAATCATCCTTGATGCCATCACGAATATTTATATGGCGGACAATGCCAACTACTTCATTTTGGAATCGCAGCACACTTTGTCTCAGTTTGCAGAGAAAATTCCTAAACTTCCAGAAGTGCAGACCAAATACTTTGAGATGCTGGAATTTGTTGTCTTCAGCTTGAATTACATACCCTGTAAAGAGCTGATCAGTGTGAGCATCCTTTTAAAATCCAGCACATCTTTTCAGTGTAGCATCATTGCCATGAAGACACTCCTTAAGTTCACCCGTCACGACTACATCTTTAAGGATGTCTTCAGGGAAGTGGGTCTTCTGGAGGTAATGGTAAATCTTCTTCATAAATATGCAGCCCTTCTGAAAGATCCCACTCAAGCACTGAATGATCAAGGTAGTGTGTGCTCTTCTATTTTACATGTCTTTTCCATTTACATGTCCTTTTGGTTGGGAATGGTGGAGGCTAGCACTTAAGTGGAGGAACGAGTTTGAAAATGTATCTCAAGGGCGGAGTTCTGCAGGGGGCTGCTGTGCCCTCTTAGAAGTTGATTGGAATTGCTTCTCTCCTGATGTCCTGCAAGAAGCTCGGGGCAAGCTTTAATGAAAGATGCTGTATGAATGCAAAATAGTAGGAGTTCATATTTTCCTTTTTAAAGGTTTTTTGATGTATTGGCTTAATATTTGTTACTTAACATGAAAAGAGCAAGTGAAGGAGCAATACATAGTATCTACAGTCTTCCTCGCAGAAGATATTTGTGCATTTCATTGTGTTTAGCCCCAGCTTTGAAAAAATACTGTAGAGCGCATATCTGAGCTCTTGATAGGAGTATGTATTCAAGTTTGCAGACTATAAGTTGCAACTATAAGTTGGGTTTACATTTTTATAAGAGCGTTTTCTTAAAAAAAACAAAACAAAACAAAAAAATACCCACAAAACCCCCAAACCACCAAAAATTTAAAAAATTAGTTATCTCCAGAATTGAACATCTCAGAGATAAGCTACATAGCTGCTTAGCCTGCAAAGCAGGCGCTGCCAAGTGCCATATGTGCGTACATACAAACACACACAGAATTTTTATTTACATTCTTTCTTCAAATTGCAATCGAGTTAGTGTGCATCAGTGATACTTATTTTTTGATCATAATTGTTGGATTCATTAGTGAGCGGTAGCAGTTGATTAAAGTTAGAAAGCTTTGTTGCCAGCAATTCCATTGAAAAACACATCAGTCCTCGCCTTCGTGTGAATAAATGGACCAAGTTGTCGTCTGATTAGGGTACTACGTGGGTGCGCATGCCCTTGTGTTGTGGCTTGCTTCTTACTAGAGTAATTTTTAAAAAAATGTTTTTTTCTGGAGTGTTACTGTGTGTTTAAGATGCTACTTGCAGGGTTGGTTCATCTGTTACACCTGTTGAGTCATCAGCACATTTACTGTAATTATGTGAATGTAGTTTTGTGCTTGAATAGTGAATAAGAACAGATCCTGTTAAGTCTTCAACTGTGGTATGGTTTTGTGGCTTCAAGAAACAGCAGTTAGGGATATGAAAGTACACATGCAGCTACAGTGTCAGCCACTGAGCTCACAGTGCTCAAAAGCTTCTGTTTAAATTCTTGTCTTTATAAATTAACTTTTCAAATGATTCATAGTTAAGACTTCCCAGGAATGCATGTGTAGACTAAACCTTAATTTGCTTTGGGATGCGGTTAGGCTGCATGTTTTCTGGGGAAACAAAGCAAATAAAAGTGTTGGTGGGAAGTATCAAAAAGCATCTTAGAAAAGAGTGATTTTCACTCTGACTTTGGCTTCTGAAATTATTTTTTTTTTAGGGGATTCAAGAACCAGTTCATTTGAGGACCAAAAGCAGCTGGCTTTATTGGTTATGGAGACCTTGACAGTACTACTACAAGGATCAAATACAAATGCAGGCAAGTAGAGAGACCGCTGTCAAAATATTTATAAAAAAATAACTCAGAAAACCATGCCTGAGAGCAAAGTAATCTTGACTTTCTATCTTCAGAAAAGTGATCAAACACACAAAAATATACTTTTTCTCTTGCAGTGTTTTTCGGAAAGAGAGAATAAGCAGCATAAACTAGAGTGCATAAAATAAAGGAGTACAAGATAGTGTTTCTTTTTAACTTTAGTTTCTTTGCTATTGTTTACCTGAAGGTAACTACCACACCCCATCACTCTTTTACAAAACTATGATAATTTGTAGTAGGGCTTGTAACACAGGTTGTGTATCAAAAAATTTAAGCATATAATTAGACATGTAGTTTGCTGTTGACAGTGTCACCTCTACTTAAATGTGATTAATAATGCTTGCATCTTTAGTGAAAAATGGCTTTTAATTTTTAAAGGTGTATTCCCAGTCAGTATGTATAAATAGGGCTCTGTTATGAGTGTCCTTTTCTAAATGAGCCACGTTTATATTATGCTTCCTTAGCCAAGACTTAATGACATTGAAATAGACAGTATGTGTATCTCACATTAATAAAAGCTGTCTCTGAGAGCTTGAAATAACAGATTGAGAAAGGATGATAACTGTTTTTAAACCCTTTTTGTCTGTTCTGTTAGACGAACAAGAAAATGAGCAGGCAGGAGGGAAAAGACGCCATCCTAAGGAACCAGGAAGTTTCTGATATTAGAGGCCATGAAACATCCTTATTTCAGCAATTGTTTTTTTTTTTCCTTTTTCTCAATTCTGACTGGTGTTTTCTCACTTCTGGTTTTATTTTTGTTTTCATTTAAGTAGGAGAACCTACAGTCTGTGACAAATGCTTAAGAATGAAATCCTGAAAATTGTCTGGCTTGTTTGACAGCTCACTCTTTAAACATTAGGTCCTGGGCTAGTGACGTAAAGCTTGTAACTTGTTTCTTTTCTGCTTTTGCCTGGGCAAATTTTTTTATTTAAATTTGCACCCAGTGTTGGAATAACCTCCAGTATTGTCTATGCTATTTCACCGTTGTGCTTGTTTTCAAGTTCTGTTGCGCTTCAGCTTGTGGTTTCAAACCACCTTGAAAGATGGCTTTTGAATTCTGCCCACCGAGCATTTACAACATCCAGCAGCTTGGCTTTATCCACATACTTGATAATTAAGTTCTTCATTCCATCAGAAAAGACATTATTCATGGCACTCGAGATTAAACCCCAGTTGTATGCCCTTAGTCAAAACAGAAGATCATTGCAGCGAAGCAGAGGTTACTCCAACCTGATTTTTCACTGAGTTACACATTCGGTCTGTCATGCTTGCGTTTAGACCATTTTGTTGGGTTGCTTTTGCAAAGGCTGTAGATGACACTGCTAGAAGCTTTGCTGAAGTTGAGATGTGTCTCCTTTGCCACTTTGCTTTCGTCCACGAAGCTACTTTTCTTGTCAATGGAAAAAAACATGATCTTTGATTTACTAGATGATGGTTCAATGATGAACTGAGAAGCAAGTGAATTAGGGTGAAATAAGGAGGTTTTAGAGAGGAATTGATATAGATTACAGATTAATTGCATGTACATTTATCACTCAACTTTGGTTTTGCCATGTTAGAAAAGACAGAATTAGAAACGAGTCAGAAAGGAGTGGCACAAAGGTACATGTGGGGCCTTCCATATAAGGAGAAACTGGGGAAAAAAACCCCAAACCCAAAACCAAACCAAAAATTCAGGATTGTTTGATTTCTAAGGGTGAATGAGAGGAGGTGGTGTAAGTATGTGAGTATAACGTCTCTGAAGGACTGGAACTGCCTCGTATTTTAGAAGAAACGGGTCTTGGTTCACAGGACTAGACTATATGTACCTCTGTGGCATCAGGGTCTGTGGTACCCGAGCCTTGCTCCTATGAGGTATGGATTATGATCTGACCGTGGTAGCGTCTACCTGACTCGTGACAAATCTTTGGCTGCTGTTAAATGGCATTCCTGACCTCACCTATGTCTTGAAGCAGCCATCAGTACCTCATTGCTACGTCTCGGTGCTGAGTTAATCTCTGAGCATCCACCAGAGAAACAGCAGAGGGTAGCGTAAAACACATCAGGACTGTGGGATGATGCCACAGATGTTGTTTCTGAGGACTCCTGGAGAGTTCAAGGCCCTCATTTCATCGGTAGCTCTCCAAGTTGAGGAGTATGATAGAACTGTACAGGAGGAGCTAAGAAACCATTTCTCAAAGAAGTTGTGGTTGCTGTCTGTGCAGCATGACTGTGATGTGAGCCCAGTGGCACTGTATCCAGAGGCCAGCAGAGGTTTTAGGTCATCACAGAGAGGCATAAATAGGTATTATGCAGCCTTGCAGTGCTTCATACCACACTCAAAGCTTGGTTTCTGATCTTAAACCAGTATCTCCTGATAAGGTTTCCTGAATATTGCATAACTGATAACCAGATTTCAAACAAGAAATTTGAGTGTCCAGACCCAGACAGGTTCACTGGATAGTTAAGAATGTAGACCAGGAATGGGAGAAGTATAAAATGTTACCTCAGTCTTTCTGAAAACAAGAGACCTGACCACTGAGGGGATGTGCTTTGCCTGTAAAGGGGTGCAACCAACTTAACTGTCTTGGGGTCTGAGGTGCTTTACCTTGTCCATATCTCATCCAAAGAACATCAGAGAAAGCAGAAGGCAGGAAATTGGAAATGGATAGTGGGACTAAGGTTTGTATATGTTCATTAGAGGGAATAAACATTGTCCTGACTAGCTTGTTAATCCTGAAGTTGTTCATTTAAACTGCTCTTTTAGTTTATGGTCACAAGGAAAATGATCCCTTTTGATGCAGTAGTGCAGCACTGATCCATTTTGCTACTCTGTTTTCATCTTCAGTAATTAACACAGGGCAGTACTTTAGGTGCTGACACTGTACTAAACACACGTTATACGTGCTATATATATATATATTTCAGTTTGGTTTTTATGTTTTCAAGATCAATTTCCATTTAATTTTCAGTGAATAGTGCACGTGTTCTTTTGAGTATCCAGTAATTTGACTTAAGCTTTATCTCTACAGAGGTAGATCTTGCCACAAGAAAACTTCTGCGGAATGTTATGAGTCTTGTGGATAGACCAAATCACTTCTCAACCAGTGCTCCTATTTTGCTTATCTTGTCTAGAAGCAGCCTAGTTATGTTTTTGGCAATGAACTAAATGTAACATAAACACCATCCTTAATCAAACTAGCATGTAGTCTTCAGTAAAGATGGAGGGTTTGCTATATTTTTTTCTTTGTTTCACTCTGACTCTTTGATCTCTAGCATGAAAAGAATAACTACTGTTGGATTAACAGAATTACTGAAGGAGTTCTTAGCACTGACCTGCATCCTTGTACTCAACACCTTTAGTGAAAAATATTCTCTGAAGAATATTTTTCAAGTTCTATTTTTATTTATGGTAGGAGAGGAAAAATAGTCATTAAACATCTATAATGCTAAATCCCTGCCATTCAATCTGTAGAAATGAAAATAAACACCTTTCATGTTTTGTTGTTGTCATTGTTTGTTACTGATTGTATTTTTCATATTCCTTATGTACTTATCCCCACCCCTCCCCTTTCTGAGTAGGTATTTTCAGGGAGTTTGGCGGCGCGAGATGCGTGCACAACATAGTAAAGTATCCCCAGTGCCGACAGCATGCCCTGATGATCATCCAGCAGTTGGTGTTATCACCTAGTGGAGAAGATGATATGGGCACTTTGTTGGGACTGATGCACTCGGCTCCACCTACAGAACTGCAACTGAAAACGGACATCTTAAGGGTAAATGAAGTACTGCTCAGCACTCTTGCTTCGAAGCCACTGTTTTATGAAAGAAAACACTGAGAAAGGGGGTTGGATTGGATGGATGGTATTTAGCTACTGAATATAGATTGTTTCTGGAGTTGAAACACGTAAATTTGATGCATGGTTTTTATTTTCTTCCATCTGTCCATGGCAGGTTTCAGAATCAGAGGTGAAGGCTAGTGAGTATGTTTTTAGCATCATCACTTATAATCAGCCTCATTGGACAGGAAATGAGATTCTACAGTTACGATGATCTTTCCTGGCAGAGTATTATTCAGTTAAAAATAATGAGAATACATGGGGGGGGAAAGCAAACATGTAACACATAAGTTTATTTTCAGTGCTGGCTTGTGTTTCCCTGTGGCAGGCTTACTTTATTTTACCAATTTGTTTAGTTATAAAACCTGAATTAATTAATATCATAGTGACCACAGTAGAAGATAAAGCTGAAGAGCTTGCTTGCTTAAGCAAAATAGTGGAACAGTGGGAAAGTAAGGTTGCGAGTGGAGGAGGAGGAGGAGAGAATACTGTCATCTGTTTTCTATCGTATTAGGTTTTTTGGCTGCTAATCTAGACCCACAGTTTCTTTTCAGAATAGCTAATGTTATTTTTGTAACTTGACATAACACTGTTATTTTAGGGTAGAAAAGCTGAGGCAAGTAGTACTAAGTAAATAATTCTTACCAGAGTAAACTCTGAGACATCTGGGTTCATCTCCGTTAAAAGGAGCTGTAATATGTACCTGGCAGGTGAGCAGCTTCGTATTATTCCAAAAGACAGGAAAGCTAGTAATAAAATGATTCATTTAACATGTTTTGTCTATCAGTGAATTCAGTTGTTCTTGAACATGTCTCACGATACTGAAGGGGAGAGAAAGGGTATTGCAGTTCCCCAATGGATTTAACATCCAAAGTCAGGGTTTCTGTCCTTCATCTGACCTGTTGTATATGTCTTCCATTGGTGCTGTTTTCAGAAGTTTTGGTTATGGAACTGACAGCCCAGAATGGTGCAGTGATGTCTCTTACTGTTTATCCAGGTTTGACAGAAAGGAGATACTGCCTTCAAAGGAATGACAGTCTAACTATTTCACTACCCATCTTGTGGGGTAAAATAAATAAATAAAAAAAAAGCTGGATTCTGAAGTAAACTCTCTTGGTCATGAAAGATTCTGCCCGCCCCCTCCAGCCTGTTTTTTTTGTATCAATACCATTTTTGTGATGCTTTGTGTAAGGAGACGATAAAGTCTATGTTCTATGTTCCATATTCACATGTGGGTCAAACTTCCCATGACAGCTGTTTTTTTGTTTGTTTTTGGTTGGGTGGACAGGCTTCCCCACCCCCTGATTTCACAGATAAATGAGTATTATTCTGTACTACCTAGCTGCATGTAGTTTCCGCTGTTTATACTGTAGCTTTGCATTAGTTCAGCAAGTAAGGTTTTATCCATTTTTGTTTCTCTCTCTCTCAGGCTTCTTCTTGAATAGCAACTCTTAAAATCAAGTTTCACTCAATTCAGAGATTTATGGGTTTCATTATAGAGGAAAGCTAAAACTAAGTTTGGTTTTGGGGCTAATTCTTTGCTGCTGCTGTTATGTTTGAGTGCTGTTGTGGCTTCATAGCTGCCAGATGTTTATGCATTGTAGGTTTCTGGGAGATCTGTGTTAGGATGCTCCAAGGTTTTGATTTCTCATTGCTATAGGCAGTCTTTTGCCCACTCTTGTTTGAAATTGTTTGTGAATTATGATGGTAGATTCCTTTCCAATAGCTATATTCTCTCTGCCTTATCACTAAGGGAATTACCTGGGGATTTTGGGTTCCATTCTAGGCTTGGTTGAGTCTTTTCTGTTGGCAGGTTTATTTATCTCCTTCATTTCTTATTTCTAAATTAGGGGCAATGCTTTAGTTTTTCCCCCCCACTCTTCTTATTTTGTAAGCTTTTGAGGATGGGGCCTCTTGCAGTACAAAGTAGATCTTTGGAGACTTCAGGCATTAACGAATTCTGACAAAATCACATGAGGATTTTGTTAGCATATCAAACAAAAATGTTCTTGCCTTTTTTCAGGCTGTTTGTAATCCTGCTGCTTTTTTTTCTTCTTTGTTTTGATTGTTTTTGTCCATAGGCCCTACTCTCAGTGTTGAGAGAAAGTCACCGCACAAGAACTGTTTTTAGAAAAGTTGGTGGATTTGTGTATGTCACATCTTTACTCGTTGCTATGGAAAGATCTTTGTGCTCGCCGCCTAAGAATGGCTGGGAGAAAGTAAACCAGAATCAAGTGTTTGAACTACTTCACACTGTGTTCTGCACATTGACTGCAGCAATGCGCTACGAGCCAGCCAACTCTCATTTCTTCAAAACAGAGATCCAGTATGAAAAACTGGCAGATGCTGTTCGATTACTTGGCTGCTTCTCAGACTTGAGAAAAATAAGCCCCTTGAATGTCTTCCCTTCGAATACACAACTATTTCAAAGACTTTTGGAGGATGACCTAATATCCCTGGATTCTGTGTCACCTACGCTAAGACACTGCAGCAAACTTTTTATTTACCTCTACAAGGTAGCAACTGATTCTTTTGACAGGTATGAACTTTGCTTTTTTTTTTTCTTTTACTTTTTTTTTATCATCCTGCCCCACCTGCCCCTTCAGTCGCAGTGTTCACCAAAATAGTTTTCTATTGTTCATTGTAAGCTTTTGTATTTCCATTTTAATCTATTTCTTTGTTCCTTCACTCCAGTGAGAGGAATATAAGGTGGCAACATCTGACCAAATACTGACTTAGCTAGCTGGTGTTCTCCAGGGTATGCAGCATTCTCTCTGATGTTGAATGTTTGTGTCATGGCAGCAATTAAGATAGAGATGTCAGTTTATGGGCATATTCGATATATAGAAGCAAGTTAGTTGATAGGCAAATTGACTGGTTGCTTTATCAAACAGAACTGCTAGATTTTTATGTTTTTATTAAGTCAAATGAAATCTTCATTGTTGAATGTCACGTCTTAACTTCATGTTTCCTCTGATATGAGACTTCAAAGTAGGTAATTCGATAATGTCATGATGAATTTGGAATCGTAGAACCATTTAGGTTCGAAAAGACCTTTAAGATCATCGAGTCTAACAGTAAACCTCACCCCGCCAAGTCCACCACTAAACCATGTCCCCAGGTGCCATGTCTACACATCTTTTAAGTACCTCCAGGGATGGTGACTCAATCGCTTCCCTGGGCAGCCTCTTCCAATACTTGATAACCCTTTCGGTGAAGAAATTTTTCGTATTATCCAATCTAAACCTCCCCTTGTGCAACTTGAGGCTATTTCCTCTTGTCCTGTCCCTTGTTACTTGGGAGAAGAGACCAACCCCCACCTCTCTACAACCTCCTTTCAGGTAGTTGTAGAGAGCAATAAGGTCTCCCCTCAGCCTCCTTTTCTCCTTACTAAACACATCTAGACTAGACATCTTGTTTTAGATGGACTGGCATGTTCTCTTTAAAGTTCTAGCTAGTCTGTAAATTATTGTTTTTTAAATTTAACTGGGAGACAGTCCCAGAGTTAAACAACTAGAATTTAAATTATACTTGAGATTTGAAATTAACAGTAATGTGTGTCTTAAAGTTGATTTAAAATGACAACAAATCTTACTGAAGTATGTGTTGAAGATTGATTTGTCTTAAAGTAGTTCTCGCCCATAATTTAAGGTATAAAAAAATAAAACACAGACCTAAGCTTCACATGTGGAAACCCGGAGCTTCTGCACCCCAGCTATTTAATGCATGTGACCCCATTTTAATAGGACAGGCCACCTAGTTAATCAAACACAGGGTCTGTTTTTCCGAGTATTGAAGGTGTGGCTCTGTATGTTGAGGTATTAATGGAGCTGCCGGTTGGTCAGACTTTCTTAAACTAGGTGACTAGTAAAGTACAAACTTCATGTTTTTGTTAATGAACATTTGCCTCCAAATCAGCAAATCTTAATGTTTTTTTCTTGTTTCCAAAAAAATATAAGAAAGCAACACCACCACCACCACCCCGCCCCCCCAAAAAAAACCCCAAAACCCCAGAAGCCCAGTACAGAAATCTATTTACTTGATCTCATTTTAAAGTCTTATTAAAGCATTCAGGTAGGGGGAGGAAAATGTGTATTAAGAATGTGTTGCACGTACTGTAGAAGTTGTAACACTGGCTAACAGTAGAGTATGAGGAATCAATGGGGTAAGTAAATCCCATGATGGTGTTGCATAAGCTACCTCATTAAGTCCCTTTTTTTTTTTCTGTCATCTTCAGTGATTGCATTCTCTCTTCTTTCTTAAATTTTCTGATCATCGTTCTTTGTAAAGTTTACATTGATTTTATTTCTTACCCTTGTTGGTTATACTTAATTTCCTGAGGCTTTACTTTCTTATCTCAATTTCTGCTGTTTAACATTGAAAGATACTCTGTTTTGCTAGTGCGGTCATATCGATAAACCTCTGCGGAGTAATGAACAAGCACTGCAGTCATGCCATAAAACGAGTACGCGCTTAGCATGTCTGTGCGTTTACCTGATGCGTGTCGTTTGGTAGCGTCCTTTGTCATCCTTGTTGTTTCTGAAGAATGGATCCTAGTAATGATTTTATTGGTGCTTTTGTAAAACTAACAAGCTTATGGCCTCTGGTTTCTTCTCTAACCTCTCTGTCCTACTCCTGTCTGTTTTGTCTGTAGTCGTGCAGAACAGATCCCTCCTTGCCTGACAAATGAGACTTCTCTCCCCTCTCCCTGGGGTACACCAGCTTTGTCCAGGAAAAGGTACCGACCGTTCAAAGAGAAGTTGATCTTGCTTCTGATTTCTCACTGTTGTGCTTCTTAGTTTTGTTTTGTTTTGTTTTTGTCTCTCAAGTTGCTATTTTTTTCCTGAGGTGTGCATTTTCACTTTTGTCTTTAATAAATAGAAGAAATGTAAGGGTATGTTTCATAGTGAATCCTAGGTAGTGATGCTAATGGATGAGTTTAGAGATGTCTCCAGACTCCTGAAGTACTTAAGTTCACAATTCAAAACTAAATAAGGTCTAGCATAAGAAATTATCTAAGGGAGCTATCAATGACACTCTCAGGAGCAGTTCAAAGAAGCTCAGACTATGTTAGTAGATCAATTAATACAGCAGGATTTCTTTTTTCTTGACTAATTTTTTAAGAAACGGTACTTTCAGTAGGAAGGTGGATGGCTTGTTAAGGTGCTCATTTGTTAGTAATTGTGCAGAGTACAAAAATAAAGAATGAACTTGTCAGTACTTGACTACCAAATGATGTAGAGGCATGCTAAATTAAAAGGTTTGGAAAGAAAGTACAAATTGCACAATTCAGAAATCCTAGTACCCACTTTCCTTTCCCAGGTACTGTCTTTTCTTACGTATCTTAGTGTCTGGTAGATTATTTTTTCTTTAAAAAAAAAAAAGTTTACTGATTCAACAACACTGTGACTTACAGGCCTGTGCAAATGATGAAAAGGAGATTTTTCCCAGAGACCCCAGGGAAGGGTGCAGCCATTTGTTATCTGAAGATGCAGGTTAGGCAGAGATTTGCTTTTGAAGGCTAAAAAGACATTTGAAAGTCTGTGAGTTATCTGAGGTGCAGGTGCCATCTGTGGAAAATACGGTCATTCTTGCTTGGTGTATGGCTTAAAATATGCATTGAGTTTCATGTTTGGAATGTAAAATATTTTACAAAGGGAAGCAACCAAAGCTGCTTTTGGAAACTGCTTTGAAAGGAAATGTTTGTACTTGAGCAGGTTAGTAGAGAGAAGCCTTTTTCTATCTTGCTAAGTGACGTTACCCAAGGTAATTCTGCAGGGACTGGCTTGGACAAGGCCACTTTCCCAATAATCCAGAACCTCTTAAGACTGTTGTTTCCTTTCTTTTCTAACACTGAGGCATTTAGGAGCAAACATAGCAGTTGCAGATCACAGAGAAAAACCTTAACTGCCAAACTCCTTTTCCTCTCATTTACTCTGAAGAAACTTGAAAGAAAGCAGTGTTTCCTGTGGAGGTTTTTTGCAGCTTCGGCCCTGATATTAACCTCTAGCATTATGGATTGCCCTTTCCTTTGCTACATTTTGCTGTTCTCCCAGGTGTAACTGGCGTGGCTGCTCAGTTCATTGAATTACTCAAACACACAGTTATGCGAAGGCTTGCAGCAGAACACATGCAATGCCTGCCAAACTGGAGCTGATTTCAGGGTGTAATGAATAAAAGAGTGCCAGATGGGTAGTTGACACAGCCTGGTGATTAAAATATTAATACATGTATATATGAATAGTATGTTAGGTTTCCTTTGTTGGTTTTTTTTTTGTAGTACTGAAAATGCAAGCAGTTATTTCAAAACTGTGTGGTATAAGGCGTGGTAAAGATTGGATAGTTTAAAAAGCCAGTATCCCTGTGGGGTGCTTTAGGCAATTCAGATAAGCACCCGTATAGTGACGTGGGTACTTGCTGAGGTAAAGGAGTGCGTTTGACATGAATCTTCACAAACAAAAAAGTCCTTTGGGCGATAACAAGTTGTGTAAGACTCAAAGCAAAAGTGAACAGAAAGAATGATCATGCTGGCGTGGATGACTTTTCAGATCCTTTCTATAAAAGCATGTTTTCAAGTAAAAAAAAATCAGACAGGACTAGGCTTTTCAAAAAGTCTGTTTGAGCAGCTGTCTGCTTTCTCACGGTTGTGCAGCATCGTGTGTGTCATTCCTAGTGAATTCAGTGCCAGTAGCTGGGATCTTCCTACTTTCAGAAATAAGCAACTTGGGGTTTGTAGTCCAATATTATTTGATTTTCTTTTTTTCTCTTTTTAAATGTCAGATACGGTCAGATTCTGTCAAAGTTGACTCTTCTGAGGGAAGTGTTTGCTCTTCTCTTACTGTTTTCTGTCTCCTTTACTTTGCTTCCCTAGGATCTCCCTTGTTGCGGTGGCCTGGTTTTCTGCCTTTTGACTCTTGAGACAGGTGTCTGAGGAAGAGCCCTGTGTTGTTTGGCTAAAAGAGCAAGCAGACACTGTGCACACAAATAATTCTTACAAAGGAAAACAATACAGTTCTGGGTTTGCACACAGTCTAGAATGGTTCTGGATACATAGATATGCTAATATTCTCTCTCAGACATGTCTGCCACTTCTCAAAGCTGTATTTCCCTGAGGAGTGGTGCCCTCCAAGTGTTACCCTTTATGTAAACAGAGGAGGTTGGACTCCTCCAGCACATGCATTGGAATGGTGCTACATAGCTATCCTCCCTGTTACCTGGAATGCATTGTTCTTCCACCCCTCCTGTAAAATTTGAGTCAAGAACTACAGCTTTGCCAGTTGTTTGATTGCTGTAAATTTTGGCAGAAAAAACTTAGCTTGACAGGACGATCTCATAATTTCTATTTTTTTTGAGAGAGAGAGGGTGTTTTGGGCATGACAGGGTGAAGTAGAGAATAGAATGTAGCTTTGACTTTAAAATACTTTTAGCCATTATTTTTGCAAAGTTTGAGTAGTGATCACTCTTGGGTAATGATATGCAGAGAGTTTATCTACAATAAATCTTATTTACTTCTTTCCAGATGAAAATGGTGTTACAATTCTCATCAAGAGTTGTATTTAATTATATAATTTAAGTTAGAATTTTTCTTCAGTTTTATTTTTTGTTGAATTAGACAGATCTGTGTCATCTTTGGTGCACTGCCTTTTTCCATTGTCCACTTCTTCCTTTCTTCTACCTTAAAGGGATCATATAAAGAATGCATAAGCATGGCTAAACTAATTTATTGCAGGTTCTGCACTGACCCATAGACCTGTAACATTTGCTGAATACTTTGGCAGGATTTTGTAGGATCTATTTTCTCTTCCCTGCCTAGAGAAGTCTTTTTGAACTGGTGGTGGTTGTTGTTGTTGTTTTAATACAAGTACTCCTTATATGGAAAAACTAAATATAGAAGGTATTTTAAAATTACATGAAAAACTTTCAATAATATAATACCTTAAGGACATAGCTTTATTTAGATGGAGAACAGAAAAGTTTGTTGTACGTAGTGTTGAAGTCCAGGTCATTTGAGGCCAGGATCATGTGCTTGTTCGTGAATCATACTGAGCAAAGGCTCGGGTTTTTATTAGGGTCTCCCTGGACTCCCGTGTTATAATCTCACAGTTTACCTAATGAAGTGAATGTGATAGTGCACATTGGGATGCTTAGAAGTAAAATTTGTGCTTAAAAGTGGACAGAAGTTTTATCTTCATTAATGTCTTGAGGAGTGGACTTTCACTAGATTGAAGAGCATTCTTAAATACAAATGGATATTTAGTTTTTAAACCGTGTCTTGTAAAACTTGCATTGAGATGCTCAAGGTGACATTGCGAAGAGGTAGCAGTTTTCTTCTTCAGATGAAGAGAGCAGTGTTAGGATGCATGAGAAACAATTGCCCGTGTTTCAGTCTCTGCATTAAGACAGAGAAGAGGGTTCAGTAACATCTCTCTATGATAGTATTACGAGTTGTTCTATTGTTCTTAATTCCATTTAATTTCAAATGAGACGATGAAGCCTTATTTCAACTGCCAGATGTTTCAGTTGGTGAGTCTGCTTGAGAAGTTTAGGAAACTGATGGTTAAAGAGTTTGTATAAACACTAGGAAAATTGATTCAGCAAGATTTTTTTTCTTAGTGGTTATTTACAATAGAATTGCCATGCTGTTTCATGTTTGCTATAATATTAGCTGAATGAGTAAAGCATCAGTAATTTCATCGTTCTTCAAAAAATCTCTTTTAAAAAGTTCCCTTGAATTGTTCAGATGCAAAATTATTGTTAATCTGCCATGAGCCTTTTCAATAGGAACACTTTTGTTGGAACGTTATTTATCTAGCCCATTTTCCAGCTAGCACAAGAAGATTGTGCCATACTTCCTAGTGTCCTGTCTTAGGCTAAATATTCCATTGCCTTAGCCTTCCTCCCAAAATGACGTTTCTTGCTGGAGTGGATGCGTGTGTTCGAGATGCAACCTTCGAAGTGCTTAGGACAGAATTGCGCTTGCAGCCTTCCTCATCTCTCATCTATGTCCTGTTTTTCCCAGGAGAAAAGATGTCCTAGTTGGAAGTGCCTAATGGGTGAGGCACGGTGAGTCTCCGAGTGTTACTTCTGTTAGGGTTAGGAGTTAGGTAAATCTCTGTCACTGAGAACAGGAGAGAGGGAGCTTCTTTCAACTGATTTGACAGGAAGGCACCCGTTTTGTCGTGGTTTGGGCCAGATTGGCCCAATCCGGTGGAACGACAGATGCTCTCTCTCTCCTGCTCCGCCCAGGAGGCAAGAAAGAGAGAGAAAAAGAGAGACTTAAGAGTTTAGAAGGAACTAAACTACTCTAATGAAATATTGATAATAAAATAATAAAAAGAAAAATAATGAAATATATACAAAACCGTATCAAGCTCCCAGGATGACAATCACATCACCAGCAGGCACTGGGGAAGTCCCAGACTGGACTCAGT